>CM042193.1:3812883-3843353 GCA_023539305.1 Ilex asprella
GATTCAGAAGAAGAGAGAAAGGATAGAGAATGGAGGTGATCTGACTTTGACCAACATCATCAAACAAAGAGTAATGCTAGATGAACTTAAAAAATTGACTTGATAATCTCAACCCTTGAATAGGTAATAGGTCCCAATAAATGCTGGGACCTACAGTGACCTACAGTGAAATCAATGGTTGGGATTATCAAGTCAATTTTTTAAGTCTATTTTTTAAGTCTATGTAGCATTGTTCTCAAACAAAACAGCAGCTACGGTTTTAGAAATCAACATTTCTTTTAAAAAAAAATAAACGATCATTATTACTCAAATGCCAGATATTTTTGTTTTGAATTTTAATAATTTTTTGAGGTCATACTAAATTTTTTATAGGTGTTTTAATTTTGATGTGAATAATATATTTCTCACTAGACAAAAAAAAAATTAATCAAAATTTACATAAATTGATCAAAACATTCTTAACTGTTACACTATATTATTATTTTTTTTTTCCAAGGATAGGTATTATTGCCATGTGCCAAGTTGTGGTTGAGTTTGAGCATGTAATTTTGGTTGCGTTGTCCACCCCTACTCCCACGCACCAACCACCCATGCAGCACCATTGATGGGTTCTAGCTCACCTGCTTGCACTAGTCCTTTTTTGTGTCCCCTCTCTCTCTCTCTAGCTTCGGTCCTCGGATATTGAGCCTTTAAAGAGAGAAGCGGAAGAAAAGCAAAACAAAATGGAGAAAGCAACATATCAGAGCAGAAACCTTGCATCTCAATTTCCAAACAGCTGGTACGTAAACCTATACACATTGTGTATGGATACGTATATTGTATCTGGTAAATATAGTTGTATAATGTTTACAGGGTTTGTGTGGAAAATAACTTTTCAATATCATATATACATGCTCTCTTTCTCCAATAAAGAGTTGACACGTGTAAAATTTTTCTTATTTTCTTATTTCACTTTTATTTATTATTTTTACAACCAAAGTTCAAAAATAAAAAATAAAAAATTCTGTGTTGCTGTTCTATATTTCACTTACGTATGTCAATTCTAAACACCATTAATAAAATCCAACACAAACCTCACAAGGAGATTTGGTGTGGTGTGAGTGGTTTTAAATCCTAGACATGATTGTTAAATCCAACACAAAATTAACAAAAAGTTAATAAATTTGGATTTAACATGTGTAAGTTGATGTTATATGGTTAGATCCGTTAAATTTATCACATAAATGGATCAATAAATTTGATTAAATATCGTATAAGTTTATTTAAACATGTTTTATATATAATATGAAAAGAGTAAACACTCTTAGTCGCTGAAATGATAGAAGCTTGGGTATACAAAATCATCAATAAGACAAGGAGTTAAACAAATTTTAGCACATAAAACTTACACAGATTTAGAACACTTGCAGAAAGTTAGAACACGAACAAAATGACCCACAACCTTTTTGCGTTAAAAACATTAAGCAATAAAATTCCGATGCTAGAAGACATCCTATCTATGTACTGCAGTGCAGTCTCCCTGTTGTAAAACAGGTGACAGCAGAGAGAGATAGAGACCTTTTTTCATACAAAGAATGAGATAGGTAAGGAATTTTTCTGAAATTCCAATACGTAGTGAATACTTCCAAAATTACTCTTACCATTTCACAGTGTTGATATCTGGAAATGGTTAAAGAAAGTCACAAAAGAGACGAGAAAAAGGAATGATATTAACTCTTACCATCTCACAGTAATCTAGTGTTAATAAAGACGAGTTATAAACTCAAATATTTTGAACTCGAAATTCGATAATTTTTTTAGAGTTAGGTTGTGAAAAATTTATTCTCTTTTATTGTTTTAGTTTCGGTATAAATAACTTATCTTTAACTAGATTAAGAAAATAATTAATCAATATCTAAGAAAATTGACCCACAACTTAACTGTAATACTTCAAAAAAAAAAAAAAAAAACTTCTCTGGACTTGGGCTGCGGGGACTCTACAACTTGCAGAGCAGAGCTGAGCTATAGGGGGTTGTAGAGGCATGCACTGCAATACCCTTTTGGCTGCTTTTTTGCTAAGACCCTTGTTTGTACGCTTTTGATAAAGAAGAAAGACGTGCTATACACCTGCTTTGTCAATTGTCACCCACTCAATAAAGGACGTTGAAACTACCCCTAATCAGATACGTCGACAGACAAATCTTAAAGATATGAATTACATTATATTAAATTTAAATATTGGTTGATTTTATTTGTAATTATTGATTTAATAACAAAATCAACATAAATTCAACTATATATTAGAATCTGGTTACACATAATAACTAAAACATGACACAAATTTGATTATATTTGGATATTGCGTGAATACAATATAACATTGTGAGGAGTACTAAGTATGTACATAGTACATGAATTGATTTTATAACGATGAATTAATTGGGTACAGTTGGGTTTTGATTAGTATAGATTTATTAGTTACGTTGTTTGAGCTGTAAGTTTTGAAAGACTTTTGTAGTGTCGGTAGACCCTAATCATAAAAACTCATTATTTGGGGATTAGACTCACTTTGGAGATTCACTCTAAGAAAGGTATAATTAACCTCAATTGTTGCATATTTCAATTTCACATTTATTTGTTACCGAAAATCATATTGTCTGGGCAAAATTGAGACCACCATTGTTGTTGCCGCCGTAGTTAGGGGTGACAATCCAGTCGGGTCGTTACGGGTTCGCGTTGAATATTAGTCAATTCTAACTCAACTCATTTGACTAATTATTTTGTGTCGAGTTGACTTATTTATTGTCTTGTCGTGTTCATATTTGTATTCGTGTTGACTCACATAAATTTTGAATAAAAAATTTAACTCTAAGATTCTATTTTCACTTGATTGAATCCATACTCATATTTTTTCTATAAACTTAAAATTAACTTAATAATAATAATAACAATGAGTAAAAATATCCGTTTTATACAATAATTATGTAAGTGTTTAATAGAAAGTTACAAATAATTAATTTTTTTTATTTCTATAATACTAATTAAACATGTTGATCGTGTTAATTTTCGTATTTTTGTGTTACCATATGAACGAGAAAATAAAAAAAGTGTCAATTTTTAAATAAACGGATTGATTTTGTTAATTTCGGGTTTGACAGGTTGAACCCAAATATGACTTGTTTATATTTTCGTGTTTACATGTTACGTCATTTTCGAGTTTATATCAAATTATAATTAAGTTTATATCATAAAATTCATATCAAATTTAAGTCCAATGAGTCTAAAATTGTCCCCCAGCAGCGCCCACCAACGCATCATCCACACCACTTTCATCAAGAGCACTAAGATAAGCATTGGAATGAACATAGGACTTCTCTTCTAGAGCTTACAAAAAGTGCATTACTGTTTTTGGCTAATAACTTATGAAAAGCAAATCAAAAAATAAGTTTGAATTATTTTTTATACAATTTTAACTTGTTGCGATTCGGCAAAATGTTATATAAATGAGCATAATTCCAAGACATAATTCCAAGACATAATTTTGAACTACTATAGCTACAAGATAATTTGCTCTGTTTATGAAATGATTTACTTAAAATTAATTTCAAGAAATCACACAAACCTTTCATAAGCTTTTTTGAAATAACCCAGACACCCTTTTCTAATTTCAACAAATCACCACATGCAGTTACAAAGCGATAATAAATATGAATTATAAATTTATATGTCATAAATTTAAATTTTGATAATTTTTTGAAATTAGACTATGAAAAATTTATTCTTCATAAATATTTTTATCTTGACGTAAATGATCTATTTTTAACCGAACTAAGAAAAATTTAATCAATATGTAAATAAATTGACCCAAACTTACGGTGAAGAATAAAAAAGGTTTGGTTATCCAAAAAATTTAGTCCCTGATGGGTCCCGCTAATATCCCACCACCATCAGCATAGTCCCTAGTTTGAAGTGACATGGTGCTAGAAAGGTCATCGTGTTTAACGGTTCAGAATTACCTGATCGAGTTAATTTCAGCTAATGCATCTAATCAACGGCCCCCCCCATGTGTCACGTGTCGAGTTATTGTGCTGCATGATCCATGATTCTAGCTCTGATTCACTCCCAATAAAAAAAACGAAGCCGCCCTCATCTCGAAGCCCACAACCTAAAAAACAAAACCTTTGGGTACTGCTTAGTCTCCCCCCTTCCCAACCCCTCGCTCCACTTCTAGAGAGAGAGAGAGAGAGACAGAGATGGCTCAGGTTGTGTCTTTAGGCCTCTCTCTCTTCTTCATTTTCAGCGTCTCTTCTGGACTGCTATGAGGTAATACATCCAGAACAACACTTCTTCTCAGAAGAAGATGGCTCATCAACAACAAACCCCTTCATTGCTTTTAGATGATCTGTATTGTGAAGAAGAGCATTGGGAAAATGTGAGAGAGGACTCCTTTGAGGAAGAGAGCTGTTACAGTGACTGTATAAGTCCCAAAACTATGTTGCTACAAGAACATGACCTCTTGTGGGAAGAGGAAGAGTTATTCTCTTTGTTCTCAAAAGAACAGCAAAACCATGTGTACAGTAACTTTGAAGCCAACCCATCTTTGTCTGAGGCCCGCCGGGAGGCGGTGGAGTGGATGCTTAAAGTGGTTTCCCATTACTCATTCTCTGCTCTCACTGCTGTTCTTGCAGTTAACTACCTTGATAGATTTCTCTTCACCTTCCAGTTTCAGGGAGAGAAGCCATGGATGACACAGCTTACTGCTGTGGCCTGTGTCTCTCTTGCTGCCAAAGTTGAAGAGACCCAAGTTCCCCTTCTATTGGACCTCCAAGTACGGATCTTTATGTGCTTATTTCCCATCATTGCCTTTGACTCTGTGTTTGCGTGTGTGTGGGTGTGCCTCTCTCTCTCTCTCTCTCTGTGTGTGGTATGCATATGTGTAGACTTATCTTAGATTTTTTGATGTGGGGTTTATTGATTTGTGTAGGTGGAGGAGACTAAGTATATGTTCGAGGCAAAAACGATTCAGAGAATGGAAATATTGGTACTATCCTCTCTCCAATGGAAGATGAACCCTGTGACCCCACTTGCATTTCTTGATTTTATTACAAGGAGGCTAGGCTTAAAGAACCACCTCTGTTGGGAATTTCTTAAGAGATGCGAGTGTCTACTACTCTCTATCATTACAGGTGATCAAACAATTTTCACTTAGCATTTGTTTGTGCTTTTGGAATTTCTGGGTTTTCTGATTTTGACTTCCTTTTATGTATTCACATATTCAGATTGTAGATTCATGTGTTATCTTCCTTCTGTCATGGCCACTGCCACAATGCTCCATGTCATCAACAGTGTAGAGCCCTGTATTGGAATAGAGTACCAAGACCAACTACTGGGCATTCTTGGCATTGATAAGGTTGGTGTCTTTCTCGTTCTCATTGAATTGATCCTTCTTGAAATCATTGGTTTGATTCCCTTCGAAATGTTGGTTGATTATTTTTGTAACTTAACGAAAGTTTGTATCAAATCAGGTCAAAGTGGATGATTGCCTTAAGCTAATCCAGGAGTTGGCTTTAAGAACCCACTTTTTCTCATCAAACAAACGCAAGTTTGGATCATTGCCTGGTAGTCCAAAAGGGGTCATGGATATGTCTTTCAGCTCCGACAGCTCGAATGATTCATGGGCTGTGGCAGCAGCGTCGGTTTCGTCGTCCCCAGAGCCTTTATCCAAGAAGAGTAGGGTTCTTGATCAGCATCATCATGAAACTGCTGATATTCTCAGCATCCCTCGCTAATCCTTAAATTATCACTGTCCTTTCATTATGAACTACTCTTATATATGTTTAATAAACAGTAAAAGTTCTTTTTATTTTCTTGTTTAATAGCTTACTATCTTTGCATTTCAATCCAAACTCATTAAAAAGAATCATACATTTACAAATATTGTGGAGTTTTCGTTATCGAGATTTGGGCCTTGGAGGTAGAGATGGTTGGCATTTAACTTGAAGAAAGCAGAGAACATGAACAAAGCAACCAAAGAGTAGTTTTAGTTATTTCATCTCTTCTGTTTCCTATAATTTCAAGGGGCAAATTGAGTAAAAATAACGAGTTATAAATTCGATTGAATCATGTCAATTGTTTGGCCTCATGTCATAGGGGAATATTATTGTTTTGACATAGATGGTTTGTTTTTAATCGGATCGAGGAGAAGATTAGTTGAAGTATATGTAAATTGACCCGAATATCTCTCAACAATGTTGATAAAAAAATCTCCTGGCAAACCCTTCTTAGGATGTAGAATTATGGGTAAGATAGAGGATTGTAGGAGGTATAATAGTGAAAGTAAATAATTTTTCCAACTCAATTATTTAAAATGATTAGTCAAAATATATTTAAATATTATATTATTTATTTTAGCTAGTCATTTTTATAAGTTTATTCCAATCACACTCTATTTTAGTCAATTACTTCATTCAAGTTTCACTAACTTTTAATAATTTAAAGGGAATGTAACATATATATAGCGAGAGAAAGGTGTAGAGAGAATTTAGAGAGGTAAAATGGTTTGCCACATTTGGAGAGTCAGTAAAATGAGAAATAGAGAGTGGGTTTGAGAGTGTTTTTAGTGTTGACTATCTAAAATAGCTAAAAATGAGAAATTAAAGAATGAGTTGAAGATGCTCTTAGGTAGACTTAATTTAGAAACCTAATCAAGAAACTTATTTAACTTAAATCTGTAACTTAAATTTGTATTTTAAATGCAGGAGAATCATTAAATCAGTAGGTCCCATTTAAAAAAATTGATGAGACCCACTCATCTAATAGTCTTTCTTCATTTGTATGTAAATGTAGTATTTATCACTTATTTAATACAAATATTATATTAATTCTAAGTTTTAATACTAAGAATATTGCTTTAATATTAAACAAAATTCACTCCTAATTTAATGATTATATTAAATTAAATTAAGTGTGGAAATGAAGTTGAAATAACATTTTTTAAGTCTCGTTGAAACTTATTTTTAAAATGAGGCTAATGACGATGACTGGAGTAACCCTATCCAGCTTATAGTCCAAAAACACTGGCCCATTTTGAAATTTGATACACTGGACCGAAGTTGCCATGTGTCTATCCTTACGTTTTTACTGATAATGCACGCAAGACAAAGCTCAATCAAGTCTTTCTACCTACTAAGAACTTTTTGTACAGCTATTATATAGATTTCCCACATCTTCCACCTAAAAAATATTTAACTTGGAGCAATGTGATGTACTTGAACAATAACCAAAATCAATCTACACCATTGACTCGGTCGGCAAATCATTATTTCACAAACATGTTAGTTTAATCGGGACGGACTTGAAAGCGTTTCATGAGAGTTAAATCTATAATAAAGGTGTAAAAAATTCTAGCAACAAATATAATTATAAAATACAAGTTTAAAATACTCCTGAGGAAATTTTAATAATTTGAACTATTGTTAATGTATGTAATTTGGGTCTTTATGGACAAGTGGGCGATGTTGATATGTGTGGCCATAAAAGTCCCACATATGGGACCTACTTGAAAGAATGAATTTAAATCTAGAAAATAAAATATAATAATTTTCACAGTTAACTGAAAATAGTTACTCCTTCTTCTTTTTTTTCCGTTTTCTTTTTTTTTTTTTTTTTTTAAAAAGCTCTAATAGGTGTTTTCTTGTCAATCTTTCCTCTACATGGTAAAATAAGTGTTTTTAATCAATCTTTCGAAGATAGGCATTGACGAAGAAATAATAAGATTGCTCCACCGATTAATGTCACATAAACGAGTTAGACTACTTACAAGTGTTCTTTTTAGACCTGCGTTTACGGAATCATTGTACACTAATTTTTTTGTTTTCTTTAATCAATCTTATAATGGTATAACAAACTATGAGAGGAGTGGAAATATGTTAGTAGCAGTGAGTAGGCACTTGGATTCAAGTTTCTCCTCATCATCGGTAGCATAGATAAACAATTCAGCCAAGTCGAACCTGCTTTGGACTTACTGGTAGCACAAAAGACAGCCACAAGAAGGCTTGCATGTGCCTTCTTTCCACTTTAAACAAAAGGGCATAATGACTTGGCTTTTACTATTCTACCTTAAATACACAGCTCTCCAGATCTATTACTGCAAATGCTTAGACTATTGAACCCATTACTATTATTCTGGTAATACCGTGAATGGCGGGCATATATATCCGAGATAAAGTCGGTTCATTTCTGCTACTGTTGACCGTCTTATAGGTTGATTCTCAGGATCTAGATCATCTCTAATACACATTTTACTCAATGATATAACAAATCTCCGATTATTAGTAGTAGCTCCATTTAAATTTATGAGATGTAATCTACAATTAAGACAAATTAAAAGTATTTGTAAGCATTCAAATCCGATTCTTACAAGTGAAATTGCGTTAAAGCATACTACACTTTTCTCGTTATCTTTTATTTTCTTTTTGTTAGGATATATGTGCAGCTGTATGCTACTATATATGCTTTCTGTAGAAATTTGAAACAAGTCTTGCTGTGTGGGATTTGAGGATTAGAAGAAAGAGAATAAAACGTAGAGCCAAAAGACCGTAAGAACATGACATAGCAGCATTAACTTTGTAAACAAGGCATAATAGAAGATCAAAAAGAACTCAAATGCAATTAGATACACCAAAAACACATACAAAAAGGAGAAAAGGTGAAATGAGGGGAATGTTGAAAATGGGGGACAAAATCTTTTGATTTGTTTGAGATGTCTTTGTTGGCCCTTTTGTACTCTGCTTTTGGTAGTTAGGAGAATAGACTTTAGTGCATTTCAACCCATAAAGAAAAAGGAAAAAAAAAATACAATGATATTAGTTTGCATTTGTGATCACGAGGAAAGATAAAGATGTATAAATTCATATATTTTGAATTTGAATTTTAATAATTTATTGGAGTTAGGTCCTGAGATCTCATAAATATCTTAGTCCTCACCTGAATAACTTGTTTTTGAACGGACCGAAGACAAAATTAATTAAAGTACGTGTAAATTAATTCAAATATTCTTGGTCATTCAACCAAAAATAAAAAAAGAAAGAGAGAGGGGGAGGGGTTTGGTTGGTTCCAGTTAATATCTCTTCTTTTATGGGTAGTGCCAATCTTTAAGTCCTAACCCATTGGTCATCCTTTTGACCTAGTGAACATTGATGTCCTAAAGTTTAAACATTTAATAAATTGGGACTTAGTCGTATTTGGGAGACATTATTTTCAAACATATGACAATCATAATGATTTTAATCATATATTCCAACAGTAGGTAGAAACCATTGGCCTTAAATTTTGGGTTTCATGCATGGATCTAGTTATCAAAAGTACAGAGACTACTCACCAATGGGATTGATAGAGTCCGATCCAAAGATTAGTCATCCCAAAATTTTGTCGCTAATTTGTCATCCCAAAAATCAATTGATTAAAAAAATGGAGATAGAGTCCGATCCAAAAATTAGATAGAATAGAAAGGACGGTCAGAATACCTCCCGAGAAGAGAATCAGAGCCTCTAAGTTTAAGCCATATATGGGATCAAATGCAAGTTTTCAAATTTTTAGCTGTTTCTACCATCTAAAAATTAGGTTTTGGGACCATTTTGGAATGCAATTATGAAAGTGAGTAGAACAATGGAACCATGTACTACTCTATATAATTATGAAAATATGTGACTGGCATTGAAATTATTGGTCTATAATACTAGATAATGACTTACAAGTCTTCCACAACTAGCTAACATTATACCCTCAAGATTGATGAAGATGCTCAGTTTTTACAGTAGACAGAAGTACTTATACTGTACCAATGGCCTTGAAATCTGGAACTTTCTTCTGTGTTTTTGCACATAAACAATGAGTTTAGTTGGCTCTCATTTACTTTCATACAGGTTGCAGTCAAACCACAAATGTCCCAAATTTAGCGGCCCCATAACTCAATGCCTAAGTCCTATGTGGGGGACTGGGGCTTCTGAAATCAATTCCAATGATCCTACCTAATACCCATGTTATAGACACTAAATAAATTAAAAGTCGTATTCAGTGCACTAGAACTTTCGTTATTACGGAATCTGGAGAGAATTAGATGTAAGTAATCTAAGTGTAGAGAGTCTGTATCGACAACTCAAATCCGTGACCTCCAAATCACAATGGAATAAACTTACTATCGCGCCAATACCCACCATCTAGACTCTGAATAGATTAATATACAAAAATCTCTTTCATTGTTATGGTTATAATCAATGTAGCGACATAACTGTTGCAATCCAGTTTCTCACAATTGTCAAAACAGTAGATGTAACTTCTTAATATTAAATAGGGTAATGACTGGAACTGAGGACGTCAAGCTTGCCAAATTCATGAACTAAAATGAAAGACCTCCACTTTAACCCTAACTGCTGGTGGTGGCTAAAAATAAGAAAGCATCTTAAATGAATTGTTTCGAATTTAGTTGGCCCCTCTTAATTTTTGGCACCAAATTTTATCAAATTCAAAGATTGATTTGATGCGCCTCTTTTCATACGGAATTTATTTTGTCATTATTTTGAACTTCTCTCCATCTCTCTTTTGATACTTTTTACTGTATTCCTATGATCAATCTTTTCAAAACATTTTTAGGGGATTATTTCAATAACAAAGAGATGCTCTAGGTAGTTTTTTGAACTCGTGATTATATCACGAATTTCAGATGTTCATAATCATCTGAAACGAGAGTATAAATCAATAATCTCCTACAAATGTTGACATGAGATGTTTATATAATCCATGGAAGGTTTGACCAAGACTATTCACATTGCCAATGCAACATAACTGGAATCAGATAATATGATAGCTGTCTACTATTGTAAAGGTCCCATGTCTGCTGAAAAATATAATTTGATTGGAACCTCACTTAGAAGATGGGGGCTCTTCATCCCCCTACTTTGCCATGGAGAAGCACATTTCATGCGTGAATGGTATAATTGTGAAGAAAGGAAGGGCCCTTCTATCCTGATATCCTCAGATGAGAACAGGTGGGATGGTTTTTCCAGTTCTGTTGCAGGGCTAGATAGGTGAACCCTAGGGTGAGTATATCCAATGGGTTTTGGGGCATTTGTTCGGAGGAGTCTCTGTCACCATCATCCCAGTCCAAGGTAATGCCAAACATAACATTCAATTCCACCATGGTCTGGTAAAGAGTAAGGGTAAAGACAGCTCTTTTGTCCTTTCATTGAGGGTCTGTGTGTTGATGAGCATAGCGGGAGCCTCGTGGGAGCTATATGGGGAAACAAGCTCAATTATTCTGTTTAGGGATAGAACCAGGACCGTACAAAGTGGTCCAATCTGCTGTGGTCCTAAAAAAAATGGACACCCAATAGATTGTGTAATAAAAAGTGGGCCCTCGGATCTTTAGCAGATGTTGAGGCTCTTTAAAGGTCATGTGTTTTTTTTTTTTTAAAAGATCATTCTCGCTAAAACTAAATTCTTAATGTATATGATTGTCGTTTAACCAAGTGAAAATTTGCCAACAAAATTATTGAGGTATAACACTATATTCGTAAAAAAAACAAAGAAATAGATGAGTGGTGTTCGAATTTGCATATGGAATAGTTATTTTTCAATGCTTTTAATTTTGGAAAAGTACTATAATTTTTTTTTTTACAGAGGTTGATCAACATGGAGACAGTGTGGTCCTGAAATGGGGGTTTGGTGCATGGGCCTCTTGGTCTACAATAACGGGTAGAAACAAAAAGTCTCTTGTAGTGGGGTGAAGTGGGATTAAAGTTACAGATAATAAACTCAGCGTATGGCTTTTGGTCCTCAAGGGTCTCTTTAGGTGGACAGAGAGAAAGGGACAACACTAGGTTTTTTGGCAATCTCAATGCAAAACCCTATTGTCCCAAAATAATAAAATTTGCCTGCAAGCAGCCCTAAGTTAAGGCATGCCCACATCCTTGGGTAGTGTCCTTTTTGCAGCTTAGGTTGTCCAACCCCTTATCACTTTTGAGGAGATTTTGATTGATATTTGGATGTTGGGGGGGCATGCTAGCTGGGTACATACACCTTTATCTGCTCCAATTTCAACCAGGGTGTGGCACAATTTTAGGTGTCTCCAATTGTTTGAGAGTAATAGATTAAATTCTTATATTACACGGCTCTCTATCAGTTTAAGTATTTAAAGTAAATAGTGTTTAAAATGATATCATAGCTTAGCAGTGTTGAATTCAAATTCTACCGAGCCTCATTCCTTACTATACAAAACAAAAAGAAAAAGAGTTACGTGGACAAACTACATAAATAAAGGCCTCACCTGAGAGCGAGTAATAGATTAAACATTTATATTATACCCCTCTTTATGATTAGCTTAATGATTTAAAGTAGATGGTGACCAAATACGACATTGGGCCATATTTTTTTCTCGTTGTTGATAACGGCAAAACCCAGTTAGATGATGTCTAATTAGACAAGTTTATATAGTGTACCTCCACCATTAAGTAAAGGGTGAGACTATTCCGACCCCTAAAATCTCTTCTTCTATCGTATTTAATCATCTTACTTCAAACTACTAAATTCAACCTATCTATACCCTCACCCCATTAGTTATTAAAGTCACTCCATCTACATTCACTAATTAAAAACTAAATTTATTTTATTTTATTTTAACTTATTATATGGACAATGATCAAAATTTCGTTTCGGTGTATTACTTTACTATAAAAACATTTCGGAAGTAGGATAAAAGTTAATAATTATTTTTAAAATATTAATCAAAATATACTATAATATCTTAAAACGCCTTAAAATATTCTAAAGACATTAGTAAAAATATATAAAAATATCTTAAAACATCTCGAAATAAAATAGATCATTTCGAAACATTAAAAATTCGGTTTAATTAGTATTTTTGTTTCAGTTTCTTTGACATATATTGAATAGTTTTATTGAATAGGTATAAATGAAGTGGACTAAGTAACTAATGGGGTGAGTACAGATTAGATGAACGTAATAGTTTGAAGTAAAACTATTAAATAGAGTGAGAATGAAAATTTAAAGGGTGGGAATAGCCACACCCTTAAGTAAAATCATTTCTCATTAAATAAGTGGAGGAGACTGTAGCCTGGTTTTGAGGTCCTGGGGGATCAGATCCAATCCAGGCCTAATTCAGCCCAAATCCTCAAGTCCAACACTGCACAATCATTTCTACATCTTAATATACACTGGACTGGCCCTGCAATTATTTAACAAAGAAACTCAAATTTGGGGCGTCACCACCTAAGTGATATTACATCACCCCCACCAGCCCAGGCCTGGTTTTGAGGTCCTTGGGGATCAGATCCAATCAAGGCCTAATTCATTCCAAATACTCAAGTCCAACACTGCCCAATCATTTCTACATCTTGCCACATGCTGGACTGGCCCTGCAATTATTTCACAAAGAAACCCAAATTGGGGTGTCACTGCCTAAGTGATATTTAAATTTAGAACAGCAAACTCGCATGTTCTAAATTTGTCTCTCGCTTGTGATTAATGGGTATAGTCAATATCATTAATTAGAGGAGGATCATAGATATTTGGGTTTAATTAGATGAATAGGTTTGTTATTTCAATTATATTTTGCTCAACAAGGGTAATGAATTGGTTGGAAACAACCAAGTTACATCAAATTCCCTAGTGATAAACTTATTTATGATAGAGGTTGTTTGTCCATTGAAAGTAACAAAACAGAGTAGCAATAGAGAGAAGATAAAAAGCATTCCAATGCAGGATACTTTCGTTATTATGTTTTATGAAAATTGTTAAATGTATGTAATGTCATCTTTGTGTACAAACAAAGAGATTGTTTGCACGACGCAAACTCGTAACACACAAATCACACCGAAACAACTCAACTGTTGTACCAAGTTAGACCCACATAGCATTGTAGAGAAGATAATCAACTTAAAAATTAGAGCATTAACTCTCTCCCTCTCTCTAACTAACCCCTTGTGTCTGCTAAGCCGCCTAGAAAATTCATAGCCTTAGAGAGAAGCTACAGTCGGTATATTTCAATAGAATATAATAAGTAAAGATTAGGAGTGGGGTGATGTCAGCAAGAATCCATCAACCTGGAATTTGGTCATTTTCCCACTAACAAAAAGTTGTTTAGAGGTGCCCAATAATGCAACACCACAAATTGGCAAGATGTGGGCATCTTTGATGAAACGAAATCCACCAATTGTTCTCCGTTACAGTGGTCGAAAAAAAAAAGTGTCTTCAGAGAATAAATTATTATGAGTGAGAGAAGTTTTATTGGTGCTTGTCATCGAAGCAAATAGAAAATTTGAATGATGGTAATTATTTGGAGTTAGATCATGAAGGATACTAATTTTAATTTCTTATGAATAACTTAATTTCAGCGTGAATTGCTTGTTTTTGATTAAATTGTGGGGAGAGATTAGTCAAGACGCATATAAGTTAGCCCAAATATCTCTAATGTTCTATTTGATAGAAAAGATGAAAAGTATAAGAGATACATTTTTTATCCTTCAAGGAAGGAAAGTAAAAATGATACACTTTCCTTCCTTTGTGTTTGATTGAATGGATGAAAAATAAAAATGAGTATTTTTATTTTTTGTGCTGGCTAAGATTCGAAGTGACAATCGAGTCGTGTTGTGTCAAATTCGTATTGAGTTATTACGGATTTGTGTCAAACATTAGTCACATCTAATTCAACTCATTTAACTAATTATGTCGTATCTAGTCACGAGTTGACCTGTCTATTTTGAATTTGACTGATTGAACTGAATATGAGTCTTTTATATATCTTGTTCGCATGTCAGATCATTTTCAAGTTCATGTTGAGTTATAATCAAATTCGTGTCGAGTTCGAAATATGTCATTATGGTGAGTCAAAAATTTTCACCCCTGGTTAAGATGGAGAAAATATTTTTTTTAAATTTAAATTTTTAATTTTTAAAATTTTAATTTATTTAAATATATATGTATATACATATTTTATCATTGTTTTTTTATATGAAATTAATATATACATAATAAAATACATCTCAATACAAATAATTAATTTTTCATAAATTTTCCTTCCTATTTTGAAAGGATTGATTTTGGTGAGTTGAAAAGAAAGTTAATCCATCTACTTTTTTATCCTTTCTATTTTCCTTTTTTTACCAAACATGATGTTTTATTTATCTTTCAAATTAAACATTCTTCTAACTTTTCATTCTTCTATTTTTTCATCATACCAAACGGAACATAACCGTTTAACCAAAAAACAAAAAAAAACCAAAAAAATCCCTTGGCTCCCACAATGGAGAAGCTAATGAAGTGTGATTTATCATAATGTTTAATTGTCGTTCGCAAATTTTCTTTCAAATAACATATGAAATTGAGATAAAGATGGAGCAGTTTTTCGGGCTGGGTCGATCCAGTCCCAGAGAATAAAAATAAAAAAAAAATTGTAATTTTAAAATTTTTAATTACTTATCAAATTTCAATTTCAATATATGATAATATTACCTGAAATTTTTGTTTTAATTTACAACAATACTCTTGAACTCTCAACATAATTGTTCATTTCAATATGAAAAGCAATGTTCCTCTAGACATTTCAATCTTAGTACTCTTATCTACAATTTCATATAAAAAATAAAATAAAATTACTCCCAAAAAATAAAATAAAAATCTGGCTATATTCTGTTTAAGATTCATCCATGGTTGTCTAAATCAAAACAAGATTGAAATATATTGGTGAGTTGGATCAATCAAACTAGTCATCAATCAGTGCCCAAATGGACTGATCAAGCATACACTTGAATACTTGATCAGTGAGCTACTCAACTCAACTCAACTCAACGTTGAGTGATATGTCTAAATCATAATGTTAATGGCGACATTTCGATGTCCGAGAAGATATGGTACCGAAACTTATCATTTTTTTGCTTTAAAATACAACCTTCAATGTCAAATTATAAATTTTGTGTAGTGTTTCCCAAATAAAAAAAAACAGATACCTTACGGTAATCTGACGGGCCAAAATTTTTGCATATGGTGATGTTACCTAATAATAGTGTGTGTGTACACGTACCATGTGAAAACTACTTATCTAGTAAGTGGAGAGATTCCATAGACAAACACATGCATTCATATGAATGATTCGAATTTAAAGGCCGCACAAATGTCTCTATAATGGGCGGAAGTATCTTCCTGATTCCGCACATCTCTCACTTCTTGGATCATTGGACGTGACGATTATCTATTCTTTTTTTTTTTTAGTTTAACGGTCATATTCAAATTAATTTACGTGTATATCAATTAATCTTTTTTTTGATTTAGTTAAAGACAAATTATCCATGTTAAAATTAGGGTATTCATGAGGGATAACTACCTCATAGCCTGATTTAAAGAATTATTAAGACTCAAACTTAAGACGTTTGAATTTACAACTCATCGTTGTTATCACTTAAACTATCTTTTAAAATTAACATGCCGTTTATTAATCTTGCTTTTCTGTCCTTAAATTGTTTGTCAAAAAATGCTATTTATTCCTAAAATGTTGACATGATTAATCATAATCATTGAATTCATAATGAATGTCAATAAATATCGAGATTTGTAGATAAATCAATAAAAATAATTAATAAATCATATTTTTATATTTTTAGTCAAAAGTAACATTGCTCATTGTTTGTCTCATGCATGTTGAATGTGGAGTATGGTTGGACTTTATGGAAAAGTTTTGCAAAGTGGGTGGAAAAGTACTTGGAAGTGCTATCTGCATCCTCTTCCATAGAAACCCAACTTTCTGATAAATTATTTAATGTAATTAAATTAATTATTTAATTTATTAAAATTTATTTATTTACATGTGCTAATTATTAAATTACATAAATGAGATAATAATTAAACTTTGTAGTGTTTATTAATCTATTTATTAGATTATGATACCATTTACTTGTCATTCCAAACTACTTTCCTTTTTTCTTTGTTATGTTTTTGCTAATTGGTCTTCAAGTCAAGTATGCACCGTAAGGGCGGCTAAGGCCTTGGGGGTGGCAATGTTCCGTTTGATGACAGAGTGTGTTAATGCTCTATGAGCTAACTCTGCAACCATGCATAAGTTTTTATGCTATTTTAATCTTTACATTTATACCATGTACTTATGGACTTTTTGTAGTACGATTCACAATTCTAAAAATGACTAATCAACTCAATACAAAGGAAATACCAATCAAGCTTTGATAGCTGTGACAAAAATACAACAAACTCGAGATCGCTGGAATTGGATTATAATATCATCTCTGCATGTGATATTATAATAAACATAATAGTACGAATTCGATATATTATTTGGATAAACAGTGTATTATTTGTATAAAATTTTGAAATTAGAATATATGTAATATCGAATGTTTTTTGCAATCAAATATTGTATAAGATTAAATTAGATAGTTTTAATTTGTTACGATTTTATAATTCACCATTTAATACTACAATCAAACATACAACGGATTAGAACAGTTAGAAGAGCGAGATGGACTCCACTGCATGAAGGATGGATTAAACTCAAGTGTGATGGTGCTTATTCTCATGGCAGAGCTAGACATTTTCTCTAGTGGGGGTAACTTAAATCATATAAATATTAAAATTATTAATGTTCACAAAAATATAATTTCATTGATAGAATATTAATTAAAGTCGCAATCCATATACATGAGTGTCATATAAAAAGAGTCAACAAAAAAAATTCACTATTAATTTATCTATAAAACCTAATCACCTAACAAAAAATTCACTATTTAGCCTTTTAAAGGATTTTTTTTTTACATTTATAAATGAGATTCATATATTTGTCAAAATATCATAACTACTTATAAATCTTTTAAAAAAAAAATCAGAACAGACAAATCTCTAATAAATTTTAAAATTTTAAAATTACACTTACTCTCCCAAAAGTTTTAAAATTATAGTGAGGCCCACTGCCCCCACTGTAGATCTGACACTGCTTATTCTAGGAGAAACTAAAAGAGAGGCTTATGGTGTAATTGCGAAAAACTATACTGGAGTTAGTCGTAATGGAGGCAAACTCACCCCTAGTCACAAATGCTTTGACTGTCCATAGTACATGCAGATTAGACTTATAATATCAATATTCAAATGATAATTATCGAATCTAATTTTAAATTTATTATAAATTCGCTTAATTGAGAGGTTCATCATATACCTATAAAAAAAATAACGATAATCCAACAAGATATTCGGATGTATGCTCAAAAAAATTCCAACAATTCAATTACCGAATAATACAAATTAAGAAATTGCAAGCCAAGGTACGAGTGGAGGGGTTCTCTTCCTCCTCACAATTGGTTTGACTCCAAAGCACATGACATGTTGTAACAAAACAACACAAATCAAATCACATAGAATTGTATTTACTTTTTATATGATATATACAAACAAACTTGATTTATTATTACAAATTTAGTTGTACATGATAATATTAATTACATTTGAATTTAGGAAATGTTAATATAACAACACGCTCAGACGAAACCAACACCAGCCAACGTTTATCACGTCCCATCAGACCACGAAAGGACAATGAATCAAAGAAGAGCACAAGACCAAGTTAAAGAAGACGAAGAATTAATGTAAACAAAGGTTGTACCTGTCACCCTCAGGTTCTGATCTCCCCTACTACTATTTTAATTTGGAGGGAAGGACTCATTCTAAGCTAATCTTCAAGGCTTCTTAGTCATCATCCTAACCAAATCCAGCCAATCACCATCCTTATCAGTTCATCATCACATTTATCCCATCCCACCCCATCCCATGGGAGAATCACTTGTAAAACACCCAACGACCCTCCCCCATGTGGAACCCGCTTTCCTAACTTTTAGGGCCACGGCCGCCAGCCTTTGTTGTCTATGCTGCTTAGCGTATCCGTGACGTTATCTTATTATTTGCGTTATTATTTTATGTTAAATTTACAAATAAATAAATAAGTACTAATTACTAAATTAAATAGGTTCAATTGTTTATAAATTAAGTTATTATTAATTAGTGATACTATGTAATCATAATAATGTAATGTCACTGTTATATTTAATATTTTTTTATTATGACAAGGATATGACTTTACGAATTGAATTTGGAACTGCCAATTTTCCATGATAATGGTGTAATGTGCTAAATAAATAAAATATTGATAATTTAATTTAGTATTTAACTAAAACAACTTGTTTATCATATAGAACCAAAAACATATAATTTTTATGCTTAAACTTTTACTTAAGTATAATTTAAATTATTTAAATATTTTGTATTAATATGAATATATCATGAACATAAAAAAAAAATCCACACGACATGATCTAAAAGTTACACGGCTTAAAATAGTGTGACACTAACATTATTATACAACATAACATAATCAATACCGATAAAATAGATAAATTATAAATTTAAATGTCTTGAGTTTCAATGTTGAGTGAAAAACTCTTTGAGATTAGGTCATGAGAGATTTATCTTTCATAAATATCATAATCTCAACATGGATGATTAGTTTTTAATTAGACCGAAGATATGGATAGCAGTGGACTGGAGCGAGGCAGAGGAAAGTAGTCTCCACCCCCCGTTAGAAGAGGAAATTTTAATCCTTGTTCCAGTCCCATAGGTAAATTTTGATCTCCATCCACACTTATAACAATTAACTTCTATGATTTTAAGAAAAAAATTTAAAATAAAACCATAAAACCTCACAAATAGATTTGTATGAAGGGTGAAAACTCATTATATATCAAATGAATCAAACATAAAAATCCACAAAAATAATATATGTAACAAATGTGTATTTCATTTAATTATTTTATTTATTTTATCTATATATTACGGGTGTAATAGGGCCGGGAGGGGGCGGGGTGAGACGAGGTGAAGGTGGGGTGGTGTGTGAATTAGTTTTAGTCCATTCCCGTCTCCATCTCCACACATGTTTATACGGGTATCCTCATAAACGTTTACTATTCAATATATATGATCCATCTCCAGTTCAAACGAGACTGGTTTGGACGAATACTCGTCTTTGTCAAGTCCGCATTCATCTTAAATCAAAGAAGAGATTAATCGAATTGTGCGTAAACAGATTAAAACACTCCTTATAATTGAACCCCCAAAAAAAAGATTCTCCTTCGTCACCAGGGCCAGAGGCCACCATGTGATACACTGTATCACTGAAATTGAACTCCGGGTTACATTTGTCTTGTACTTGTCAAGTTGCACAAGCTACTCTGAAAGAAAGTGTCATTGGACTGGTCAAGAACAAGTGTTTTTTTTTTTTTTTGGGGGGGGGGGGGGGGGGAGAAAGACAAGGAAAAAACCAAGTTCAGTTTGAGTCTCTGGCCTTTCGGAAGGGGCATTGTTTGTGGCGCTGCGTTAATTGATTAGGAACAAAATTGGTGGATTCTGTACAGATATTTTTTTGAGCTTCATTTTAATTATTAGCCACAGAATCATGTGAGACACAACGCAAGACTGATAAATTAGTAGAATAGGATCTTTTATATTAAAAATTCATATTGGAGAATCTGACAAGATCTCTTGTCCGAAAGTTTATTGTCTTTTTCTAAAGTGGCTATTTTTCTAGATACTCGTTTCTTCCTTACGTGACCATAAATTAATGCTTTCATAATCTTAGAGAGAACTCTGCTTAAAAAAAAAAATATGTTAAAAGGGAATCAATAATTAATAAAGGAATCCTTCTTAATAATCCATTAGGGTATCGCAAATGTATGAATCTTCGTGATTCAAGTTTTAAGAGCACAAGTTTGATGCGATTTGCATGGTTTGTTCAGAATAGTGCACATTTCTAATTTTACGTATTAACTATAAGTTTTGAATATAGTTGAGATGGTTCTGAGTTTTTAAAAATCTAGCTCAATTACTATGAATTGCAAACAAAAAAAAAATCATAAGTACTGTTATTCTGTTAATTATATATTGAAATTAAAATACTTTTATTTGATATATGGGTTAACACCCCAAGTTTTATTTTATTTTATTTTTTGAGCAAAAGAGTGAAAAATTCATTTATGTAAGGAAGTGATGGTTACAGTCATTAACAAGCAAAGTCATAAACTCATTGAGGGGGGCAATTGACCCAATTTACAGTAAGTGAATCAATTATCATTACAGTCGTCACCCAATGAGCAACTCTATTACGGTTTCATAGCTTGTATTGAAAACAAAGACTAAGCCGCCACCCAAGTTTTAATTGAATGTCTAATAGTTGAGAGTGAATCTTAGTGGGAATCCAGTTGCCGTCTACACTTTCACAACTGAAAAAAGGTTCACTCATAATTCTTCTGCGGTCAAGTTAGATAGACTTGGCATGGTCCACTGTGATATCGGTCGAATTTTTCACTTTAAAATCAAGATTTAAGTCTTGAAATTCATATTAAAATTTATTAGTTTTTTTTTTATCAGACCATTTGGTATCTAAAAATCACTTTGGACTCGGACTAATTCGGATTCGAGTCTGATAAGACCACAAGGGCAAGAAAGCTCTCCCTACTTAACGCAACTGTGTTCCCAAGACTCAAACTCAAGACATTGGTTAAACTAGAACAGTCTCTCACCAACTGATCTAATGTTAGATGGTATTAAAATTCAGTAGTTGATCATTATACTAGTCTAATTAAGTTCGTTTCTAAAAAGAGTAACAAGCGCATTTTAGAATCTCATAATCTCATTAGTGAAAGTTTCTCGTGGTGATTTTTGGGTACTTTCCTTTGTCCTAACCTTTTTTTAAAATAGCTAAAAAAAAAAAGACTTGTAGGTGGTCAATCTGAAATTCTTTCTAAATTTCCTAATAAAAAAAAAAACAAATTGATATAGATAACATTTACCTTTTTGTACATGTATTTTACTATATATGCCGTTTAATTTGAAGAAAAATGATCCGATTACTATTCCCAGAAGTGATATTTATAACTACTAACAATGCACTGACCAAAAAAAAAACTAGTAACAATGCAAGACGTACACTTTAAGAAAATTTAAATAATATTTTTTGATAAAAAATATATTATACGTGTGATTAAATTAAATAATAAATTAGGTATTGAATAATTAATTTATATTTTAATTATTGTTAAATTTAATTGTTAATTTATTCTATTAGTCTTTGAGTACTTAATCTGTCATCTATTTAAGTATTTTTTTCGACCTCTTTAGGCATTTGTATATCTAATTATATAATAAAATTATTAATTTTTATTTTGTTAAATAGATAGATCAATCGCTTATAATATTATTATGTTATTACATACCAAAAAATAAAATATAACACATATTTAACATAAATGAGTTCAAAAAAATTTAAAAATCTTCATTATTTATATGACCCTTATTATAATAATTAGAGATAAAATAGAAAGTTAAAAAATTTTTACAGATGGAAGTGACTCAAATGAAAGAAAAATGAAATAAAAAAATAAAACTTAAAAATTGTTTATCTTAGAAAATGGTTTTATTCCTTAAAAATAAACCCAAATTTTTTATTTTTATTTTTTTATAAAAATTAGGGGTGAAAATTGAAACTCGAGCATTCAATTTTTAGACGAAGTGTGGAGTTGGAAGAGCCCAATAGGCTAATACAATGCATTTGGAACTCTGTGTCCAGTTAATCAACACGTGCGTTTCAAGCGCGACAGGTGGAATCCACATTAATTTATTCAAATTCATTTAATAGGAGTTTTGGACTCCGGAAAACTGCTATAAATCCATGTTAGACAGAGCCATATTGCATCGTGTGTATATAGTTTACTACTAACGCACAGACGCCAAACCCACGAGGAAACACAAAGAGAGGGAGAGAGGCAGATATGGGTGGTTGGGCTATAGCTGTTCACGGCGGCGCTGGTGTCGACCCAAACCTACCACCAGAGCGCCAAGACCAAGCCAAACAACTGCTCACTCGCTGCCTTAATCTCGGCATCTCTGCTCTTCGCTCTTCCCTCCCTGCCATCGATGTCGTCGAACTTGTCGTACGTTAATTTCTCTCGCCCCCGGCCCTCTCATCGCCATTGTATTTCATTGTACTTGTTAATAAAGAAAATCTTCCATCATTCTCATTTCTCCTTTTACTTTGATACCCTTTTCGCATATTTTTCTGTTTGTGGTTTGAACTTTCAACGGATGTATAGAATAAGAAAGTTCCACGCCATTGTTCTTGGGTTTTCTTTGCAGTTAAACGCTGCAGTATTCCATGAATTTGCATTTTTGTTTTGTCTGCATATATATATATATATAATTATATATACATCTCTCCCCCTGTAATGCCCTTTCTCTCCTTTTTTGGCCTTTTTTTCGGCTTTTTTTTTGGGTCACCATGTTTCATGCTGGGTGGTTCTATACTTACAACAATCTTATTTGAATCTAATTTATTTAATTTGTTAATTTAAATCTCGCGAAGTTCATTATTTTTCTGAGAGGGGTTTTGATATTGTTGGGTGCGGTTTCACAGGTGAGAGAATTGGAATCTGATCCACTGTTCAATTCTGGCCGTGGATCTGCACTAACGGAGAAAGGAACGGTGGAGATGGAGGCTAGCATCATGGATGGGCCCGGCAGGCGATGCGGCGCCGTTTCGGGGCTAACTACCGTGAAAAACCCAGTATCACTGGCCCGCCTTGTGATGGAAAAGTCCCCCCATTCATATCTAGCCTTCTCTGGTGCTGAAGAATTTGCCAAACAACATGTAAGATTACCGTTTTGCCACTTTTTATTTAATTCCCAAATCTTGATGATGAATACCACTTCCAAGATTCATGGATGGATGGCACTTTTACAATAAATTAATAAGTAATAAAAGATTTTGCTTTGTCAGTTTAACTGAGTATTGAAGGTGTTTTTGTTAGGGTGTGGAGGTGGTGGACAATCAATACTTTATCACGGAGGACAATGTTGGAATGCTGAAATTGGCAAAAGAAGCCAACACCATCATGGTAAGTTGCAGTTTACATTTTTATTTAGTCACATCTTCACTAATACTTTCATAAAAATATAGTCAGAATTACATTCAGACCTCTAAAAATTTGTCACTTAATCAATTAGACCTCCTGATATTTAAAATATTACACATAGATCCTCTAAAATTTGAGAAAATATTCATTACAGCGGTGATACCACGTGACAAAGTGATGTGATATCACTAACTAATAATATTACAACAAATAAATATATGGACCCCACAAAAATCAATAACTAACTTGGCATGTAAGAAAATAACTTCCCACACTCCTGTCGTCTAAGCCTAAGTAAAATTCACATTTCCCATTTAAAGTTTTATTATTGGTTAGTGATATCATGTCATCAATGGTAACATAGTATCACCGTTGCATTCAATATTTACTCCTAAAATTTGTACGTGCGTAACACTTAGACTCCTGATGTAAATATATCCGTTAATAAATTATACTTAAACCCCTCTGAAGTTTGTAGGTATATAATATTTAGACCCCTTAAGTTTAAAATATTATACTTAGGCCAAAAATACTTCAACAAATGTAGAATATCAAATATTTTAAATTTTATAACCAAAATTCATGTTCTATTGTATCATTTATAAAAATAAAATTAAAATTAAAAATCTAAGTGTTTTAAAAAAATCATAGTTAGTATATAATTATACTATTTATTAAAATAAAACTAAAAAAAATTAAAAAATGGGTCAAACTGTAATGGACACAATATATTTTAACTTTAATTGGAGTGTTTGGTATTTTAATTTGGTCGTTTAAACTACCAAATTAAATTCTAATATACAATATAATTGTATATTAGTTATAATTTTTTAAGAAATAAATGATTTTTTATTTTTTATTTTATTTTAATAAATGATACAATAGAACATGAATTTTAATTGTAAAATTTAAAATATTTGATATTTTATTTGAGATTAAAGTATTTTTTGTCTAAGTATAATATTTGAAATTTAAGAGATCTAAGTAATATATGCTTACAAACTTTAGGGGGTTTAAATATAATTTATTAACAGATATATTTGTTTAAGTGTTACTCGTGTATAAACTTCAGGTGGTCTGTGTATAATATTTTAAATATCAAGAGATCTAAGTGATTAAGTGAGAAAGTCTTGGTGTAATTCTTCCAAAAATATATTATTTCCGTTGAGATTATTAAAATATTAATAAAAAATAAATTTGTTATGACTGGACAACTATCTTATAATCTTTTATTTTATCTATATGCCAACACTCAATTTGTCTTTTAAGAAAGGGAAGGTTACTGATGAGACAAATAACAGATGTTTCTCACTTCTACATGTGGCTTAGATAGTGGGAAAATAATGATGACTTATGTATCAACCTTTTGCCTATGGTTCCAAATCTAATCAGTATGAACCATTAGATGGGATGGGTCTCGTTAAAAAAAGTTTAAATTAAAAAATTAAATATTGGAGGCCACTTTCTAACCCTTCATGTTTGGTTGATTGGAGCAGTTTGATTATAGAATCCCAATTGTTGGATTAGAATCATGCAGCGCAGTTGTGGATAGCCCATTGATTATGAATGGACTGCCAATCGGAGTCTACGCACCGGAGACAGTTGGCTGTGTGGTGGTGGACAGCCAGGGCCGGTGCGCGGCGGCCACTTCCACAGGTGGACTCATGAACAAAATGACTGGTCGAATCGGTGACTCGCCCTTGA
Organism: Ilex asprella; assembly: GCA_023539305.1. Taxonomy (NCBI): domain Eukaryota; kingdom Viridiplantae; phylum Streptophyta; class Magnoliopsida; order Aquifoliales; family Aquifoliaceae; genus Ilex; species Ilex asprella. Next base: position 3,838,593 of record CM042193.1, read on the forward strand.
TCGGCGCTGGCACCTACGCGTGTGATTTGTGTGGAGTCTCCTGCACTGGTGAAGGCGAGGCCATCATACGTGGAACCCTGGCTCGCGACGTGGCAGCTCTGATGGAGTACAAAGGTTTAGGCCTCCAAGAAGCTGTGGACTATGTGATCAATGAAAGACTTGACCAAGGGAAGGCTGGGTTGATAGCTGTGTCCAGAAATGGGGAAGTGGCCTATGGGTTTAATAGTGTTGGAATGTTTAGGGGTTGTGCTACCGAAGATGGGTTCATGGAAGTTGGTATCTGGGAGTAGTAGATATGGACTTACTAAAGCTTATTGCTTTAGTTGGTTCTCCTAGTGTTTCTTAATAAAAGACTTTGGCTATTAATTAGCGTGCTTTGTATTAATCAGCGTGTTGTAATTTAGGAGTTGCATCAAACTTGAAAAATATTTATTTTAATTTTCAGGAGAGCTTAAGTAATAAAATAGACAAATTGTAAATACAAATGTCTTTGAATTTTCAAAATTTTTTAGAATTTTTAGAATTTCTTAGAATTAAGTCAAAAAAAATTTATCTCTCATAAATACTTTACAAATAGTCAATTAAAAAAAATTAATCGAAAGGCATATGATTCCAACATCTTTCACTACTGAAAAAAAAAAATATGAAAAGACTATTGAACTAAGACCGCGCCAACTTCCCGAAACAATCCACACCCAACTCTGAATCTGAAAATTCCATGAAATTTTTTTAAACTTCTCATCAATAAATGATCCGTGTATCCACAAATCCAATCCAAATCTATCAAAAGTTTAAAGCACACCCTTAATCCCCAAATCCAAAACCATCTCCTAAAATTTTTGTGAATGCAAAGTCACAATCAAACAATTCCTTTTTATTAGTAAATTTTCCAAACATGTTCAAATCATCGAGATTACTCTTCAGTCAAGTTGTGTTCTTCTCGTCACTGCTTTTGCCGGAAATGGCTTCTTTTGCAGTCTGAAGTTTACTAGTCACCGCCGCAGCTGCATCAACCATGACCTTTTCTGTGCTCCGATTATCACCGTCGTCTGTGCGGATTTGATGGGTCACCTCCACATTCTCTTTCTTAGGTACTTGGTCATCTCCGGCCGGTGACCTGTAATCCACCGCCTCCACCTTAATCTCCACTGTACCCTCGTCATTCATTTTTTCAGTTCCCTGCATTCGCAACCACCCAATTTGCATAAAACCCAGTATAGGTCTATTGCCTTCATAAATGTACAAAGAATAATCCCATTAAAGATGCTATGTAATATTAAAAATTGTGTATTAAATTATGAAAACAAAAGAAAAAAAAGAGTTGGCTAACTCTGGTTCGAAAGAACACAACAGAAATTGCGACTTTAAATTGTCAGTTTCGACAACTTTGATAAATATATCATTTTTTTTGTTGAGTGATAAATATATCAATTAATCTCTCCATTTTTCTATAAAAATAAGAGACAAAGAAGCATTCTTAACAATTTACGGAAATGAAAATAAGCAGAAACTAGGATTTATACTTCACCTTTGCTGTTGTAGCCATGGTTGAGGCCTTCGAATGAGACTCTTTCTTGAGACCAAGTTGCTGCCACAGTTTGCTTCCAAGGTATGTTGCATTTGAAGAGTTTGGCTTTTGAGTTGTATATATAATAGAACTAAGGCTAGTGATCATGGACACGATATCTATGAGGTGGCGAAATCTGGTTGCATTATTGTTGAGAATCACAGAGATGGGGACACGTAACAGGTAAATAATTTGATGAGTCATTCGACTTTATCATGATACCAATAAAGGTGAGATAAAAAAAAACCTATAATTTATTTAATTTTACGAAATTAATTCTTAATAATAGGTGTGGGACATGGGCAGTAGAGGGGCGCCACCCACTAACCCATGGCGTCACCCACAAACACACACAACAAACCACATCTCTCTCACACACACACGCACACAACAAACAAACAAACAAACATACATACACAATGTGGCCGACCTGGGAGCCCAAGGCGTCGCCCAGCAAAAACATAGCACACAACACACCAAAATTGACCACAACACTCAGCTTTGACCAGCGCCCACAGCACTCCTGGCGTCACTCAAGACATTGCCCAATCGCCCAAGGCACCCTGCAGGTGACCCCAGCAGTGCCCAAGGAGCCACTTAACTAGCTATCCCGCTTCTGGTGTCTGGTGTCTGGTGTCTGGTGTCTGGTGTCACTTGCACCCTCTTCGTCCGTACGAGGTGATTATCTTGTGTGAATTTATTCCCTTACATTACTAATAGAAATGGATGGCCTAATATGTACAGGTAATCATCGTTGTCATTGAAATGAGAGAATAATATCTTTCAAAGCCTTGATCCACCCGCCAATGAGTTAAAAGTGGTTGAAATAACCATTAAACATGAATTTCGAATATCCAATTGAACTATAAGAAGCAATGGAATTCTTTTTGAGAGGCAAAGACCTGAAAGAATGTTTCATGGCTATCATGTTCCTTTAGTAGTGCAAGCTGTAATTATACCTGAGAAATTCCCGGCTCTTGAAAAATGAATGAAATTCATTCCACCTCTCAACATGATGCAAGCGAAATAAGCACGCGCACTTGTAAAGAGTTGGCCCGAGTCGTGCAGCCCCAAATGCCTTTGATTTTCTTTTGAATTTCATCCGCCAATCACTCTTTTTTTTCTCTGATTTCACTGATGTGATTGTTTTTCACTCATACTTTCCGTTTGAATTTTGGAAGACTAAGCTTATCTTCGTTGTCAATTTGATTTTTATTTCTGGTTTATAAGCTCCCTCCCAACAAGTAGATTCATAGGTGCCGACTTTCGTGAGGAACTCAAGTATGTGCACAATCTAGGAAATTATATGTAAAATTAATTTTAATTCTTAATTTATAAAACACAACAACATCAAGAATTCTCAATTAATAAAACACTACATTAGCATACCACCATTCATCGTCCACCCTCATATCCGAAGTGAACACAAACAATGATATTGTTCTTTAATTTATAAAGAATTTAGATGTATGGGATTCGTCATGATAGCCTTTTGAGGAGGGGTACCCAATTAATGCACCTATTTTTTATTTTATTTTTTCTACTGGCTGATATTTGAAGGGTATTCTTGAAACAAATAGACAAAATGCTGAAATTATTTCTGCCATCATCCACTGAAAAAACGCAGCTCTTAGAGGAGTTATAAAAGTGATCAGGTGCTGATGGATACCCACTCTTATGAAGTAAACACTTATATGGAGGTTGGGGAGACGACTTTCTCCCGATGTGGGACAAGCTCCCAATGGACAGAGAGGTCAAAGGCTATTTTTGAAAGAGTATAGGTCAGCCAAAATCTTCTGGGGGGGGGGGGAGGGGGGCGAGTAAGAACTTATCCCTTACAAAAAGACAACGTAATTTATCCGTAAATAGTTGGCATTGAGTCCAGTAAAAGAAATGATAGCTTTGAAATTATATTTGTACATTATGATAACATCATAAAATCTTAAAGAATATATTAACAGGCATTAACGGTAGAGGTCTTATGTGATATATACATACAAACTTAAGAGGATTACGTGTAGTATTTTAAATGTTAGAGAATCCATGTGATTAAATGAGAAATTTTAAGGAGTCTGAGTGTAATTTACCCATTAACAATTGGTTTTGTTGTTATAAGCTACTGGATCAGCAGATCCGAGCAGATGGCCCAAAAGAAGCAAGGCCTAGGTGGACCTGAGACATCAGTCCAAGTTAGGTTTAGCCCTTTCTAGGATCCACCTATTTGGCATGGGGCGGACTGACTTCTTGCTGAGAGCTCTCCTCACATCACAATGTCCCATGAACTTGTTTTCTCCATTCTCACTTTGTATGATTCATATTGACAAATTATCTATTACGTATTTAAATGTGCCTTATTAATAGGGAATGATACATCAAAAATAATTTTTTTTTTAAAATATATTATAAAGTATTTAGTTCTTTCTGCACTCTCACCTTGGAACCACGGGAGAGCCCAAATGTCACACCCTTCACTTAACAATTTATTGGCCCGTTGGACCAACCGGGCCATTGAGGTGTTCTCATAGCCCATATACTCATTGTACTCCATCCAAAGAAAAATTTCGTAATCATACATAAAAATAATTTATAATAGTAGATCTTTGTTAATCGTAGCCATTGATAATCATAATAAAAAAAATAAAATGAAATAATAACAAATTTTTACAGGTAGCACATTTTTATTTGAAGAAAAAGAGGGATGGAACCTACCATTGCCATCACAAGCAAAGCTTTTGATGCGATGGTATGCATATATAACAATCATGGAATTTAATCCTCAAGTCACAGTGGTTAGTAGCTGAGTTCGAACGAGTAGTTAGTACAATCCTTAACACCTTATGAAAAAATAAAAAAATTATGGAACTTAATATATTCGCTAGCACATTTAGCTTGATATATATGGAACATAAACTACTAAGCACATTTACGGATCAAGTCTGTCTATCACTGCTACAGTTAGCTTGATATATAGAATTCGTGTTTAGAAAAATTCTCCATTATGAAAAAAACTTAGGAATCGTAATATTTTTTGAACAATATATTCTTCGTGATTTAGAATATTTTTATGATTATAAAAACGAAACACAAAAAATGTGTCACTTGTTTTTACCAGCTCTTGTTATTAAAGGTTAGAACACGTCGCTGTTCCACTGGTAGTATAAAGCAGAAGCATACACGCAGTTATACAACACTTA
>CM042193.1:3863353-3886194 GCA_023539305.1 Ilex asprella
GCTTGGTAAGGTGGGAAAAATAATTATTTAATTTTAATTTAATTTTTTTAAAAAGTGTAAAATATATATTTTATCACTATATTTATATATGAAATTAATTATTCATCCACTTTTTCATTTTTTTTATTTTCTTTCGTTACTAAACATGAAGTTTTATATGTTCTTCAAATTTTTTATTTTTTCAACTTTTTATCATTCTATTTTTTTATCGTATCAAACGAAACATTAAAATACTAAATGTTTATTCATGAATATTATTTATGGAATTAATAAAATTATTTGTAATGATATTTAATTAACAACTAGAACTCTATCTCTCCCGAGTTAGCCTCACAGATTGTGATAGAATGCTATAGACTTAAATTATAATGATAGAATATTTCCATTTGATTATTAATTGTGAGAAGTTTTTTGTAAATCATACACCAAAAAAGCATAATTAATTACTGGAGAAATCAAAAAAATAATTCAAACTTTTTTCTATTTTCCTAAAAATCTAATTATATGCTCTCCAGCCTGGCCTGGTCAAAGTCCAACCGTACACTTCTAGTCCCCCACTAGCCATATTAACTTCCAAAAGGGTCGGTGATTCGAATTTCAGTTTTCTTTAGTTTGATTAATTACACTCTCACCCCTTTAATCATAATCTCGATTATACATTGCCCATCAAATTAGTGGATTATGATTATTGAATTCACGCTTTCACAAAAAAGACGTCCATTATTTTTTGAGAAAAATTGTTCATTTGTAGACACAAAACGTACATACTTTGTTGAAAAATTAAAATATTTTTTTATTAAATTAATAATTAAATTTAATTATTAGCAGTGTGATGGTGTAATGTTGTTAACAATATAGTTAAAGAGATAATATTACAATGTCATGGTTGAAGGGAGCAATGAAGTATAATTTATTCAAAGTTAATTGTCTAATTAGAAATACGGGATTGCATTATTAGTGTGATTTATATAGGTGTCTACTCTCAACTCCCATTAGCTGACACGTGCCTTTTGCCAGCTATATAATCGTAACTGCTACTTCTCTACAATAACCGGTAACCCCTACCTGCCCAGCCGGTCATCCCTATCCTCTTCTCCAACGCACCCATATATAAAAGGCTCTCACTACTACTTACTCAGTCATGCCTCTCATCGAAGGGTGGGGTTACGCATCTGCATCATCACGTTCACAGCACCCAACACCAAATTTAGTAGGCTTTTTTTTTTTTTCTCTTTATTGGGCTGTTATTCATTTTGGGGGAGGGGTCTGAAACAATGGCGACGGTGATACAGAGGAAAGATACAGATCAGATCAAAGGTCCATGGAGTTTAGAAGAAGATGAACTGTTGCAGAGGCTGGTACACACGCATGGCCCGAGAAATTGGTCTCTGATCAGTAAATCGATTCCAGGAAGATCCGGGAAGTCTTGCAGGCTCAGATGGTGCAACCAGCTGTCGCCACAGGTGGAGCACCGATCATTCACACCGGCAGAAGACGAGACGATCATCCTGGCCCACGCAAAGTTCGGCAACAAGTGGGCCACCATAGCTCGACTGTTCACGGGTCGGACTGATAACGCCATCAAGAACCACTGGAACTCTACCCTTAAGCGAAAGTGCTCTTCCATGTCCGATGATTTTTCTTTGGTAGAAGGTCAATCTCTTCATCAGCCGTTGAAGAGATCGGCTAGCGTTGGGTCTGGTTCGTATCTGATCGCAAGTAGCCCGTCAGGATCAGACTTGAGCGATTCGAGTCTTCCTTCAACGCATGTCTGTAGACCTGTTGCGAGAACCGGCCGAGTTATAGCTCCTCCTGTTTATCCGATTCAAACGGCGTCGTCGGGTTCCGAACCGACAATATATCTGAGTCTCTCGTTACCGGGATCCGACCCGACTGAGGGATCTACCAAAATTTACGGATCGAACTATGACACTCACCCGACCCAGGTGATTAAAATACAGCCACATAAACCGGAAATCCAGGTGGCTCCACCACCTTCTCTTCCCCTCCCGCCTGATGGCAGTCCAAACCATAGCTTTGTGTCAATGTTTGTTGCACCACCACTGCCGGTACAACCACCGCCAGCATTATTAACCCCTGAAAAACAGTTCTTTAGCCCTGAATTCTTGGCTTGTATGGAAGAGATGATAAAGAAGGAAGTGAGGAACTACATGTCTGGGATTGAACAGAATGGGTTGTGTATGTAGAGTGTTAGACTGAAGCTATAAGGAATGGTGTGGGGAAGCGCATTGGCCTGTAGTAAATAAGCTCGAGTAGTGAAATTTATGAAAATACGAGTCAATTGTGAAGAATTAGGTTGAGAGAGGAGAGAGAAGGAAAAAAGACAACTTGTTCTTTTACTTAAATTTTCCATCTTGCTACTTTATACCAAAATAATTTTGGGTAGTGTACAAATGAGAGGGGAGGGGAAGTTGTGAGAAACAGTTTCATGGTGAATAGAAGAAAATGTAGAGAAAATGGGCAACAATGGGAGTTATCGTGTCTTCTTCCATGCATTCACTGCTTGCTTAGATATTTAAACCATGAGATAAAAATAGTAGAGTATCCGAATGTGAGTATTTTTGTTTGACAAAGTGATAAGCTTGAGTAGTAGTGATGGGTACTAACTTGCTTTGCGCAGAAAAAACACTTCATGACTGAAAAAGCACTTTTTTTTTAATCAGCTTTTGGCAAGTTACTACTCGTGCTACCTTCTTTTGATGAGAAATTTTGTGTTGTCCAAATTAAAATTTTAAATGAATGTGTGCAATACATTGAATGAAAAAGTTATACATTGGTATCTACGATGTGAAATGTGTGATGTACCTGTATTTAGATATTAGATTTGAGTTCTGATTTAGACACTGTAGCAGTACTCTATCTATTTTAATTTTAACAATTACAAGCAATTATTTTTGTGAAAAATGTTATGCGACATAAATGAAAATTTAAAAAGTGTAATTCAAATGTATATGATGAATGTTAGATCAAAGGTTCTTACTGAAAAAGAGAGGATGATAAACATTTGGATTATAATTTTACGATACGCAATAATAGTTTCATATTTAACTTATAGAAATATAAAATTATTATTCATAAGATAGATAATTGATTTTAATAATAATACTACAAATCAATAATACATCTATATAATAAAATAATAATATATTTATATAATAAAACATGAGTGTGTTTGAATTTTATTCTAGTCATATTTTTTTCCTTAAAATCATCATCAATTACTTATCTCACCCATCATCTCTTTGTTAGACTCAAACGTCAAATTGAATCACTCATTTTTATCACATGTTTAATCATTTATATATTTTCTTCATAAAAATATCATATCAATTAATTTTATAATATGTTTAATTATTTAATATTTGATTAATTTGTAGTTAATATATTTTGAAAAAAATTTAATGTAGTGGGATTGATTTTTTTTATGTTTGAATTTTATATTTTATAGTGCCTTCAGGCACGGGTTATGAATAGTATTATATAAACATCAGGTGAGATAAAAAAAATTAGGTTGAAATTTAAGATCTTAAAATTTTTAGCAAGAGGTTTTATAAATTTTACAATAATATTACTTACACTTAATTTTAAAATCAAATACATTGAATAATTAGTGAATTTTGTTTAAAATTAGCACTCACCGCTAATTCAACGATAAAATACATTGAGCATTTAAATTATATATTATTGTTTAAAATTTTATTTTAAGACCCCAACTTTCTTTATCAATTTGGGGGCCCTGGCTCGGGCTTAATGGGCTATAGGTTGGGTATGCAGTATCAAAATTTGTCAAGTGATATCTACCTAATCTGTAGTCGCATGCAGTTAGATTCTTATGATTTCGTGTATAAATTGTTGTTATCTTATTTAAGTGGTGTATATTTGTGTCGAATATAAGTCAGATTTGCAATGTCTTATGCATTAAGTGGGTCTGTCTTTTAACCTATTTATAATCAAAAGTTTATTAAACTAGCGAATAATATTATTTGAACCTAATATAATGATTTAATTATTTTATGTTAGTGAATTGACCGTGGATTACATTATTAGTTAAAACCCGGCTAGTAATTCAATACATATAATGTATTAGATTAACAAATTACATGCAAATAAAAGTTTTCGGAGCTAAATCAACTAATTCTGCAGCAGTTTTATATTAGATTAGCGCATCATGTTAAAGAAATGTCAATTCTGATATCGCATTTCAAGATATGTGTGGCAGGTTTAGCCCAACGTGGGCCAATTGCCTAGGTGTTCGGCCCAAGCTTATGACTAGATTGGGCTTGTTTGATTAGCCTAAGGGCCAATTGTCATGGGCCTCCATAAACCTTTGAAGAGTCTAAATCGTCACTTCCTGGAGAACTATTAAGAAGAAAAGTCAGGAGGCGCCAGTGATATCTACCTAATTTTGGAACCCATCATTATTGATATGTTTTGCCTTTTTCAGTGTTTCTCTCTCCTACATGCAGTGACAGTAATTCTTATCTACACTTTGGGTTAGAATTTAATTTTTTTTATTTGAAGAGGTTTATATCAAATTAAATTTTTTATTTTTTATTTTTACTTCAACTTTAATAAATGTTTGAGTTTTCATGGAAGATGATGCCTTCATCTAATGTCAGCCACATTTAATTTCCTGGGGCCACCGATTTATACCCATGAGAAACCTGTCAAATCAAACACAACGAAACTCGCTGGATGATGCCACTCACACCGATCTTCTTTTCTTTCACACGTTCCTTGGTCTGATGGGTTTGAAATTTCTCAGTTCTCCCTGTCATAGTCCTCTTACCAGACCATGAACATTTCGTCTTCTGTTTCTTGTTACCAAGTAGAAATTGCTTGAGCTTCTCCACTAAGGTTTGTATTCAACCGATCAAAGTACTCTCACGTTGACCGTTCAAATTGACTTCATATGCCTTACATTAATATTTGCAAACACATACTTTCCTTGATCTTTAAATCTCTTACAGAGTCTCAGGGACATTAGATTAGCGATCCTGTATTTCTCATGGAAGCCTTACTTTTTTACCTTGTGTTTTTCCTGCTTCTACCTTCCTCTTCATCAAAACCACCAAGCACTCTGAGAATAGGCTCGTCTCTCTCTGTGGAGACACCAAATGATGTTTTGATTTCATCCAACGGTGTTTTCACAGCGGGGTTTCACCCTATTGGCGAGAATGCCTTTGTCTTCGCCGTATGGTTCACCAAATCATATGGTCCCACTGTTGTTTGGATGGCAAACCGTGATCAACCGGTGAATGGACAAGGCTCAAAGCTTTCACTTTTGAAAGACGGCAATCTTATCTTATCCGACGCAGGTCGAACCACAATTTGGACAACAAGCACCAATTCAGCTCACTTGTTGCAACTACATCTTCATGACATAGGTAACCTTGTTCTTAGGACTTACCAGGATGATACAGTTCTTTGGCAAAGCTTTGATTCTCCGACAAATACCCTTCTTCCTCAGCAGCAGCTCACTAGATACACAAGCCTTATCTCATCAAGAAGCCATACCAACCATTCATCTGGTTTCTATAAACTCTTCTTTGACAACGATAACATCCTTTGTCTTCTCTATGACGGTCCTGAGGTTTCCAGCATTTACTGGCCGGACCCGTGGCTCTTAAGTTGGGAAACTGGCAGGACTACTTATAATAGCAGTAAAATTGCGGTACTTGATTCTTCAGGATACTTTAGATCCTCTGATAGCTTAGAGTTCTCTTCTGCTGATTTCGGTTTGGGTTATCAGAGAAGATTAACACTTGATTTTGATGGTACCCTTCGGTTATATAGCCTAAACGACATGACAGGAAATTGGACTGTCACATGGCAAGCCATGTCTGATCCATGCCGGGTTCACGGAGTATGTGGACCAAACGGTATATGCAGCTATGGTTCCGGAGCTGGTAGGGGATGCTCTTGTGTGCCTGGATATAAGGTCAAGAATCCCAGGGACTGGTTTGATGGATGTGAATTGGAATTCGATTTTTCGGGTGAAGACCATATGACAACTTTTTATTCAGTGAGTGATGTAGAATTATTTGGCTACGAGTACAATGTCTTCAGCAATTCCACCTTAGAGAATTGTAAAGCATTATGTTTGCAATCCTCCACTTGCAAGGGGTTCCTGATAAAATTTGAAGATGGTACTTATAACTGCTATGCTAAAATGTTCTTGCTAAATGGAAAACATTCCCCAAATTTATTAGGGACCCTGTATGTCAAACTAAATGTCTCCAGGAATCAAATTTTCCTCTCAAGTGAGGCTGTTAAAGAAATCAGCCTGAATTGCTCAGGCCAATGGACTGTACAGTTGGATAGAACCTATCGAAGAAACAATGAAAACAAGTTTCTGAAGTCCATGGTTTGGTTCGCCTGTGCAGCAGGAGTTGTAGAAACTTTTTGTATAGTCTTGGTGTGGTGTTTACTGTATAGGACGCAGAAAGATTCTGGTGCAGCCACACAAGGGTATGTTCTAGCTGCAAACACATACAGAAAATTCACATATGCGGAGCTTAAAAAGGCAACACAAGGTTTCAGTGAAGAGATTGGAAGAGGAGGTGCTGGCGTTGTGTATAAAGGGGTATTGTCTGATAATCGAATTGCAGCCATCAAGCGGCTCAGTGAAGCTAACAAAGGTGAAGCTGAATTTCTAGCAGAGGTAAACAGCATTGGAGGGCTTCACCACATGAATCTAATAGAGATGTGGGGATATTGTGCAGAGGGAAAGCACAGGCTTTTGGTGTATGAGTATATGGAGAATGGTTCCTTAGCAGAAAACTTGAACTCAACACTTAGTTGGGAGAGGAGATTCAAAATTGCTATGGGTACTGCAAAAGGCCTTGCCTATTTACATGAAGAGTGCTTGGAGTGGGTTCTACATTGTGATGTAAAACCTCAAAACATACTCTTGAGTTCTCTTTACCACCCAAAGGTGACAGATTTTGGCCTGTCCAAAGTACTGAACAGAGGCGGTGGTTACAATGCAAGCTTCTCGAAAATGAGGGGAACCCGAGGTTACATGGCTCCTGAGTGGGTTTTCAGTCTCCCTATCACCTCTAAAGTTGATGTTTATAGCTATGGCATTGTTGTGTTGGAGATGATAACTGGAAGGAGTCCAACTGGTGTGCAAGCTGCTGATGATGAGGGACAGAATGAACCTGGAATGTTGGTAACTTGGGTGAGAAACACGATGCATGGAGCCGCTGCAATGAACTCGTGGATTCAAAAAGTAGTAGACCCTAGGATGGGTGATGAGTATGACATTAGCAAGATGGAAACTCTGCTTAGAGTGGCTTTGCAATGTGTGGAGAAAGACGGAGATGCAAGGCCAACCATGAAGCAGGTGGTGGAGATGCTGCTATGTCATGAGAATCTCTAATCATCTACTAAGGAGAGAGACTCGTTTCAACCAGAATCATACTTGCTTGGTCAGCTCCTTGTAAGTCCACTGATCCTAACGGTAGACAAAATATTTCTGGCCATATAATGTCAGTGGAAAAATTGCTATGAATAAAAAAAAGAAGTAAAATTAGGGCTATTTTTCATGTTCTAAACTCTTTCTGCGCAACCTCCCTCCCTGTTTTTTCCCCCTTTCTGAGGTTACTTGGTTTGTCAGTTACTCGATGAATCAAAGTGATATATAGTGTTTAGTGAGGGCGAAACTGGATCCCTTGTCTCTTCTGCTAACACCCAACAAAAGGAAACACTCAGCTAATTTTAACTGTGAAATTGGTATACAGAAAGAAAAAACGTTTTGTTTTATTGCACATGTAGCAGAGGAAGATAATTATTTGAATGACAGCAGTTCCATAGCCTACCAAAAACATTAGCCTTCCATAGTCCCTAAGATTCCCTTATAACTGACTCAAGTGTTGAAGAATATTATCGCAGGCGCTCTTGACCTTTACAACATCCTACTCTGTTCATCTTGCAGTTCCATATATCATGATCCGACCTGTCTAACAGTTTTCTGCTTCCACTTGAATCAAATGCAAGAAAGGTTGGACTTTAAAAGATCCCAAAACTTCACTACCTTGGGCGGCAATATTGTCTCTCCCTGGTACAGATGAGCTGTCCTGACCATCATTTTCATGGCATAGAAGCTCCTCTATTAGCTGAATATAGTTAGTGTTCTGATACGAGGCTGCTTTGTTCAATTGAAGGGGCTGAATTGAATTTTTATAACTTATGTAAAAACATTACAAAAATATTTCCTCACAAATTGATATCTCAATCCCATTTTGAAAAGTCTGTGACCAACAAAAAGGCACATAACATAAGAAAGCAGACAAATTCGAACTTATAGGTTCACTATTACGGCAAAAACTCTGGAAAACATGATAATGTTGGACTGAATAAGGTAATGAGAAAGGAACACCGATAGAAGGTAAAGCTCAACAAGTAATTTCTTAAATCTACAGCGTTGGCATGGTTGGTTTCTCCGCCATTGCAACAATGGACTGTCATGTTTAATCATCATTTTCTTGATGAAGCAGCATATCCACCACCTGGCTCATGGTAGGTCTTGCATCTTTGTCTTCCTCTGCACATTGCAAAGCAACTTTAACCAGAATCTCCATCCTGCCCATTTCATATTCGCCATCCATTTCAGGGTCAACAATTTCCTCAATCCATGATGCACTTCCAGCAGCTTCCTGCATCTTCTCCTTCACCCAAGCGACCAACCTCCTCTGCTCCATCCCTCCATTGTCATTACTAGCATGGACACCTGCTGGGCTCCTTCCGGTTACCATCTCCAACACGACAATCCCGTAGCTATAAACATCAACCTTGGAGGTTATTGGGAGATTGAAAATCCATTCAGGAGCCATGTAACCTCTAGTCCCTCTTATCCTTGAGAAATTTGAATTGTCAATGCCACCTCTGTTCAGTAGCTTTGACAAGCCAAAATCTGCAACCTTAGGCTGGTAATTAGAGTCCAAGAGTATGTTCTGAGGTTTCACATCACAGTGTAAGACCCATTCCAACAACTCTTCATGCAAATAAGCCAGACCTTTTGCTGTACCAATTGCAATTTCAAGCCTCTTCTCCCAATCAAGTTTATTGGAATATAGATTTTCTGCCAATGACCCATGATCCATGTACCTGTAAACCAAAAGCCTGTGCTTTCCCTCAGCACAGTACCCCCATGTCTCAATCAAGTTCATGTGGCTCAGCCTCCCAATGGTGCTTACTTCTGCTAGGAATTCTCCTTCTCCCTGCTTTGCTTCTTTCAAAACCTTGATTGCTGAGACTCGATTGCCAGACAATATGCCCTTATATACAACCCCGCCACCACCTCTACCAATCTCTTCACTGAAATTACGCGACGCCTTCTTAAGCTCGGCATAGGTTAACCTTTTGAATCCAGTTGCAACCTGAAGGTAACCAGAGCCTGAGGGTTGACGTGTATAGTACAGAAAGCAGACAATGACAATAAATTCAAACCCTCCAGAGGCACAAGCAAACCACACCATGAACTTCAGCGATTCGTTTTCCTGTTTTTTCTTGTAGGTTCTGCTCAGCTGTGTGCTAAATTGGCTTGAGCAATTTAAGCTGAGATTTTGAACAGGCTTGTAATTGGCCGCTAGGACAGTTTTGGGTACTTTCAGATACATGGTAGATACAAAATCCAGTGCGCGAAATCCATTAAACAACCAAGTCTTGGGGTAACAAAGATAAAAACCTTTACCACTGTCGAATTTGAATTGGAACCCTTTGCATTGGCAAAACTTGAAGCATTCCTTTTCACACTGCTCTACGGTGTAATTCTCATAATAGCCCTCATCAAAACCGTAAAAGTCCACATGACGAAGTTGAATAAAACCACTTTTCTCCCTGGCACAAGGGAGACTGAAATCTGGTTCACATCCGTAAGACCAGTCTGTATGATTTATCATTTTGTATCCCGGCACGCAAGAACATCTTCTACCGGAATCATGAGCATAAGTGCAGATACTATTGGCTCCACAAATGCCATGAATGTTGCAGGGTTGATTGATGGCTTGCCAAGAAACTATCCAACTTCTACTACTCTTATCTAGACTGTAAACTCGAAGGTTGCCATCAACATCCATTGTCAATCTTCTAAGAGGGCCTGTACCAAAATCTGATGATAAAAACCCGAATAAGTCGGACGAAATGAATTGGCCTGAGGGATAGAGAATTGCAATCTTACTGTTATTGTAAGTGGACCTTCCAGCTTGCCAGCTATTATCCCAAGGGTTAGGCCAAAAAACACTAGAGATTTCAGGACCACTATAAACGAGGCGAAGGACGTTATCATCATCAAAAAAGAGCTGGTAGAAACCAGAGGAGTAATTAGTTTGGCTTCTAGACGAAATAAGCCTTGTGTATTTGGTGAGTGGTTGTTGAGGAAGAAGGGTATCTGTTGGTGACTCAAAGCTCTGCCAATGAATTACACCATCCAAAGTCTGAAGAATGAGATTTCCGTCATTACGAAGCTTCAATTTCATGGAAGAGTTTGAATTGGTGCTGGTCGTCCAAACAGACAATTCACCAGCGTCTGTCAAGACAAGATTGCCGGTTTTGAGTAGGGAGAGCTTTGAGCGTCGGCCGTTCACCAGTTTGTCTCGGTTGGCCATCCAAACTATGGTTTTATACCCATCGTGCAATGGCTCAGTGAACCATATTGCAAAACAGTATGCATTATCGCCAACAGGGTGAAAACCTGTAGTGAAAATGCCGTTTTCTGAAATCAAAACATCTTCATCTGGTTTTTCAACGGACAGGGATGAGCCTTTGGTTAAACTCTTGGGTGGTGAAGAAGACAAAAATGGCAAAGATAGGAGCAAACATAGAAGAAGCAACAATGGTGAAAAACCCATTGTGAAGAGTTCCGGCGAGTTCAAACACGATATGTGAATAAGACACAACCGACTCAAAACAATTCAATTTAGGTCTGGTCTTAGTGGTTTCGAAAGATGAACAAATAGACGTGCTAAATCTGTCTAATAAATCAATGGATGCAAACCCAACTAAACACTAAAAAAGCTCGAATAAATACGATGAATACATGACAGACACCAACTACCGATAAGCTTAAATAGGAGTATAAACAGGACATATCTTGAGCGACACGGGCACACTGTCAACATTTGTCGAATTGTTTAATCTTGAGTTTCGGACCAGTCTTACACGGTAGAATTGCTTGCTACTTTGAAAGTTTAGAGACGATTTCAAAGGGTGATGATAAATGGCCGTTAAGTGCGGAGATACATCAGCTGAATGCGTTGGTCAAATGAATAGAACCATTGGATTATACGGCACGGCAGATGACATGCGTCAATGGTCATGGGCTGATAGACTGAAAGTCTGCCTCCAATCGTTTCAAGTCGTAGCAAACTGAGGTCTTGAGTGCGAGAATAGCTACACATTAGTTCAGAGTTTCTTGAAGGACTTTCTGTAACATAGGCAAACATTGTTTCGCGAATGGAAGTGTTACCCATTGTATATAAGTAGGTCATTGTTACCCTAATAACAAATGATCTATTAAGAAAGAAAAAACAATAAACAAAATATATTATAGGGATTTGAATTCCTAAAAACACAAGTACTTATTATGGTAATTATTGATCCGCACGAACTTTCTTACGATGAACTTGATAAAATGTTAAAGATAAGTTTCTTGGAGAGCAAAAGCATATATCTCAATGTTTTATAACAAATGAATCAAAACCAATAAAAAAAATGTTGTGAACGTACGGATTAAACTTATTGCTCTACATTTGAGTAGATCTACAAAAGATTAATGTTTAGTTCTATAGCCTACACCACAACCGATATACATCCACTAACAAAATAAAAGAATAACAAATTTGGTATAAGAATTAAAAAATTAGTGGTCCATGATTTGCCGGTGGGAGTCAACATTAGTTTAGTGTCCTTCGCCAGGGCTAGGACCAGATTTCTTGATTTCTCCCACAGGTTGAGCATTGGTAAACTTGTGTCCCTCTCCGTCGCCTGGGCCTCCAGTTTTAATTGCTTCGACATTCAACCTATCCAAGATATTCATAATCGGTGCCTCTATAGAGCTACGAGCCACCGAGGGGGCATTGAGAGGACAGGCTTCGCTGTCGAAAACCGAAGAACTGAGGAGGAGGAAGAGGAGGACAGGGAAGCCGGCGAGAGAGTTTCGAGTTCCGGCCATTTTTATGGCAGTTAAGTCCTCAGAAATGCTTGAAAGTTGAAAGTACTAGTGCTGTAGAGACTCGGGTGCTCAAGCTCAATTCTGTGTTGTATAACGTTAGGTCATGTTGATATGTATTTATAGTGCATGGATATGCGACAAGAAGGTACTTACCAAAAGGCTAGTATAATTTGACTTTGATATATTGGGGGAAAGTGCCCCATTCAAACACGTGGGTGGGTTGATAGGCTTTTTGAGGTGCCGCCATGTCTGAGTTCTTTCGAAAGGAACCCAAAAGGGACCTTCATTATATATGACCTCTTTACAACCGAAATGCAATGGAAGGTACCTACCAGAAGTATAGTCCAAATTTGAATGTCATATAACTAATAAGAGCAATAACCATACAAGAGAGACAGAGAGATTTTTTAAGATTTCTTCCACTTTATGGGCTCCGCCAGCCAAAAGAGATTGCCCTCATAGCCTCATTGCCTGCGTAAGAAAGAACTCAAAAGGCAATAAAATAGGGGAACCTGCAGGAAGGCAGCATGCACGCAATATTTATAAAATGAACTTACAAGGATGGCATCCATAGAAATATAATACGAGTGACTTGACTTAAAAATTTAAATTGATAATGTGATTGTTATATTTATGATTAATTTAATTACACAATTTGTTCAATAATAATGATTTATCAAGTCAAATTTTTAAGTTAATTATAGTTTAACAATGTGCAGGACACGTTTTTTTAGTTGAATGGGTCAATTGGTTTTTATGTCCTAGTTGAACTTGGACTTTGACTTTAGTGGTGCTAACCCTAGAAAGAAATTCTCCTCCTTTTTTTTCATAGATTTGAAGATTAAGAGAGGTGTTCAGCTGGTTGCTCTCGACGAGGACGACGTCGATAACTTCTCTTCAAGAAAATTGGGTCTTGCTCTATTTTATTAATTCAATAAATATTATCATATTGAAATAGAGCAGGTAGAAGTTCTCTCGTTTTTTTGGTTTCAAGATTTTGTTGTTGTATTTCGTTCGTGGACATATACTAGTTGAGTGGAACCACAACGTTTGGTTATTATTTATTTGTGGCCTTTAAACATAACATAAATGTTAAATGTAAGAGATATAATCAATCTATGCTTCTTTTAATTAATATTTGAAATTGAGCAACAGATTTCATGGTATTCCAAAGACTGCTGCGCCAGGGGATCAACGGGCATAGCAGTAAGAGTCAACAAAACTATTTTCAAAAAGCAGGGGCTGGGGGGAGCTAGAATTTTGCCTCAGTGGGGGTAACTTAATTTTTTAAATTTCAAAGTATAATTGTAACATTATTTTTATTAAAATATGTATTCTTGATAAACTGTTTATAAACATGGTTACATTAAAAGAATGCCATTTAAAGACACAACTCATGTATATACTTAAGTTCTAAAATATTCTATACCTTAAGAAAATTTCAAAATACTTAGGTTTGGATGAAGAAGATCGAAAGAAAAAAAAAAACAAGTGTGAAAAAGAGCTGTCAAGGGTTAAAAACTATATTAATATACTCTATACTTTAAGAAAATTTCAGTAAAACAAGTTTAAGAAATTCTTGAAATTTTAAAATTAAACCTAGGTCTCAATTTTTTTTAAAATTTCAGTGAGGGCAGCTGTTAAGCTTAAAAAATAAGAAAGAGCTGCCAAAAGTTAACTTTTAAGGGTTAAAATTATATTAATATACCTTAAATACTTTAAAAGAATTTCAGTGGGGGCAAGTTTAAAAATTTTTTGAAAATTTTAAAATTACACCTTGGTCCTAATTTTTTTTAAAATTTTAGTGGGGGCAGCGGCCCACACTACCCCCACACTAAATCCACCACTGGCAGGGGGTGGCGGAGTTTGGTGTCCCAGGCACTTGCAAATTCATATCCCTTTCCCTCAGAGCATGTTTGGATGGAATTTGGGTGAAGGATTGAACTAATTTTGATGAAACTCTTACACATGAATTTGAGGGAGTCTGAGTCTGTTTAAATCCCAAAATCTAAAAAGAGCATCCAAACATGGGTTATGTCAATAGATTGAACTATTTTTTTAAACCTCCTCTACAGACTTGCCCAAACCCTTGTAACAATGCATGGAGGTATCAATTAATATGAGAAAAAAATAATTGGAAGTCGATTAGGTGGACGATGTTTTTTTATTTCTCAAACTTTTTGCATGTTTGTTAGACGTGGTACCATTCAATAAGAAAACTTTATGGAAAATTAACTAGAGAATGTTTTATTTTCAAAAAAAAAAAAACTAGAGAATGTTTTGGTATTCTTAAGAAGAACGAATTTTTTTACTACTGACAGTCATGAACCAGTCAGTGAGAAATTTTTTGCCAATTCACCTCTTTCGAGATTTTCAATGACTCTATTATCTTTTTCTTTTCATGGAGGTCACTTCACTCGCCTAAGACAAAAGTATTAGTGTCGGAAGGCCTAGTTTAACAAACTATGTTCTTGAGATGATAAATAAATATATGGTAACTAGTAGAGATAATAAGCCAATGCCTCGTTTTATTAATATCTGAAACTGTGCCAGTTACATGGTATGACAGAAACAGACAACAAACTTATAGCTGCCTATGGAATCAATGGGCATGGCAGTATCAGAATCAACAAAACTAATCAATTTCCATGACCACGGGTTGGAGGTGGTCCTGGTCGAAATTGATGATGTCCCTGTCCCGGAGGGCTCGGACCAGTCTCCGTAAGCTGCACTAGTGTTCGAGCAGTTGTTGTGCCTTTAGTTTTGGTAACTTCAACATTCAAACCTTCCAAGACTTCCTCCATTGCTTCCTCAATGTTGTTTCGAGGCTTAGAAACATCTAGTGGACGAGCTTCGAAAAATGAAGAGCCAAACAGCAGAAAAACAAGGAAAAGGGTGAGAGTACACTTGAGACTTCTGGCCATCTTTTTGGAAAGAGGTAACCAGTAGATGACTTGTGAGAAAGCTTTGTTTGTAGTAGTATGGAGGGTTGTATAAGTTCATGTCTATTTATAGTGCATACATGCAGCTGTATTTGGAATCAAAGGTTTTTTATTTAATCTTAACTTCAAGAATTTATTTTAGGATCCATTGTCCATAATTATTGTTTCCTTACATGAATATAGCATTAATTTGCCTTCCAAAAAATAAAACTCTAATAAATCAATAACAATCTGTAATGTTGGAGAAATGTAAATTAAAATATTGTTATGAACCAAAACCACAAATAAATAAACGGAACGAAATAAAAAAATTTAGA
Source organism: Ilex asprella (assembly GCA_023539305.1). Taxonomy (NCBI): domain Eukaryota; kingdom Viridiplantae; phylum Streptophyta; class Magnoliopsida; order Aquifoliales; family Aquifoliaceae; genus Ilex; species Ilex asprella. The sequence continues at coordinate 3,878,809 of CM042193.1, forward strand.
TGAATTGGCCCGAAAGCCTACATCCACGGGCGAAGCGTATTGACAAAATTTCACTATCAATAAAAGAAAATGACACAAAATTTTCTAACATAGAGAATAGAACCAAACATGGATACTCAAAAGTGGGGGTCAAAATCCTCCGAATTTGGACAAAAACTCAAAAAAAACTGAGTGGTCTATAATTTATTTATAAACCCAAAATACTTTGTCTCCTAATAGAATAGGGTTTCTAATTTGTCTTTGACTTGAAGTAAAATTTCAAGACATCCATCTTTCTAAATTCCTAAGGAGAACAAAATTCAAATCAGTTTGCTATTAAGACTGGAATACGAGACACTCATAAAAAATCTCCACATTGACTTGTATTCCATCAAGCCATCAAAACAAAAAACGAACGAAATAGTTACCTTATCCACAAATCCCGTGAGGGAATACAAATATCACAAGCATCCATAATAAATCTCTACTTTAGGGGTGTCAAATATGTCGGGTGAAATGGTTACGTGTCAGGTTCAATGGGTGACAAGTGAAAAACATGCAAACTTGTACATGATACGTTTAATAAACGGGTAAAAAATCTAAACACGAACACGAAGCGTTTAATAAACGGGTAACACGACACAAATCGTTTAACACGTCTAATTTGAAACGCGTCGGGTTGGCTAGGGTCGATTTAACACGGTAAACCACCTATTTAATTTATTTACCTGTTTATTTAAAAATATTATATAACTTTATAAAACTAACAAACTAACACAAATAAATGTGATATTTAGAGATACCACACTATATTACAAAGTACAAATTACAATTCAAAATAACCAAATTTCACCAATAACCATATTACAAATCATAAATACAATCCGAAATAACACAATTACACAAAATAACAATCATATTATAAATCATAATCTCAAACAACCATAAATTCCATGATTCACAAAATCACCAAATTTCATGATTCACAAAATCCTGTGAAAGAGATCAATTCTCCATCTCCACGATAACGAGCTGATTCAATAACTAAATTCTCATGCCTACACAAATTAAAATAAAATATTATATAACATTAATAATTAAATAGACTCATAACGAGATAAGTAACAAAAACTTTGCATTACCTCTCTTTAGTCATGAAAAATGATAGATATAGAATTAGAACATTGAGCGAATATAATTTTATTAGACTTCATATTTTGATTGAAAACATCATTATCTATTTCCCTTTCTGGATCATCACTAAAATCATCTACAACTAAGCACAGCCAAGCATAAATAAATTAATGGTCACATGAATTAGGATAATGAGAAAAATAATACTAGTAAAAATTGAATCAAACTTACTGCTCTTCTCATGAATCCAATCTCTAGTACAAATCAAAGCTTGGACAATTTTGGCAAAAGTGAACTTCGATACTTATTCAAAACTTACCACCGATATTAAATGTAAATTCAGATGTAACTGTAGAAATATGAATTGTCATCACATCACAAGCCAACCGAGACAATATAGGATGCTGAAACTGTTCTCTTTTCCAAAAGGTTAGAATATCCAAGTCTTTCTTTTGATCAAGTTTTTTTTCATTAAAATATTACTCCAACTCAGTCACTCGAGAAACAAGAGAATCTTCTTCTTCACATTTTTCAAAATCCTATATTTTGTACAAAATAATTACGAATATATAATAAACTACCATGATCGCATTCAATTCAAACAAACTAAATTTTATTTTATTTGAAAAAAGGCTTTTGGAATTATCAAGACGATGAGTCTCGCTAACTTGTTTTTCACTACTTGAAGTACTTGGAATAACATGTGACAAGTTAACAGAGTACAATTCAAAGAGCTCAAATAAAGTATCTTGAACACACTTGAACTCATAGGAATCACTACCATAAAGTCTTGAATAAGTCCAATCTACAAACTGAATTTTGTACTGAGGATCTAAGATGATAGCAATTGAAAGAATCACACTGTTGTCAAACTTGGCATACATATGACTTCCCATTATCCTCATAAAACTGTCACTATCTGTCAATGCCTCTTTCAAAGTATGTTGAATTAGGAACACTTTGGGGAAGTACAAATTAGCTGTGAGATCTGTTGTATTACAGAATAAACAAGTAACTTTATAAACACACTCAACAATTAGAAATCTTCTTTACTTTGTTCCATTCTTCTTGGGAAGGACAATGTCTATAATTAGAATCACTCAATTGTAAATGAATAAATGCACGACAATAAAAAAGTGCACTGTTAAGTATAATATAAGTTAACTTCCACTTAGTTGGAACATCTCTTCGTAAATCTTTTTTACTGTTTAATGAAACTTGAGCAACACAATCCATGAACTTCTTTTTCCTTCCCGATGAACCTTTAACATATTTGATGATTTCTCGAATTTTTATTACTGATTCATTAATTTCTTTAAGTCCATCTTGGACTATCAAATTAAGAATATGTGCACAATACCGAACATGGAAGAACTCACTATCCCTTAAGAGAGCATTTTTAAGGTTAAGTTGACACTTCAATAGCTCAATAAAACAATCATTACTAAAAATATTATCCAAAGTCAAAAATAATTTCCTTTCTATTCCCCAATTAGTAAAAAATGTATAAATTTTCTCAAACAATGCAATACTTTACAACTTCCAATTTAGATCAACATAATGGAATGTAAGAGAAACATATCCATAAGTTGATATAGAAGTTCACAAATCAGATATTAAACAAATTCTTCCAGGAAGAATTTTAAGCTTATCCTTCTTTTTCTCTTATACACTTTCAAGACATCGAACTTTACAATATTCCTAGAAAACATCTTAATATTTTCATAAGCATACTTAAACATTACTTTAATACCCTCATATTGGACAAATCGAAATGGTAATTCATGCTTAAGTATTGCTTCAACCGCTAACTCAAGAATTTTTTCAGGATTAAATTTTGTGGATCTCATTAACATAAATCCTTGACTTTGACTTTGAAGTAATTGTCCAATATCCCGATATCTTTTTCTTTGTTTTGGAGAGTGGGCTGTCCATCAACTGGGCAAAGCCCAATCACCAATGGAACCTCCTAACCCAAACAACTTGGCCCACGGAAAAAAACAATCTCTTGTTTTCTTTCTCTTCTTTTGGAGTATACTTTTCACCGACCCACAGCGTCTAAATTGGTTTAATTCAATGGAATGTAATAAATGTAAAGTTAAGGATAACTGGTTCATGAAAACATAAATATCCATGGTGTAACGAAGTTTGAAAAAGCGAGCACCTATCGGCGAAAAGTCACCACCATCTTGTCAACATTCACACTCGATCTCAACATTTTACAACAGATGCTAATTTTTGTGAGGGGTAATTTGAGCCTTCCACATTATAAATTGCATTGTAAGTCGTGACTTAACCCTAAGATGAGTTATAAACCTACTCTATTCACTTGTACATTCAGATAGATATTGATATAAGTGATTTCAAAGACAACTTTCATCCTTTTCCCAGTCTCTATTCAATAAAGCCCTGGGAGGTGCCAGAAATTGTGGGGCTCCAACATAAGAAAAAACATTATCTACAACTCGACAACAACAACATCTTTCTTCATCTTTGTTAATTTCGAGTCCGAATCCCCTGCTATACTATACAGGGACATATTGTTCCTCACGATATTATTTATACACAAAACAATGGTTTTTTCATATGTAAACCTGTGTCGTTTCTATTGACATTCCCTCAGAAATCGGCAAAACAACAAGCCCAACTCAAAAAAATTAATCATAATTTAACCACAACTTCCAAGAAAACCCAAGTCACCTTCCCCCAATAAAAAAAAAAAAAACATAACAACCACCACTTTAGTTACAAATAATTAGTTTGCCCATAATGGTTCAATCAGATTCGAACTTACAAATTACAAAAAAAGAAAAAAAAAACAAGTAATTCATAATTAAGAAATAGGCATAATAATACAAACCCATATATCAGTAGCTGAAAATGTTAACAACAAAAAAAAAATTCGATACGAGGAAAAACCAACCAACATCGAAGCTTGATCATTGTATTTATTTGCCTCGATTAGCGAAATTCATCTTCTCGTAATAGCGAATCGAGAGAAGGGAAAGGGTGAGATTTACTTCATCTTTTCCCCACCGAGTTTTATTGTTCGCGGTAGATCTCGCCGGAACAAGCGGTGGCGTAGCAGCAAGACAGGGCCAAGTTGAAGAAGAAGACGAGGCAGACGACGAAGAAGGGGGTTTCAAAAGGGGTCGGATGTAGAGGGAGTAGAGGCGGCGAAAGCCACCGAGGGCGAGTACCACTGAACGGAGCTGATGGTTGCCGTACCCGATGTTTGCCCAGTGCTTGGTACAGATCAGCTCCCATAGCCGCTCGTCCTCCGCTGTGTTGTGCCACTGCTTGCTAACGCACGCCGCCGTGGCTAACGTGCGCGCGTCCGCGTGTTTCAGCACTTCGTACAGCAAGTTCTCGTCGTCCAACAATACGAAATCTTTCCGATCTTCCGACGCTTCGTCGTTATCTTCTTGTGGTTTGGTTTTCTTCATCTTCTTGTTGTCGACGGTGATCAGAACGACGTCGTCGTCGTCGTGGTTGACCGGCCTTTTCTTCATTGGAGGATCGGAAGAGAGAAAAGATGAAGGATTTGCAAATCTTGGTGGGTTGGGTTTATGGGTCACCTGCTTCTGGTAGTTTTCGAAGAGGACAAGATGAGAAATGAATGTGATTCGTTACTTTTTAAAATGACGAATTTGACCCTATAACTTTTCTACTGTTTGTTTATTGGAGGCAGTCACTACTTTTGTCTTGTTTTGTTTTTCCCGTATTTAATGGAGTTTTGTCTGTTGAATGGTATTAATTTTTCAATTAGTCCTCGGAAGATTAAAAATTTTGCAAAACGTATGTTGAATTTCTCAAAATACTAAATGTGTCCCAACTTTTGGATGACCATTTGTGTGCGTGGAGCATGAAATTTCGCATGTAAAATATGTCACTTTTACGAATGTAACATTAAAATACAAAATTAAGATTGGTCAAAATAAAAAATAAAAAATTTTACTAGAGACAATCATAATATTATTTTACCTCTTAGTATTAGGAATAATAGTGGACTAAGGTGTGAGCTGAAGAGTAGTCTTCATTCTCATACCTACTTAAAAAAAATTTGTCTATCCCTGATTCACTTCCTTTAATGAGACAAGTTTTAATCCTCATTTTTGCCCCATCGATAAATTTTAATCCCACCTTCACTCCAGTCCCATCACTAATAATTAATTTATGTAATTTTATGAAAAAAAATTATAACAATTAAAGTACAAAATTGTATGTCTATATCACATGATTTTGTCAAAGCCTAAAATAAAGAAATGAGTTAACAAAAGTTCCACTCGAAATATAAAAACCTTCAAAACTTCTAGAGTATTCTCATACTAAGGTAAATAATCAATTCTCAGTTCAAACGAGATAATTTTGGGCGAATTTATGTTTTTTCCTAGTGTATTGCCATTCTTACTTAGTATCAATTATATTTGTGATATTTGAGATGCTAATTCACAAAAAGTTTCATATCATTGACTAATGGGAGCATATTGTTCCGATTTAGAGAAAGTCAAGATGTAATATGAGATTTCAATCTTTGAGAGGCAAAGTAAAAAATCTAAAAATTCTTAGGAGGTTAAAATGACATTTTCCCCTTTTTTCTTCTTCCTCGTTTTTGGTCTTTTGGAGATTGTTTGGGTACAGGTCTGGTTCCGTCCGGCAAACAGCAATTCAAGTGCAGGAGCATCTGCACAAACAGTCGCTTCACAGAAAGGATGATGAGTTTACTGCACCTTGAGCTTCTTAATTAACGAAGCCTACTTATTTAGGGAGGAGCAGAGTTCGATTTACAGGAATAATATGATTTACTGTTTAGTTTTAGTGATATTGTGGTGACAGATTATCCTTTCGAATTAATAATTATGACTCAAAACAGACATTCTACAACGAATAACTCTCAAAGTCACACGTGAAGAGTTGGCATTTATTCGTCGTCTTGTCTCTTTCTTTTATCAAAAATAAAAGAAAATAAAAAAAATTCAATGAATCATATGTAGTGGATTATGACAGTGATTAAAATAGAATACGACCTATCAATTGGCTATTATAAACAAAAGTTTAATGTACATTGTCGGTTTGTTTTTACTCTAATGTTACAAGATTGCTCTATGATTACAGAAGTAAATACATCACCTTCTTTCATGGTAAGAGACTTTATTAGAGCAAGCTGAGTCTGAGTGGTTGGCACTCATCCACGTTCACTTCCAATAAGAAAATGTTTTTATGTCACAGAAAATTCCAAAACAATATTTCTATGATCGATTTCTGAAGATGATTGTTTTGAAGTTATTTTGCATATTAAAATCTTGTTTGTCTTATTATTTGGTTTTCTATGTGGAACTGTAAAATTTAATTTCTTCACTCATCTAAACAATTGTTCAATTAAAAAAATTAGGGAGAATTACCCTATAATTCCTTGAGATATGTCACTTAATTACTCAGATTATTTGACATTTAAAATATTACACATAGTCCCCTTGAGGTTTATGTTGGTAAAATTAGTATAACTATACATGATTTTACTTAAAAAAATAATATCCAAATCACAAACTAATATGAATATACAAATAAATATAAAATAACCATCAATTTAGAATAGAATAAATAGATATTATAAATTAAAAAGAACTGGTATGCGAGTCCAAAAGTTATGTGAACACTGTTCTAAAGCCTTCCCGTGTGTGGGTACTGACGGACAACAGAGACTCCAAGATTAAATTCAGACGCTCACAGTAGTACCTCCTCAATGGTCACTCTCACTAAAAGGAAGGAGTGAACTTGATTCGAATCGAAGTTGCCAAAAAAAATAAAATAATAGATAATAATTAGAAAAATAGACCAAGTATAAAAGAATTGAAATAAGCAATTAAAACTTGGAAGGTTTCTGAGTTGTTCATTTCGTTGCCGACCAAAAGCTATCGCAAAGCCACTTATATACCCATTAGGTTAGTAACTTACACACATGGTTTTTAAAACTATTTTTAAGATGATTAAATTTTATTTGTTAATATACACAATAAATTAGATAAAAATATGTAACTGAAAATTCGACACTCAATTAAAATATTTAAACTTAATTAAAGTGGATATTCAATGAAAAGTTTTAAAAACTTAATTTTATTCTTACAGTTTATACGCACGCAACACTTAGACTCCTTCTGTCAATGTCCATTAGTAAATTACATTCAGACCCTCAGAAGTTTGTAGACGTGTAATACTTATATCCCTTAAGTTTAAAATGTTATATTTATACCAAAAATACTTAAATCAAAAATA
>CM042193.1:3921194-3957023 GCA_023539305.1 Ilex asprella
TAGACGTTCTCGACTCAGCTTCCCCCCGAACGGTACGAACAAACACTCACTCAAATCTGTATGCCGGCGATTTGGGACAATGATCTCCATTACTTCCAGTGAGTTAAACTACCTAATCTTCCGTTACCTTCACGAATCAGGTCCGTCTTTGTTTCTTTATTTTTCGCTCAATTAATTTTATTTTCTTTTGTTGATACTGCGAAGAAATGGGATCTGTCTGTTTCAGTGTCGCACGGTGAAATTTATTGTTTGTGACTCAGTACGAAGTCCAAAGCTCTATAAATTTTTCAGTTGTTAATGAACAACTTTATGAGGTATTTATTTGGGCGCTGAGTTGCTGAGATTCAACTGTATGGTGGAACAATTGGATTTGTTCGTAAAATATGTATGATTTTCTGTTTTAGAATAGCGATTTGAGTGTTCGCCTTCTTCGAAACAAAAATATTGACAAGGGTATTAGAATACTAGTTGATGGCAGTGATAAATTGTTAGAATCCAAATCAATCACATTAAGCAGCGTTAATGCACTAACTTAATTAAGAAAGGATATGAATTATGCCTAAAACGGCATGGTTTTTTTTTATTCTTTCAATATTGAATGTTCTTACCCACTTGTCAAATCCTGATTTTAGGGTTTTGTTTTTCTTTTCACTTTAAAATTGTGGTTTTGGTAAAGTACGCCCTTAAAGCTTCATAGTTTGCAGATTGAACTAATTTGTTCTGCCCTTTTGTGGGCAGGAATTATTAAAACCTCGCTGAGTGTTTAATTTGGCTGGCTTGAGCAACATATGATGCTTGCCTTTTGAAGGAGTAGCTTTTTTATTTTTTTTTATGGAGCTTAAAGATTCTTTACAAGTCATTATTATAGTTGCTTGGTCATTTGAAGAATTCTTTCGAGATTGAAATAAGCCAAGCTTCAAATCTGAGTCTTGAGCCTCAACCTGCAATTTAGGTCAAAAGGATCATTACCTTTGGTTACCGTTAAACAGGAGTGTTAGGAGGGTGAAGCAAGTATAAATGTAACCATCGGCTCCATTTCTGCAGAAGGTCTATCCTTATATTTAAAGTCACAACTTTGTTAGCCCTATACTTTTACTACTGCACCAGACCAAGGTTGTCAAAACATGCAACGAAAGTTGTACCATTTTTTAAAAACAGTGTATCTCGTATGGTAACATACTGTGCTTTGTAAGATACATGCAATTTTATAAAAGATTTAAAAAAAATACATATATCCTATGAAAAAAGGTCACAATAACATTTCATTGCACAACAAATCTCTCACATAAAATAATTTAAAAAGACTATCAGGACCAAAAAAAAAAAACTAACAATCTAAATATCTAAAATAATTCATCAATATCAAAATTTAGAGAGTTTTAGATCTAACATCCAAAGGATTCTGTGATGAACACTTTTAACGATCAAATTATTTGCTGCTGCGATAGGACAAATAATAAAAGAAGACTTTTATTTTTTAAAACCCTAGATACCTGAAACAATGCGGTTTCATGACCAAGTGCTTTAAAAAATTCATTCCATGTGAAAAGACTTCATTTTTTGGTTAAAATAAATAATAATTTGATTTGTTCCGCCACGTATCGGACAACTTTTATTGGGTGTATCAAGTGCAACCCCGATACACTAATCGATATGTATCATATGTCAACAAAAGTCAATTGAGCCTCATCTATATGTATGTAAAATAACCCTAATCAACAAATTGATTTGAGAAACCAGACGGGAAGCCATTAACGTTGTCGGTATGTCCTCTTCTCTTTTTCTACTTCTTCATATTTTGATTCTTCTCTTTCTTGCGACATTCACCGGTGGCCGGGAAGCTCACAGTCAAATGCTACTCTTCTCCTTCTTGTTCTTCTTTTTCTTGTTCTTTTGATTTTTTGGTTCTTCTTCTTCTCCTCTTCTTCTTCTACTTCTTCCCCCTCCTTTTTCTTTTACTTCTCCTACTGGAACTCTGTTTCTTATTTTTTTTTATGTAACCCTTGGAATTTTGTTTCTGTTTTTTTTTTTGGGTGATGGTTTTGCTGCCTCTACTCATCTACTGGAACTATTTTGTTGTTTTTCTGACATTTATTCTGTTATGTTCATTTATTCTGATGTGTTATGCTCATTTGTTAATTTGTTCTGCTGTGTTATGTTCATTTGTTGCTTACTGGTTTATTATTATGTTTGATTATATTGTGGAATTTTGTCATTGAGGTCCAATCTGTTTGTTGGATTGTTGTGTTATGTTTTTTTGTTATTTTTTCTGCCTTTTTAGATTGCTTTTGTTTGATTATCAACTAAATTTATTATTGTTTATTTGGTTAGATGATTAAATCATCGAATTTTGTACTTGATAATGAAGAAGATGGTTTGCTTGGTGATGAGGATGATTTGTAAGGTCTTGAGAATCAAAATTTGTGGAAGTATTGACTAAATGTTTAGTATTGCTTGAATTGTGTGTTTTACATTTTCAAATATTAGTATTTGAGATATTATTAGTGGTTTTTTTTTCGAATTTAAATGTTTATGCTATGGTTGCCATTAAGATTTGAGATTTTGTTAGTGTGTGTTTGAATTAAATTGTTTATGGTTTTGATTGTATTTGAATATTTAGTATTTGTGAAGTTAGAACTTGAATATTTAAAAATAATTGCTTGTTTTTAAATTGTTTGCTTCACTTCGATGAATGTCTCGCTTCTCGCCTCGGGATCGCTTCGGTTCGCTTTATGCCTTAAATAAGACTGGTTGAATGTACTTTTACTGATTTTGAGGATGAGATATAAACTGTCATGTATTTCCATTCATTGACCTTGTTTTCAAAGTTTTTTCCTTAGAAGTTGTTTAAGTGAGCACTTCAATTAAACAATGACAAGCCTTACCATAGTAGAGTTAAAGAAAGCTGATGTTGACTGTGGTATGTGCCATGACATTTACTTTGTGATTCTGATAGAATATGTTTTATCATGCTTGGCAGCCCTTGTTTATTACATATCTAGTTGAGCATACTTGTACTTTACTGGTTGTTTCTTCCCATTAAACAACAAATTACTTGTGGTGCCAAATGATCACACATATATAAGCTTCTATAATAATGTGGCCATTTGCAGTGACCTCTAAGTCTTTTTATAATCTCATATAATGAATGGTAGCGGATATAGTATGTGAATATTTGTGAGCATAACAGTAGTAATTTTGGTTTGCCTCCAAAAACTGATATCAAATGCTCCTTTTTGTTCCTGGAACTTTTTTCTTCCCAGGTTTGGCAGCTGTCACCTTTTTATATTTTAGCATTCATTTGTTTCATTTTTGGTGATATGATTTCTTTCAGGGTTTACACATTCAGCCTTTGCTTTAGGATATGAGGCAGGGATAAATAAAAGCACAATAGATGGCAATTTAGTTCCACCAGGTGCTCTTATTACATTTGTGCAAAAAGGAATTCAGTATCTCGAGTTGGAAGCAAACTTGGGTAATGTAAGCATGTTTCTATCTATCTTATGACTTTTTAGTTATCTATAGTGCTCACTTGGTAATATGGACTGACTGATTTTTATTAAGGTCTTCAGGATGATGCAGATATGGATGAGGATTTCTCATTTCTGCAACCCTTGGATCTTATTACAAAGGATGTAGATGAACTACAAAAAATCATAAAAGAGAAAAAAGAAAATCTTCTCCAGGATAAGCATAGAGGTAAGGACAAAGATACTAGTGAAGTGGACCGGGAACATGAACGTGAACATGCACGGGAAAGAGAGAAGGAAAAACAACTGAAGGAAAAAGAAGAGGAGCGTGATAAAGAGAGGATTGAAAAGGACAGGGAAAGAAAAAAGGGTAAAGACAAGGAAAAGATACATGAAGATTTTGCTGATATGAAGCATGGTGGAGATAAGATTAGTGCAAGACATGAGGATAATGGAACTGGTGGAGGTAATGCACACTTACTTTTTCACTTTCACTCAAGCACCTGCACACATGCACATTCAACCATACACTCCAAAGCAAGGCAATAAAGTATGCATGCACTATCTTTTGTGGCTATTTATGTGTGATTTTTAGATGTAAGCCATTCAGGTTTTTTGTAGACATCCATGTAGGACCAGAGCCAATGGAAATTTCTATGAACTCAACATCCTTGCCTATTCAAATCCAAAGTTGTGATGTGATGTCTTTGGAAGGACATACTTCTGAGGTCTGTTACCTTTTTTGCATTTTGCCTTTCTATTTTACATAAATATATTATCCATCTTTAATACGGGAAGGAATATCTGTAGATTTCTCCTCTTAACTCTGGTGTGATAGACCATCCTGTGTAATAGCATGTACTTATGTTATATTCTTGACAGGTTTTTGCATGTGCTTGGAGTCCATCAGGTTCGCTTCTTGCATCTGGGTGGGTAAAATTACATTTTAAAGAGTTAGCTAGTTTATATTGTATCGATTCTCTGATCATAGTTATGGTTTTTGTTTCTCTTTTTCTATACGTATCTACCCATTGAGAAATACTTCTCCCTTGGTGGGTTGTTTAGATTCTTCCAAATATGCATGCATGTACTGCATCCTGTACTGAATTTTATTGGGTTCTTTTTGCCAAATCACTGTGAATGAATCATTTAAGACTCAGAAAACTTGATGAATTTCTTCGCAGCTGTAAATTATAATTTTCATTCAACTATGGTGAGCTGACAAACAAGGTAAAACTGGCAAAGGGACATAATTGAACTCTGAGCAAACTAGGATCACCTGAAATTAGCAAATTGGACATGAAGATAGTACTGCTTATGCTGAACCTATTTCATTATTGGACGCAACTTCATGAAGAGTTGGCCTGATTCTTGTTATTATCCCAATCTCAAGAGTTGTAGCTACTGTCTATGGGTCTAAAATTTTTTATTATCGAGACTTATGCATTGGCAATGCTAAATGTGACCGATAAGTGGTGTTTAAGCATATTCCCAACAAAACAAGGGTAGGGGCAGATAGGGTTGTGAGACACAACTTTTCAAGCCCTATTGTGTAGCACCATTAGATTCTCTTGTATTAATTTATTCGAAGTGTACTTGCCTTTTGAACTCGTTAAATTTATTGTTTCTCAGTGATATAATCAGCTAAGTTTTCATTAATTCCTCAGAGTATTATTGCAAAATAAGTGTACATTAATACCTCAGATGACAGATATAATCATAGAAAAATAATGCTACGTATAATCTGTGTTAGTCAAGGGTTGCAAGTTCAATTGGATCACATTATAGGTGCCCCTGGGCGACAGTATTATTGCAAAGAACATTTTTATCTTGCATGGTGATAAAATAGATAACTACATGGACCTCTGATCTATACAGACATGAGTGCCCTATGCATCAATTCTCACATTATTCCAACAGGAACCATTCTCTCCATTTATCATACATTTTTTTTGTAGTCATATTTTCACATGGAATTCTGTGGAGATCTTCACATTATATGAACTATAATCTATTTCTATCCAAAATATGACCTGGAGAAAATCGGATGATGGCATAGACATTTTTGCAAAAATGCTGCCATTTGGACCATGGATCCTTTGTTATGTACTCATCTTGTAATAGAGCACCATTTATTTAGTAAATTTTTTGGGAATGACAAAGGTGCATCTGTTTGAGAGTTCTGTATTTTCTCTCTGTAAAAGTTCTGTTTTTCTTTAAGATAAATTTACAATTCCTCTATTTCTAGTTCTGGAGATTCAACAGCGCGAATTTGGACCATTGGAGATGGACCTTGTAGCTCTAGCATGCAAAATGGACCTCCAAACGTTGTCATGCTAAAGCATTTTAAAGGTAGAACAAATGAGAAAAGCAAGGATGTGACAACACTTGATTGGAATGTGAGTTTTTTTTTCTATGATTATGGTTAACATTTTCATAGTATCTATTAGTCACATCAAAATTTCTGATGCAAGCTAGATGTGTTTTTCCCCTTTTGTGTTGGTACTGGTTGTGTTTGGGAGTTGCATTCACGTAGATGTTATATTTCACATGGTTTACTTATTTCCTCTTGTGCGGAATGTGCCAATCTTTATATAGGCAGAGGGGACACTGCTTGCCACGGGCTCTTATGATGGCCAAGCAAGAATATGGAACAGGGAAGGTAAGTCGTATTTTTTGATGACATGATCTTGCAGATGCCATTACAAGACCCCTAGACTATAAGAATTAGAAAGAAAAGTCATTTAAATGAAGGTACTTTTAAGTAGTAAAGAAAGCAAGTAAATAAGTTTATGAATCCATAAATTCAAGCTTCAGAAATAATATTAAAATATGGTAATATGGATTATTAGTATACACCATTCAAGGTACATGAAAAAATATATTTACCAGGACTTTAGTAGACTCAAGTGGGGCCTAACCAACCTGTCCTTTTATAACTCGCCTCTCGAAGTATTGATAAACAATTAGGGGTGTTAGTGTAATTTGCCAAAAATTAATCATCTGCTTGCTTATTGTAGAATATGCAGTTGACTGCAAAAGCTTTAACCAAACATTTGGGTCTATAAAACAATTTTTTGTTATATGTAATCTGAATATGTTTTCAGAAGTAAGTTTTATACGTCAAATTTTTTCTTCGGTTAGTGAGATGTACGTCTAACTTTTTTCCCCAGTAAGATGTATATCTGAAAATTTAACATACTTAGCAGGATTTAATGTCAGGGGCAAATCAAAGTAATAATTGAATACTAGAGTAAGCCATGAATTAACTCAATCATATGGAGATACTTTATAAAAGCAGTTTAATTGTAAGAACATTCCACTTACCTCCCTTGAGGTCTTGTCGAGTGACACTTGCAACTGGCTTGCTGGGAAAACGTTCTGGGACTGCCTGAACTTTGTCTATATTCAATTAGCAATTTGATGGAAAAGGGGATACTATGATAATTAAATATGACCAAGAAAAGGAAAGAATCTGTTTACTATGTTTACAAGAAGTTACGAAACAATAGGTAAGACTTACAGCGCCAAGTGTTTAGACCGCAATGAAATTAAGCAGTTTGAATATTATCGCATAAACCTGAAAAACAACACAATATCTAATCTCTCTAAACAAACTCTTCCTCGTTCTAGCTAACTAACAAACCACAGGGTCACTGTACATCAAATCACCCATAATCACCTGGACTGCCACTACTTTGCCATCACCCGACACCACTAACCTCCCACCATCATTATTGCTTATCCAGTACCAGATTCCTATAAATCCATGGTTGAAACATCTTTTAACATTTTGGTTTATGTCCTTGATAGAGAAATCCACACAGGATTAGAGAAAAAGAAGTTGTCTTGGATGTATATATCAAACTTTTTTACATGATTGGAAGAGATCTGTTCGGACCAATTTTTCTTTGAATATATCATTGAGTAACTTGAGACAGCTTGATGTAGACTAAGAAGAGGAAGAATTGAGGGATGAGAAGAGGAGAAGGAGAAGGAGGAGAGGAGAAAAACAGGAGAAAGAAGAGTGTGGGGAAGTAAGGGGAGCAAACAATAACAATAATCAAAAAGTGTCTCAAACAAATATCACACCCCTATATATATATAGAGGTAATACAAAAAACCGTAAAACTATTAAACTTCTACACCTACTATAATGGAAGGCAATCTGATTCCCATCACAACTATATCTGTACTTGCATGATTACTACTAGAATTGTATGCTGTATATTTAGATTTTGATTTATTTTTATGTGGTTTGGCAGTGCAAATCAGCTATTATTCTTCACTCTAAAGCAAGTCTGCTTATTCATAGTTTATTTATTTGTGGAATCTTTATCCAGGGGAATTGATGAGCACTTTAAACAAACATAAAGGCCCTATCTTTTCTTTGAAGTGGAACAAGAAGGGTGATTATCTTCTCAGTGGTAGTTTTGATAAAACTGCAATTGTATGGGATGTAAAGACAGGGGAATGGAGACAACAATTTGAATTTCATTCAGGTGTCTTTTTTCTTACCTTTCTTTTTCTTTTGTAGAAAGTACTTTTGACATTTTATTGAAGTGTGAAACCAGTTTAATGTTTCTCCTTCTAATGATAAACTAATCTGAAATTTCATCAGCTCCTACACTTGATGTTGATTGGCGAAACGATGTTTCATTTGCAACATGCTCCACTGACATGATGATATATGTTTGTAAAGTTGGAGAGAACCGACCAATTAAAACTTTTGCAGGGCACCAGG
The DNA here is from genome assembly GCA_023539305.1 of Ilex asprella. Lineage (NCBI taxonomy): Eukaryota > Viridiplantae > Streptophyta > Magnoliopsida > Aquifoliales > Aquifoliaceae > Ilex > Ilex asprella. The sequence continues at coordinate 3,929,409 of CM042193.1, forward strand.
TATGTTCAAGTAATTTAAACCAAAATGCTTTCAAAAGAAAATTCTCGAAGAGTTTCAATCACTGTTCCCATGTTGATATGTGTTATTCTTCTTTAGGCGGTAATGAAAAAGTAACAACATAGGTTATTGCCAACAATTCATGTTTTTGGCTAGCTTTGGGATAGTCAGGGCAGAAGCTCGAAATTCAATGGATGAGCCTGATCTGTGTTTCTGAACCCACCTGGGGTCAACACATGAACTTTCTGTCTAGTTCTGGTCCAGTATAAGTCAATGCTATCCAGTGACGGACACCCGTTTATTGGCAATACGTGATGATTGGTTTTGGAGGGTGTCATCACTAGGGAAAGATGCTCATCCTCATGCTTCTGGGTGAGAGCAGTTGGCAGGGGCGGAGCCAGAAAAATAATCTTGGGTGGGCACTTTAACAAGCTTTAGTTTTTTTTTTGCCAATTAAGATGATACATTTATATTTATTAAAAATTTTCTTGACACAATAAAATCATTCAACATAATAGGAGTAAAAATTAGTATATATATTGCAAAAAACAAAGAGAAATTAAAAAAAAGATTAATTTTAACATTTAACAAAAAAAGAGGTTAATTATAGTCATTTTCAATTGACCCTAACGACGTTTTATTATTTGAAAATATTGCATGATAATTTCGTTACAAATATCATTAAGAATGTCTTTCTTTATATGAACTATAACATTACCAGTCATCCTCTTATCACCCATTTGCTTACGTAATCAAGTTTTTATAATCTCTATTGTTAAAAGTATTTTCTCTATAATGAAAATTACAATCGATAAAATTAATATCAAAGTCTCAAGATTGTTAACTAATAGATATACCCTGTGTTTTTCAGTCAATTTTATTTTGAGTAAGAATACCTATTCGAACGTGTCTGAAACATGTCGAAAATTTAATAGTTATTTATGAGCCTATTCTAATCGACATCACAAGAAAATAATAGGGTGGGCCTTATCGAGTATGTTTCAAAAATAAAATATATCATACATAGGCAAAGGTAAGATTTTTTTTTTAGGGTTGACATGTGCCCCCTTAGCCAGTGGTGGCTCCACCACCCCCTAGTTGGGACATTGACATGTTTTATTTCATAATTATTAGTATCGTACAATACGCAATACAACTGAGAAACGATACGTATTGTGTATCTGTATCATTTTTACACTGTATCGTACGATACACGATATGATACGTCCGATATGTACGATATGTGACGATTTTGATTTTTAATTTTTTTTTAATTTTTTGGGGCCGAAATGATATTATTTTACCCTTAGGACTTATTTTTAAATTAACAGTCAATGAAATAACGTCGTTTTAGTAATTATGGTTTAAAAAAAATAAAATAAAATCTGTTGTTAATGTTGTTCAATTGAATTCAAAATTCCTAATTAATATTAAGGTTGTTTAAGCAGTTGATGTTAAAAGTTTGAATTATAGGTCTTTGCATTTTGATGTTATTGAATTATGTTAGGAACTTGAATAGTTGGTGAAATATTAATAAAATGCTATGTTATTATGTGTCTATGATTTTTTTACGAAGGTATATATATATTTTATTAATAATTATTTAAAAATTAAAATTGCGTTGCGTGTATCTTATGATACATGATACGATACGACACATTTTTTTAAAAACGATACGTCTTCCGGTACGCGATTTGACAACTATACTTTAGTTTTTACTTTCACTAATTTCTACATCTATTTATTTTTGTATCCAACTGAAATATTTTTCAAAAATGTTCATTTATTGTCAAAAAAAAAAACATAAGGAAGGTAACCCTTCCCATTATCTATAAAACTCCCCAGGCTGGATGAAAGTAGGATTTAGTATCAGGCAAGGATCAAAATATCATTTTGGCGCATTGTTTTGATCACCTAAGAAATAAAAACGTTTCAAAAATGTTTCGGAAAAATTTCAGAAACATTATGAAAATGGATAAAAAATTAGGGATTTATTTTCAAAACATTTCAAAGTATTGGTCTCAATATAGTTAAAGATCTTGAAACATTCTAAAACATTGGTGGAAATATAGTGAAACATCTCAAAAAAACTCAAACATCCTGAAATATCTCAAAGTACTAGAATTTTGATTTAATCAATGATTCGTCAATGTCTCCTTAAAAATGGAAACATTTCGACTGTTTCGACACAATATTTTGATCCTTGGTAACAGGTCTTTGGTATGATTACCCAAAGACTTGCCAAATAGCCAAGCTGGCACATTCTCTCCTATCATTTGCGCACTCACTTTGTAATTGGCTTCTGTGGTCATATTTTCAGAAGCTAAAGTAGTTGGTGTTTTGTTTTCATTCCGTTGCCTAATATCTAAATTATTACCTTATTGGTCTTTTCTTAGTGCTTCTGGAAATATTGAAGAACTTAAGAGGAACCCAAAGAAGCTGTGTAGATTTCTATGCAGATTTTAATGTGTTTATTGTTGATGCATGATTATTTTTTATATCTTTTTGAAACTTTGCTACACAGGGTGAAGTGAATGCTATCAAATGGGATCCTACAGGTTCATTGTTGGCTTCATGCTCTGACGATTCCACTGCAAAGGTGATTGGCTATTTTGCTGACTAGTATTTATTGATACAGATATATAGTTTGCTGGATAAGCCTGCTGATGTGATGGAGTTGTAGATTTCTTGGGCATTCTGATCAATGTTGCTTCCGATGTCTGGCCTACCTTTGGTCAACTTTCAAATTTATTTATATATTGCACTCTTCTATTGCATAGAAAGATATTGTTTCGCATGGTTTCTCTTTATTGCGCCTTCTGTAAAGTTAATAATCACGTTATGTGGAGCTGTGTTGACAATTAAAGAAAACATAATGCAGATCTGGAGCATGAAACAAGACGCCTGCATGCATGACCTGAAGGAACATGCCAAGGTATTTCGTCATAAATTTTCCCTCTATGCTTTTACTTGATTAGTACCTGAGTATGAAATGTGAACATACTATCGTGTAGGAGATATACACCATCAGATGGAGTCCCACAGGGCCGGGAACGAACAATCCCACTCAGCGATTATTGTTGGCAAGGTAAACATGTTACTCTTTTACAGTTAAGCATGACAAGGTGTTAACCTGAAATGGTCAACTACCTTATTGATTGTTGCATGATGATTACAGGAAGAATATTATTGGTTTTTAGTACAGTGTTCTGCCTGCAGGAAGGGTGGTAATGAAGTTTAGATTTTGGCTTAGACTGCCCCCTTATATGCTGGACATGTACATTTCAAATAGGAGTAGTTCATCCAAATAGTTTCAATGATCAATCTGCATTTTTCTCTCCTCGTTCTCAATACTTTAGTTTCATGCATATGTTATGTATAGCTACAGAAGTTTATATAGATCATGCATAAAACAGTTACATATGATTTAACTATTGAAGTCATCATGTTGCCCTACCAGACCCTGATCTGCCTGTACTAAAATGACATTGGCTGCAAGTCTGCAATTTAACCTCTCCACTGTGCTCTTTACAAATACTAATTTTGTTTTTTACAAATGGTATTAATTGTCCAAGAGAAGTTCAGCCAAGTCATAATCCACCATTATATGCATGTGTTGATCCATGCCTCTAATTTTGTTATGTAACCTCACCAGGGCTGCTTGTTTTACATGATCCACATCATCTGACAACCAAAATAATAAGGGTTGATATCCTACTTTTTATCTAAATGGGGTGTTCTGGATCATACTGTTGTAGTCAAACTGAGAGTTGTAATTTTGGATGGGATGGGAAGTGTGAAAAATCTGTGCAAATAAGACAACCTCACGATCAAAATTCAAGCTTTTATTTAGTTGTAGCCCCCCAAACGCTCATTTGACCCCAAGGTGGTAGTATCCTATAAAGCTGCCACACGTGAGATCTTGATCGTCTTCCTCCCACTTTTGATATGACAATGGGTTGCTGGGGATTCGAACCCAGAACTAGTCGGATGGAGCTAGTTGTGAAATAGTTGTAATTCTCTGCTAATATTTACTTGTCTACTCAATGTTTCCGATATTCATTCAAATAATACTTGAAATTTTCCCTTTTTTTTTGTAGTGCTTCCTTTGACTCAACAATAAAGCTATGGGATGCGGAATTGGGGAGCGTTGTCCACAGCTTGACTGGCCACAGGTATCACGCTTATATCTAGTGTTGTCTCCTTGCAACCCTTGGGGGAAAAAATGTGGGGTGCCCTGTAGCCTTCTTTATGATCTAGTGAGGAGGAAAAAAGTTCTAATTGACAATAATTGGGCAATAGAAGTTAACTCCAATTGTTGTCTTCCGGTTGAACGAGTTGCTGCATACTTTTGTGTGTTTTGATGAAGCCATTCTTGCCTTAAATTCACCCGTCCCGACATAACCCTAACCAGCCCCCTACTCTCCACAAAAAAAAATCCCTTTGCATGCGCTTGCTTTTGCAGCATGTGCATCAAGTTTATTAGTGATTGGATTATTTGTGACTGAAACTATCCAGTATTCTCCTTGGCAATGCTTTTAACTATTCATTTTCTTTTGAAGTTAGTTCAATGCCAATGTTATGTAGTGCTTGTAATTATCTGATAGGCTTTTGTGTTATTGCACACAGGGATTCTGTATACTCAGTTGCATTTAGCCCAAACGGTGAGTATTTAGCAAGTGGGTCATTGGATAAATGCATGCACATATGGTCTGTGAAGGAAGCCAAGATTGTGAAAACATACACAGGAAGTGGTGGGATCTTTGAGGTTTGTTGGAACAAAGAAGGTGACAGGATAGCTGCTGGTTTCTCAAACAATGTAGTTTGTGTCTTTGATTTTCGAATGTAAAGCTCGAAGAAACTCCTCTATCCATGTTTAGTCATGACCGTGAATAGGGTAAATTTGTTGTGAATTGGAACTTATTCTTTTTTTCACATTTGTGCTGCTAACTTAGTTTTTAGGCTTTTTGGTTGACAAAACCTGTAGTATTAGTAATGGCGAAGATGCTCCTAAATCTAAGTCATTCATTGGTTAGTATTGATATCCCCTGCATTATCTTCAAATATCAAGTCGTATAATGAGTGGCTTACTCTTATTTCTTTGCTGCAGTCGGGAGTTTTACAGGATGAATAAGGGGCCTACTTTGTTGGCTCAACATCGAAAATCTAGACTTGCCATTGGGTCACCCTACACCGGAATCTATGTGGACAATGGTCATCCATTTTATTAATATTTTTTTCCTGGTTTGTGGGGGGGGGGGGTGAGCAATTTCAATTAGCCTTCTTGGAATATTTGAGTCAAAGATGGTATTAAAACATTTTGTTTTTTCGTCATCTAATTGTGACACAACGTTGTTGGTCACTAATACCATTAATAATAGTATTATTTAGACGTTATTTTTTAACTTAAAAGTGTTACAGTTATTAGTTTGATAGTGAGTTCCATTGGAATTCACAATCAATTTAGTAATTGTGATGTATTAAATTAATAAATTAGGTCCGACAAACGTTGCTTTACCACTAATATTGTGGTATGGCATTGGCAGTTGCATTAAATATTTGCTTGGCAGAGTCCCAAGTTGGCTGTATGAGAATTGGCAAAGGAAGAAATTTGAGCTTTTTGGGGATCTTTGAAAGTTGTTTTTGTTTTGTTTGGTAATCTTTAGTTTTTCTAATTGTGTTACTGTCTAAATTAAAAACACAAAATGAAGTGAAATCTTGAAAAACAATAATTTTTTTAGAACTTAGATAAGTTTCATCAAAGCTATTGTTTTCAGTTGCAAGTCGGTCCTCCCACAATATTTACAGTTCACCATTCATTCACAAAGAATGGTAGACACAATGGCCCCTCTGTTCTCCTGTTTCTCTTTCTTGGCTTACATTCTGTTTACCAGCTTTGTATTGTAATCACTTCACTTGCCGAGTTATCACATGGAACCCAGCAGGTTTAGACTTGTAAAGCCTTAACGTGGTTCAAAGAGCTAAATAATTCATGAATCCTTCCAGATAAGGTAGAATAGAACCAACAGTCGTTTCAAACAGAAAACTACTTTTATTCATGATGTATAATGTTGTATGTCCACTGTTAACTTATAACTGCTCATTTTCCAAAAAACTTATTAACTGTTCTCAAGCTTTAAAGTTTTTTCAAAAGTCGAGAGTAAGCAATTCTATTCAAAAACAAAATAGATCAAGCGAAAAAAGTAACCCTAAACCCCAAAATCTCAAAGGAATATTCCAATTTCCAAACGCACATTTCCATAGCAATACAACATTCATCATGGGAACCAGTCCCAATTAAGTAATGTCTACACAATCCATGGTATCAAATAAGAAATTGTAAGCCTTTTAGTCATGTGAGGAAAAAACTGGCCATGGTAATCTTAGTAACCCCATTAATATTCTGTATGTACATATCCAACACTAATGCAGATTAGAAAATCAGCAGCCTAGAATAACCAAAACAGTTAGAAAACCTCTTCATCAAATAGTATAAGCCTATTTTCCAGTGTAAGAAGGCACAGACATGCATCTTTGCTTCCAAGCTTTATCCTCAAGGGGAATCATAAGTGACTCCTAAAAATTTCAAACCATAAACGCTGATGTCATCTGTCATTCTTTAGCATCTTCGAAGAAGGAATTGGGTATTTCTAGCAGAGAAGACAATGTTGATACACATTTGAACTGTTCCACAAAAGTCATGCAATTCAATCAGATATTATCTTTACAATAAACTGTCACCAACAAATCATCTAAAAAGTGGATAACAATTTTACCTTATGTTGCTTGTATTTATCTCTCACTGCCATCAAAGTGCTTCCTCTTTTACTCAATTGTAAGTCATGAATAATAAGCACACATTCTTTTAGATCAGCTGGTTTATATCCTGAATATTGTTGCAGGGCTGAACTCTGTAAAAGTGTAAAACTTAAGTATGTATGAAAGAGATTAAAGCAACACAAAATCGTTGAAACCAAATCCTTACCCAAGGATGCAACTTTGGTTGGAGCATGAACCTTGAAAGGTATATGACAGATGCAGCCACCATAGAAGGTAAGAACTTCACACAACCATAATCTAACAAACTCAGCTCTGATAGGTAGTACCCCAGGAACTCAAGCTGCAAATTGGGAGTCTGTAGAGAACAGAAAACACAAATTAGAAACAAAAGGCTGAAGAGAAATTTTGTGTGTGTGTGTGAGAGAGAGAGAGAGAGGGAGAGAGAGAGAGAGAGAGAAGCTTACTTTATAATCTTCTTGAGCAATCATGGTGAATCTTCTGCAAACCAAGAGAAAAGGCAACGACAATCAGAAAAATGAGGCAAATAAGGAAAAATAAAGCTAGAACACCACGTGCTAAACTACCTGAGAAATGTCTTAATTGTCGGATTTCCCATTTCAAACTTGAGACACTTGAGTACATCAGCCTCCATCTTCACCACCTCTTCTTTAGTGTATGTATTATCAGTGATGTAACAAAAATCCTCGACATGGGGAGGGCTAATTTCTTCATACTTCCTATTCATGAACACACAAAACACAGATCCATAAGCAAAAACCAAACATAAATCGACTAAAGAGTAACTTCAAAAGCACATCTAGTTGCTTACGAGGCAATGAGCATTGAAGAGACACCCAAAAGCTGAAGCCTTTGCCTATTGAGAGCATTCATCGATAAAAATCTATCCATGTAAGAAACTGTGAGATACAGTGTGTCCGAAAGAAGCTTGTACTCCTCTGCTACCTCAACTAGCCAATCCACCAAAATTCCTCTCATGTTAGCGGTCACATCCTTCTGAACCTTCTCAATGTAAGTAGGCAATGGTCTTCTATTTGCTTCCATCTGAATAACAAACCCCATTTTTATCAAATCTCTGAACCCTAATCTAAAATACCCACCAAAAACGTGAGCCCAAAATCCATTATATTTATAACAACACATCAATCACCCAAAGAGAACCAACCGCAAATTAGCCCTAACCCATTTGTTAAACTCCTCAAAAATATAGATAAATTGTCCAACGTAAAAATGAAATAATTCATAAAATTAACAGTAAACCCATTTCATGATTCTCAAAGATTGGCTACCCATTTACAATTACCCCATATGAACAAACTTAAAATAGAGACCTCACTCACCTCCATTTTGTGAAGATACTCGTATATGTCAGAAACATAGGCTGCACACATTTGGGGATCATCCGATTTGACATTGATCTCCTCGTCATTCTTTTCCGTCACTGTCGTCGTTGTCACAGCCTTCTTGAACTTCTTCTTCGACTTACATCTGGGCTTCCGAGGCTCAGAACCCACATTCCGATCCTGATTAGCTACAACATTCGACAGGTTCTTAATCTCCCCCAACACCACTCTCTTCTTGTTAGCAGGCGGTTGTTGAGACTCACCCAAAGCCACTGCCTCTGCTGCCCTCTTCTTCGATAAGCGAGTGACTCTCGCGCAGTTCTCTTGGTCCGCCATTGCTATCTAACTCTCTGTTCCAAGTTAGACACTAGGGTCTTAGACTTTCCCAGAACAGAACGCGAGTCAAAAGAAGGGTGGGTTTGAGAGAACCGTGGGCGGTGACTCTGTAACGAATGTGTGTGGGTGAGAGGAGGCTTTGAAGAACATAAGTACCGCCATTTGTGTTGTTTCGAAATTCTAATTTGCGCGCTCTTGATGTTTGTATGATGGGCATGTGCTAGTCGAAATGTGATTTTTGGTTTGTTTTTAAGGTTTCGGAGATTTTTGGTTTGAGTTTTGGAGTTTGAGCCAACTCCGGTTGTGTTGTAAATTTTTGAAATTGGGATTTCGATTTCGGACTTTGATTTCCCGGTTTCCTTTTCCGCCTAGCATGTGTTGGCTAGTAGCAGTTTATTTTTTGTAAGCAAGAGTTATTAAATCTAATAATACTATTTAAAAAATTATAAAATTCTTATTTTTTATCTACAATACTCGTTAAATAATTATTTTTTATTTACAGTATCCATTAATCGTGTTATTCGTGTCGAACCTTAATTTGACTCATTTATTACCTGTGTCAACTAAGTAAAAAATTGACACCCCTAAATGACATCCACCCCATTAACCATATCTTATTCTTCAATCAATAAATTAAAATGTTTGGATCGAACATAACTAGTATATCTATAAGAGCAATGTTATTAAGATTTAATTTAATGACATAATTTGCTGACTTAATTTAATATCACCTTTGAATTGACTGACATAATTTGTTAATCTATAATTAGGAGTTTAGGACTTTCAATACTATCGGACGAAGTGAATTTGGGTCTGGTCTTATTATCAAAAAGTATTTCATTTATACATAATTCATTTATTAGTTCGTGTCTAATGAATTATATCATATCAGATTTGTGTCGTGTATAAATTATGTATAATTAATATACAGACGAATCGTATCGTTTTTTTTTTTAATTGATTTCATCAATATCCCGATTTATTTATTAATAATCATGTTAAGTTCACATGTTTTATGAAGCCGGTGGTTGAAGAAAAAATCAAACCTTTTAATTTAATATTGTCTTTGTTTCGTGTTAATTGAATTCTATCACACTTTGATACATTTATCGACAATGCAATCGAAACAAATTATAAAAGTAAATATTACATTTTTTGTTTTAATCTATCTACCTGATTAATAGGTCACTCTACCAAGTCAATGGCTTGGTGTTCAACCAGTTAGAGAATTAGATTTCACGGGATTTATTAGAAAAATTGTTAAAATGTTAACCCAATCAATTCTAATCACCTAGCTGACTTTACTGGAGCATGCTAAATTTGATAAAAAAATAAATATATATATAAAAACACGTAATTAAAATTTTATTGAGTTGAGTTTGCAGCTACATTAGAAATGAACCCATTATTTCATTTCAGCTATGCCATTGTTTTTTAATAATTCTTGGTATCATGATTCGGTGCTATTATATGCATTAATTTTGGGAGAATCACACTTTGCCTCCTAAAAGATTTAAGAATTTTTATTTTACATTTTTAAAAAATTAATTTTTTTAATTATACCCTCAATATATTAAAAATGTTACATTGTGATTCTTTCGTTAGTTTATGTTATTCATTTTGGTACAGATTCATCCCATTGACATAAATAGATTGAACAACGGAAGTTAATAGAGAGATCATATTCTAACACTTTTAATATATTAAGAGTGTAATGTAGAAAATTTAATTTTTATGAGTTCAAAATTGCACAAGTGTGATCCTACAATAGATTGAGATAGCCTAGACACGGTGAGTGGAGAACGATTCATGGTTTACGAAACATAAGACAAGTCAAAAAAAAAAAAATCGAATGAACACTTAACTTTTCTCTTCCAAAACTTAAGTCATTTGGTAAAGTAAGTTTTAAAAAAATGTTTAGCGTTTAGTCAATTTTTTTTCACATACATGTGTAACAGTTTGATAATATATTTATACCTTCAAATATGATGACGTGACTACCATTTAAGTATAATCCTTGGGCCTGTTAACCTATGATCTATGACCAGCACAATGAGTGTTATTTTGTGACGCATTTTCAATGCTGAGCGACGAGATGTTCCAATTTGTATACTCGATGCTCTCGAGCATTTATCGCTTTGTCCCATCTGTATGCGTCCAATAGCTCCGAAAATCACGTACTCTATCGTAAAAAATCTAGATACCATTGCCGAGCATTTAAGAATACATCCTGAGGACACCCTCAGGTCCTCCCGAGGACTTCCCAACTCAGTCAAGAACCATACCCCGCCTTTCTGACGGTTAAAAATAGCTCTTCTTTAATGGAATGACATTTCTTAGCTTGTGACTTTTATTCCCTGCGTGAAGCCTGTGCTCCATATCAATTAGGATGGCATTAGAATTAGCTATGTTGTCATGGCTAGGTTATCCCTCAGTCTCAGCTTGAGGAGACTTAAGCCGATGCCACTTAGACACATGTAATCCAATAACTAGCGGACCGTCAACGTCCCATCAAAAATAAAAAAAATTAATTCTTCGAAAGTGCAAATTATAATTCACTCTTAATTTATTGATTTGATCACATTTATGAAAAGCTCATTGAGTTTTTGTTTCCACTTTTCTAGTCAAAGAATGCATAAAAACACAAGTGGATTTTTTAGGTGTCACAACTCGCTACCTCTAGACTTCAATGCATGCCTCAACCAAATCTTTTCAAGTTTTCCTAATCTATTACCAATCTTTCCAATATCGTACTGTACATATTAGTATATGGCTAAAACCATCGTTATACAATAGATAGAGTTACGACATGAAATTTTAAATGAAATTTACCAGGGGGGAGGGGATCAGGGGTTCAAAATATATAGTCATCAACAAAAAAAATTACCTGATTATAATACAAATGAAAAATTATTGATGGCATGCATGAAACTTATATAGATTTCAGAGGACTTGGATCCCCTGATTGATGAGCTTTTCCTTAGCACTTACCATCGAATCTAAATCCGATTTCAATGAGGCCCGCCCGAGCCTAAGCAACCAAGCACCAAAAACATTTATGTAACATTCATAAGTTCTACAATTTTTTTTTCTCTTGGTGGGGTTTGCAAGACATGGAAATTCAGTTGGCCTTCCATCCGAAACTAGACAGTCAATGTACTGAAATACTATAAATCTAGAAATCTCCCTGTCCTAACCACTAGACAAGGCACTTGGAGAAGAGACAAGAACAAACTAGAAATGAATAACATATATGAAGAGTCATGTGGAAATATTTGTAGATCATTTTGATTCATAATCATGGAGTGAACTGAGACAAAAACAGTTCAAGAAGAGCTCGTTCTCTGGGCTGTGCAGCTGGAAAGGAGGCATTCCCTGCCAACATATATACTTTCATTTGTCACAATAATGCATGCATTAACTCTAATAATTGGTTTCGATTATTGTATTTGGTATTTCAATTCTACTCAAGTTTCAAGAACACATAAAAAAAACAAAAAGAGGAATCGTACCCACTAAAAAAACATAGCAAAATATTCTCTCGTGTCGAGGTAATTAAGTCTAACCAAGTAAGAATTTGCATGGTTAGTTAACAATTGAATTTCTCGGAGCTCATTACATCACACACCATTTTGACTTAATCTAGCTATAGTGACCATTGAATTGACCATGAACTCGATTTAATATTGTGATCCATTGCTAATCCAATGAGATTAGGGAATTAAGTTACCATAATGGATCAAGAAATTAAGTTCAGGTAGGACTTATCACAGAAGAGTACAATAAAATCTTGGGAAAATATTTGATCATGTCTTTTTCTTGTGAAAATCTATATTGATCTGAAGTCTCTAATTAATGGTCATTCCCAAACCAGGCGACTGAAGGCCTTTGTTAAACTTGCACATATATATGAAAAGAAAAATAAGCAACGAGCAAAAAAAAAATAGAATAGAAAAATAAGCAAAGCAAAAACCTGTGGGATAATATCCGGTCCAAGGTGAAAGGTTGATGTCCAGAACTTGTCCAAATTCAGGTTGCTGCATGTTGTTATCTTCTTCCATGACACTGCCTGGACTCGTATGCTGATCTTCAAGACGCATGTTTGGTCCTTGAAGGAGAGTCAATTGAGATGGCAAGATGTTTTCTAAGCTTTGGGTTTGATCTCTTCAAAAAACCACCACACAAACAAAGAAAAAGAGAAGCATATCTATATCATTTTTTATGATAATTAAAATGGACCTTTTAATAGAACTTTAAACTAAGTTCAAATTAATAAGCACCTCTGGGGCAGAAGACCATTGGAATCCAAAAAATTTAGGATCTGGGCTTGTGGATCTCTTTGTGGAAGCCATCCCAAGATATCGTTTGTGTTGCTTGCGCTGAAACCATCAATGTTTACTATTTCTGAAGGCAGATGTACCTAAATGCATAGGCAAAGAAAATAGGTTTTAACTTTTTACAGATTGCTTTGGTTCCTTTCTTCTCTTCCTTCTTAACAATTTCAATTTTTCAAGCTTCCCATACAATTTATGGGGGTATATAACACAGTTTTTCGATACTTTTAGCAAAAGTTATAAGACAATAAAAGTGAGGTTACAATTTAATCTGAAAAAATTACGATCTATAAAAATATTAGAGTAACATTTAGAGTTGTATCTTAATCTTAAATATGTTGTAGCAACACGTATTTACTCGAGAATACACCTTTTGATACTAAAATCTTATCCTAAAGCATATGAAGATGGCTTTACATGACCTTCTTGTGAAAATGGAATTGTAGTAAATGAAAAAGAAGACTTCTACAGACCTGTGAAGTTGGCTGCGTGTCAGGTGAATTATACTTCTCCTCCAAAACATTCTGCTTATAATTGGCAGGAAAGTTCATAAGATCCAAGTTTCGGGTGAATCATAATTTGTTCTAAAACCAATTTGAAGTAATTGATGATCTTACGTACCTTGCGCAGACGGACATTTTTTAGAGTCTCCTCAAGGATTTGCTCCCGGAATTCCGCCTCACACAACGTTGTGATTTCAGAAGGATCACCTTCAAATACCCTACAAAACATAGAATTATTATAGTTCATGCTTCTCAAAAAACTACTATTTTCATTTGAAAACTCGTAGACATAGGGTTTTGTCAATGATTAGATGCTAATAATTAAGTACCTTAGTCGTTTCTCCTTATCCTCCAATTGAGTTTTGCATCTCAAGATTTCTTGTTGGATTTCCTGTTATATAATTCATGCAAATTGAATATAAACAATTAGCTCATAGCTTTTTGCCAAGTAGAACTTCTTATAAATTAATGAAGTACCTCTAGTTGAGAATCAACATTAACTGGGCTGCTTCACATAACATGCAACAACAAAATAAAAGTAGTTAAGAAAGAGACAAGCGGTAGATAATTGAAGACCTAATAACTATATAATTAAAATCCGCCAAGAGAGAGAGAGAGAGAGAGAGGAGAAAAGAGAGAAATTGGTACAAAATCACCAAACTAAGCTAAGCAAGGAACGGTTTCGGAAAGAAAAAGAAAATCTGAACCTCACTGCCTGATATGTTCGATCAGCTTCACCTTTCAACTTACCAAGAGCTCTTTGGAGATACTGCAAATAATTTGATAATTTATTACTCCAAATATATCAGCTTCCACGATTTAAATAAGGCCATCCCTAATGAATATGATTACCTCTTGGTTATGCAGCCTTTATTATTTGCATGGAACCAAATAATTCATTCATGTGAACAAAAAAAAAACTACCAAACATCATCAGATTCAGCATGATAAAGGGAATATCATAAAAAAAAAGAAGAAGAAGCTCTATTAGAACCAAGATGATCTTACCGCCCCCGCTCGTGTTCCGGGAGATTCACATACCGTGTCATAATCTCTTCAATTCTTTCACAGACGAAACATGGATTAAAAAAAAAAAGAGTTAAATACTTGAAGTTTTATTTAATAGCCAACATAAATTTGGGAGACCTAGATTAGGAAAAATAGGAGAGAGGGTAGTTTGAGCCACTATCACCTTTTATTTCCAGAGAATATACTGACCCTTCCAGAAGGGGAAAACATGATGAGAGCTACATCAACATCACAGAGAACAGAAAGTTCATAAGCTTTCTTAATTAGCCCATTTCTCCTTTTTGAGAAAGTGACCTGCCTATTAGTTGTGTTTTCAATCTTTTTGATTTGAAGCTTCACTCTTCCCATCTCTGATCTCTCTCTTCCTCTTGAGAAATATTTCCTTTGAATCCAACACCTTTCTAGGAAAAAACTAGGAGTACAGAAAAAGAAGATCAGATCTGACTCTCTTGCTGATAAACCTGTTCATGAAATCACATGAATAATTAAATCTCTGTTGAAAACTAATGCAACTATTGAAGTTCAATACTGAGGATGACAATGGAGGAAAAGATGGTAGATTAGACAGTAGTTTTTGTCATTGTCAGGCCATTCACAGAAGATGACGAGAGAAAAGAGAGAGAGAGAGAAAAAGATGGCGGTGACATTGCCTGCCTAGCTAGTTTCGGATCTTGAAGGTTGATCATAACTCCCCCATCTTCCCTACCCTCCTTTTCGGGTAAGTGTCAATTGAATCGAAAGTTTTAATTAAATAACTGTGGGTTCATATGGTGTTTTGTCATTTATATTAACTAGTTATTTTTTGAATTTGAAGGCACAGAGTAATAAAAAAAATAGTCAACAAGAAATATAATTATGTTTGCACCCAAAATCAAATTACAAAGATAAAAGAGAAATAAAGAAGTTTAAACACCGATTGTAATTAGGGGCAGCAGTAATAGTGATGTTGGGCGACAGTGATAGTGATGGTGGGCGACAATGATAGGATGGTGGTGGTGGCGGCAATGATGGTGGTGATGATTGTTGTAGAAGAGGTGGTAGTGAGGATAATTGTGGTGGCGGGGTGATGGTGATAGAGCAGTGGGGGTGGTGGTTGGGTAGTTCCAAATGTTATTTTTTTTAAAAAAAATATTTATAAAAAGTTATAAATCCTAGAAGTACTCTTAAAAAAATATTTCAAACACACCTTTATGACCCTATTTTCCTTATTAAATTTGAGGTGTTAATATTAGTCGTCGGATTAATTTTAAAATAAAATTTAAAAAGATTTCAACCACGAAAAATAAAAATCATTTTGTTTATCTTTTGAAATTTGAATTTTTTGTTCTTTATTATATAGATATTTGATCAAGGAATGAAAAAATATAAATTTCTTCTTATTAATGTAGTTAAACAAGTAATTTGTATGTATTTAATACTATTCTAATTTATTGACCCAATCACTATGACTTTTTAATTGATTGTGAGCTCTATCGAACATTAAAATTTGGTGTTAATCTAATAATTCTAATGAAACTTCATTATTATGTCAACAAATTAAATTAAAATTTTAGGTCTAAATATTATTACTGTTAACATATTTGGCACTAATCATTTTAACTCTATTGTCCTGTGAACTCATACCAATATGCTTATGAAAGAAATATGTCAAGGTAAAAAGGAACATATTCTAATTAAGTGATTTCTCCAAATTCCTATAAACCAATGTTTGCTAGTAGGCAACTACAACCAGCAAAATGAAGATGGCTTTTTCCAACTTGAGATTCCTACCATTTCATTAGACCTTGGAGCTAGGAATGGATAGAAAAACAATCAAATAATCGTAATATATAATCCTATCTCTCTTGCCTCATGGGCATATGATTTTTCGTCCGTTAAAATTAGAGATTATTTTATGTTTATGCGAGTCTATCATCTAACCAAGTGTTATAACTTTTCATATACAGCCAAGAAAACACCCACGAAGAGTAAAGGGGGGACATGACGAAACAAAAAGAGAGTAGGACGAGAGAAAAAGTAAGGGGGTAAAATGGACTGAATGTAGAAGTTTTGGGGTATCTTATGTTATTTACCATAATCTTCATGTATCTAGTTAAGAGACTCGCGTGGACCCGAATAAATCCCAGGTTTTAAGCAAGCAGATAGGACACTTTCGGTTTCGGGATTTTTGTTTTGGTGGCGGGGTTAACGAGGACGATACTCTCACTGCTGTTAAATTAAAGTTAATAAAGTGCCACGTGTCATAATTTCTCTTTGTCTCCAAGTACTTTTATTTTTTTTTTACTTAAACACATTTACTACAATTCTACTTAAAAACAAACTGTAGTAACGACAGATAAACACACACCCAAAGACTATCTGATGTAGAATAGCTCCAGTTCATTCACACGCAAACACGTATGCGGCCTACCAGTTCACTTTTTAAGGGGCCAGCCGACGAGGGATGGAACTGAGCCCACCTAGGACTGCCCCCATTGTATTTATTTATTTTTTTTGTCTAAAGCACATTTATTACAATTTTACTTAAAAGCAGAATTACAGTAATGACATATAAACACACACACCAAAAAATTATCCGATGTTCTACGTACTTGAAACTCGCGAAATTTTGTAAGGTGATGTACAGCATTAATAAAATATTGCATGTTTACACTAAATGTTGGTCACCGATCAATTTACCATGTTTTTTTAATAAAAAATTAATTTTTTGTGTTTCACAAACTAGTATTATTGTTGTAACTTTTTATTAAATATGTAAAGTCATGTGACGCAAATAACTCACAATTTTTTTTTTCCTAAACTCTGCTATCACTCCCACGGGTCACGGCTCTCTCGCAGGTGTGACTCATTCGTCATCTTGGTGGCATATCTGACCACTGTTTCAGAGAAAAATTTCTGTGGGTTGAACAAACCACTTTGGCAGTGCCAAGTAGCGTACAAAGCTCGTCAAAACGTGTACACTCCTAGGAAAATTCGTCATTCATCACTTTGCCTGAATTTTTTTGTGTGGCTGACGTGACAGTTTTTCATTGGTTACGCACACCAGTTAACGCTACCAAGTAATGTGTTAAACTCGTACAACATTTTCTAACTGATTTAACTGGTTTGATGATAGAAGCCCATTTTTCGTAATACTGACCACATTTTCGATACCTATTTGCATTTTAGTGTGTTGGGTTTGTTTGATATGAGAAATTTTGGAAAAGAGTATATTACATCTCCAATTCATAAAGTTAGTTCAGATAATAATTGTCCACACCCCGTTTATAACAAAACACTACTAAACCACAATATCTTTACTTAGTATCCTAAACACCCATATATAGTTCTAAAGGAGTTGGTCTCGAATTCCTCGGTTATCTATCAACTTCTTCTCATGATGCTAGATCACCACTTGAATGATTGTCACGCACCTGGAAGTCCTCCATTGAATTCTTATTCTATCGTCGCAATGAAAGCAATATAGGTGCTCGTACCGCTTCTTTTTTTTTAAGAATGAATAGATATAAATCCGAGAAATCATTTTCTCTCACCCCTACCTCCTCTGGTTAACGCCTTTCCAAAGATCCCCCAGGTGTGGACAATGAGGGCTACACCACTTTTGTAGGTCTTTTTTTAGAAACAATGGAACTCGAATGTTGTCCTCCTTCTCCCATTTCTCATTCAAGTTATTGGATCATATATATTATGTTGCATCAAGAGTGTTTTTATATTTTTTTTTGCAAGAAATAAACTCCATGTCATTTTTTCACGAGGGAGGAGGATGTAAGGCTCCAATCTTTGTCACCAGATCCAGGTGATCTAGTGTTACAAGACAAAATTTGATGCCCAATAATCTCTTGAAATTTAACTCCAAATTTTATTAACAATAGTTATTGTACACGTGCATTGTACGTGGACTATTTTGAATATGAAGTACAAAATATCATCAACGAAATGTGTTTGTTACAGATTCTATAAACTAGTTTCTAGACTATTTTTGCGTAGTTAAGTGTGATAAAAGTTGTTTACATTCAGTTTCAAGATTAATACAGAAAGAATAAAGTAATACATCTCCAATGAATTTACCAAATGTGACTACCAAATGATGTCGCAAAATCTTATACATTTAATGTTTGATCTAAGTAAGTGCAATCCACTAACCTAAGTATAACAATACTCAACAGTGAAACGTCAAGCCCATTTTCTCAAAGAAGTCGTTGAATGGAGCACTTTGCATACATAATGGTAATCTTACCAAATTAGAATTAAAAAAGCTGATGTGGACTAAGATAACCATCTCACCATTCCTTATCTAGTAAATTAACATCTCTCCTAATGAATAGCTCATAGCCGAGCTACACACCGAAAGAAAGGAATATGGCTAATGCATACAGATGACAGAGAAGGCATGGCTCATTCGCATTACAAGAAACTCTGACAACAACGAACTTTTTAGGTGTCGGTTAAAATATTTTTGCCCACTACGAGTTCTCAGAAAATATTTTTGCCGGCTATGCATTCTCAGAATTTTTTTTACATGAACTGAGATATATATTTTTTTTTTTTGGAAGGGTTCCCTAAAATTCTTTTTTCTTTTCTCAAAAGAAATTTATTAAGGATGATGATTACAAATTATTAAACAAATACTAATTGTACTGCCTATAAGTTGTGATATTGCAACCCCTCAATGACGTGTAGCAAACAGTTTATAGGAGTCCCTCTTAGAATATAGACACAACGTATAAATAAAAAATTCATTTAAGTGATCAATTTGCACTCCTAAAGTGCCGCTTCTAGGTGATAGTAACTTGCAATAAGGTGGAATTCAGACAAAGTTTGTTTCCAAAAATGCTAATAATGGAGAAAATTTTAATAAGTTTGCTCCAACTGTTGCATGAAACAATTGATTGCTAAATGGTCATAACCATGGCAAAACTTCTAGTTATTATCTTCCCTAGGCTCAGGCATATGCATCACAAGTTGCTGAATCGAGTACTTAAAACAAGTCAGCATATGTAGTTTCCTTTTCAAAAGAATCTCACAAACATTCACTATACCAGATTTTACATAATCGTACATAATATTATTATCAAGAGTCATTTTACTCAACCAAATATGACTCAGGGTCAATATTTAGAAGCTTAACCCATAATTGAAATCACAAGTAAAAACCACACATTGGTAGAATTTGTCAAACTATTTGTTCGAACTCATATGTAGAAATAGAATAGAATTCTCCAGAATTCAGACCTATATGGTACGTAACATAATGTTTAAGTAGATATTAGGTGGTCAAGCGGTTGTGGGAGTAAGAAAAGCTTCTATAAGCATAATCATAAAGATATTCCAGCACTCCCCACATATTGACTGGCCATCATTGAATTTTTCGCTCTTAATAATGAAGGTAAGTTTCAATTTTAAGAACCTGTAAGGTCTAAACGCTTTGTGTGCCATTTGAATTCAAGGATAAAATTGGATTTAAGGTATGAATTAGGGATAAAATAGGAAAATAAGAGTTTTTAATCTTTACACACTTCTATCTTTAACAAGAAAACAAAAGCAAGAATAACTCAGGTTCTCTTCAATTACCCAAGAATGGCCATCCTTGGATTTTTCACTATTAATAATGAAGGCAATTTTCAATTGTAAGAATCTGTAAGGTCTAAATGTTTTGTATGCGATTTGAATTCAAGGACAAAAATGGATTTAAGGTATGAATTAGGGATAAAATACAAAAATAAAAGTTTTTCATCTTTACACACTTTTATCTTTAACAAGAAAAAAAAGTAGGAATAACCCAGATTTTCTTTGACTTTAAAGTACGAATTAGGGATAAAATAAGAAATAAAAAATTTTCATCTTTACACACTTCTATATGTAGTATGTATATATATATATATATATAGATAGGTGATATTATTTAAACTTAATTGATTAACCTAATTTATAAATATCGTTGGATTAACAGAGGTCATGGATGAGATAAACATGACTCCTCCAGTATGTTAAGCATTCGCCCTTTCTCCCTACGTTAGGGTTCCCCAACTTTTCATTCCTTTGATGCCCATTCTGCAGAGTGCTTCATCAGCCAATGCGTAGCTCAAGCAAATCAACTATTCGTGAAATTGAATAAACTGTGTAGTAATAAAAATTGTTATTCGAAATTTTGAATGTTGTGATACCAATTATGTGGTACATTTATAATTAGTGGACGACTAATGAAAGTCAATGGAACCCCTCGTCTGATATTCTACAGTGATTTCCAATGAAAAAAACAATCTATGGTGTTTTCAATCACCCGCCTAGTAAAAAACGAGCCGGTGTAAAAGAATCAGAGATAATGAAAAGCATTTCTAGACAAGGAAGCCAACGGTCGGAATCATGAAAAGCATTTTCACACAAGAAAATTGGCGGCCAGGAAGCTTTGATTTTAGAATGCCGACTGCATGGAAACAGTTGTTTTATAGGTTTGATTCTTTTTTTTTCGTTGATTGGAATCATGACTCATTTTAAAACGATTAATATTTGTTATATATACGTTACTGTCCTGGAAACTATCTGCATAAACCTTTCTACGTCCCATTTCTCTTACTACTATCTGTATACCAGTTCTAACAATCAAGCTATATCCATGGCGATCTCATACTACTTTCTACCATTTCTCTTCCTATATTTGCTTACCAAACATTTCCTCAGAAAATTCCAAAAACTCCCACCATGCTCTTCTCTCTCTTTATCACTAATAGGTCATTTGTACCTCTTGAAGAAACCTCTTCATCGATCATTAGCCAAGATTTCCAGCCAGCATGGTTGAGTGGGGCTACAAATATGGGAGATTTCATGCCTATTCTGAAATGGGTTGGATTCAATGGGATTGAAAAGAAGTTGGCGGTGCTACAGGAAAAAAGAAACCAGTTCATGCAAGATTTGATTGAAGAGCATAGAAGAATGAGGAGTAATTCTTCTTCTGAGAAGGAAACCAAGACAATGATCGATGTTCTCCTGTCACTCCAAGAAAGTGAACCTGAATACTGTAAAGATGAAATCATCAAAGGCATGATGTTGGTAAGTTATTCTGCTCCACTTAATTCATTATGGGCGTTGGATCATCGGCAAAATTTAACTTTGTATAAAGTCCACTGTAAATCTAACAAAAATAATAAATTAAACTCATTGTCTAGGACCCACTCATCCAACGGTTCCCATTGATTTGGGATGTACTTTTGGGATACAAATTTGGGATATGTAGCATTACTCAAAGAAGAATAGGCACACCTTATTCGATGACTAATGCTATTGAAAGTTGAAACTTAAAATTTGACTTAACTTGTTGATCTAATAATGTAACTTTATTGTAATCATTAGATTCACGACATTAGAACAACATCAAGTTCTAATATTTAATGGATCATACTTTCAATCTAATGATTATAGTGAATTATGTCAACAAATTATGACTCCAATAGTTACAATGAAATCATATTATCAGATTAGTAAATTAAATTAGATTTGTAGGTCCCAATAGCATTGCTCTTATGGGATTATGAGGGACTAAATGTTCATTCAATCCAGAGTGAGCTCCTCTCTTCAATATATTTTTTCTCTAATTTTCTTTTTGATAGATTACCTATAATATATTTAAGAGAGACTCATCACAAGTGATATAGCACAATCTCCAACATTAATCACCAAATCGTCAGTCTTAACTCTTTGAATCAGTCAAAAAAATAAATAAGTCATCAATTTGTAGCTCAGATTATGACAAAATGAACCAACAAAAAAAAATATTAACAACAACTGGTTTTATTACGGGACATCTCATGATGTTCATATTGATCTATTATGCACCTTTGCATCTAGTATTGAGTAAACCTCATACAACAACTGTTCTATTCTACCGTATCGTTTGTTTCATTTCTTCTAGAACAATCACAAACACTTTTTTGATTATGGATCTATTACCAAAAATTTAATGCGTAATCTCAATGTTCAATAAGGTCCTTTGATTGCAGTATTAAAAGGTGTTTATCTAAATAATACATTGTATCCATACTATTAAGCTGAGTATAATACCACATGAAGATGTGGTATTACAATCCAATTCAAACATATTAAGTTGTAAATTTGTTATTTTACCCGATAGATAAATAAAAACATTAATATAACTGTGCAAGATTCATGTTATTTTAGTCAATATGTAATTGTTATTCTATTATCTCATTCTTAATCCAGTGTCTTACTAAACACTAGATTACAATGCATAATATTTATGTCCCATATTTAATCTTGTATTTAATCCACTAATATAAAATTAGCCTGTATTACTTAATACAATTCATTCTTACAATACAGCAACCAAACGAGTTCAATGTGTATTAAGAAGATTCACTTATTTGATGGTGAAAACTGTAACACATCACTTGGGATGATACAATTTTTACCATCAAATAAATGAGTTTTATTAATAATTAATAATGGAGATTGTACTACATCACTTGAGATGAAAAACTGTATTTGAGATGAAAAACTGTATTTATATATGATGGATCCTTTACTCATTAATGGTGAACAATTTGTCAGAATTTGAAGAAGAGTTTTGGAGGGCATGTGGATCTATCTAAACTTAACACATTTCATTCCATCTAAATTAGTAAATTTAATTATACGGTTAGCCCCTCACTTTTCAAAAAACTATATAAAATTCCCTCATGTATGAAACTTGTAACAGTCGAACCTTTTTCATTTGACAGTCGTAAAGAGAGTAAGATTAAAAAACGAAATCAGCAACAAAATTCTGAAAATTTCCCTTTCCATACTGCTACAATAATAAGACGACAATAGCCCTATTTATTAATACTAAGATGTTTTAATGGTAGTGCAAAAATAATTTTCTTAGTTAACCACCATAATTAATTGTAAATTTTGAAATTATTTATTAAATTAACCATATTAATTATAACTTTGATAGCTAATTATTCAACTACATAAAATTTCCTATAAGTTTGACATTAATTATAATTTAACAGTCTATCAAGTGTTAAATATAAGTAAAATTTACAAATTCTTGAGATTGAAGAAAAGTTATCAATGAAATCTATAGTTTGATGAGTATGTAACTTTATAATTAAACAGAATTTGGAGTTTTAATGTTCTTGGGAACCACCGCAACCACTAGTAGTGTACCTAAGTAGTTGCGGGTTCAAGTTTCAGGAGTGATGAAGAATATAATGCGTACAGTTTTATATTGTCTTTGTGGCTCTTCTTGGGTAAATGAATACATTTCACTATTTTTTTTAAAGTTATTTTGAATATTATGTTTGTGGATAAATTTAATTTGGTGAAATTAAACATAAGTTAATCTATAATTGCTGGCTTACTTAATGATTTGGTGTCAAAATTGGTCATGATATAATGAAATTGAATTAGAATGTTGTTGTAGTGGATGATTGTATGATGGAATTAATTATACTAAAATTATAAATTTTCAAATGAATTGATCATAATCTTTCTATATCAAATTGGACAAATTTGAATTGATTTTTTAGATTTTATTGAAAAAATAGACAACATTTCAATATAGTGTGGTAAAATTAAGTTTGATAGGTTATACACACCTAAAAAAATTGACATTAAAGAGTCTTCAAATGATCTCATGAAATAAATTATTAGCTCCACCACTTGGCCCCCCTTAATATCAAAACCCCTGCCTCATCTTGTATGGCCACTACATATCCAATTTCTGTATAAATCAATGCAGGTTACTTGAGTTTCTATGTGCAGGTCATGTTATCCGCAGGAACAGACACTTCAGCTGGGACATTAGAGTGGGCAATGTCGCTTTTGCTCAACAACCCAGAGGAGCTTAAGAAGGCCCAAAACGAAATTGACACCCAGATAGGGGAATCCAGACTGATTAATGACACTGACCTTTCTGAGCTTCCCTATCTCCAAGCAATCATCAAAGAGACACTCAGAATGTGCCCAGCTGCCCCGATCCTACCAGCACACCAGTCGTCCGAGGAGTGCACTATTGGTGGTTTTCGTGTTCCCCGTGGCACGATGCTATTGGTGAACGCGTGGGCAATACAAAATGATCCTGATTTATGGGAAGAACCCACAAAATTCAAGCCTGAAAGGTTTATCAATCTAGAAAAGGCAAGAGAAAGAGATGGCTTCAAGTGGATGCCATTCGGGTATGGAAGGAGGGGTTGTCCTGGGGAGGGTTCTGTGAAGTTTAATAATCTGTTCCGAGCTGGACACCTTAGCGTTTCGTGTCAAAAAAAATAAAAAATAAAAAATAAAAAATAAAAAATAAAAAATAAAAAACTCCAATATGTGTCAAAGTTCATATATACTGAAATAAAAATTGAACCAGGCCCAGATTGGCATGGTTTTTGAGCTGTACGTATTGACCCAGGGACGGCTATTTAAAACGCTAAATTTTTCACTTGCTTTCATGCATCGGCCAATTTTGCGAGTTCCCTTTTTTTCCCCCCCCATCTGGATTGAATAATATGGAAACATAGCATGAACATGTGTGGTGGATTACAAAGACAAGCTCTAGAAAAGAATTTGCAAGTGATAAAGCTGTGCTTACAAAGTTGAGACCACAGTAGTGTGGTTAGTGTAGATTCAATGCCACAAAAGGAAAACACAATTCCAAAGCTCCATAATCTGTCGATATTTAACTCTAATATGTTCTTTAGAGTTAATTGGTTGATCAAATTAATTTTTATCTCTTTGATTAATAGGATGTTGTTGATTCTTCAAGCCAAGAGATATATAAAGTCACGGCTCTAACAATTGAATTGGGAATTTGGGATCTTAGGCTTCAAGATAGTTGTCTATGATACGGCTTACCAACTTCACTTACCTCTATAGATGGACGGCCACCTAGGATGGATGGTACCGCTCAGATTGGGGCCAATCTTCCTGACCGCGCCGGGGCGGGCTTAGAGCGTTCTCCTGCTTTGCTTACTTTTAAGCGCAGAGGCTTTGGTGGGCAAATGCTTACTTCATCCAAATCGACTAGTGGGAATATTCTCACACTTGCCGGCCAAGGGTCTGACAAAAATACCAACTTAGGAAACTCCAAATGAACATTGCAACTACGTCACCCAGTTGAAATAACATGCCAAAGGACAACTATATATAGTCATAAGTTTTAAGAAATCTATGGGGCGACATGGCAAAAGACAACCATATATAGTCAAAAGTTTTAAATCAGGCTAGTTAGTTTTATTGTGTGAATTATGTTTCTTATGTTATTGAAATCATATTGTGTGAATTATGTTTAGCCTTATTATTATCAATCCTTTTATATTTGGCAAATGAACACTTTTATGACCGGATTCGTTAAGAATCATTCTAGACCTGCTGTCCGTATCGATTCGGATTGATCGATCATATTAGAATTGCAACGTGTATACAATTACAATATCTATATGTATGCCATTACATATGACCGAGCTAGGTTGATCCCTCTGCTCATCATTTGTTTTATTTCTGCACGGTATCTACCCACAACATTCACCAACTTATTGTGCAGGACAGTGGACAAAAATCTTGGTTCTGCCATCAAGCTACATCCATGGCGATCTCATACTACTTTCTTCTATTTGCTTTCCTCTATTATCTCACCAAGTATTTTCTCAGAAAATTCCAAAACCTCCCACCAAGCCCTTATCTCTCCTTACCCATAATAGGCCACCTATATCTCTTCAAGAAACCCCTTCATCGATCCTCAGCAAAGATTTCCAACCAATATGGTCCAATACAGTTCCTTCAATTGGGTTCTCGCCCTGTCCTCCTTGTATCATCCCCCTCTGCATCAGAGGAGTGCTTCACCAAAAACGATATCGTCTTTGCAAACCGCCCTGCCTTGCTTGCCGGAAAACACCTTGGTTATAATTACACCACCCTTGTTTGGGCCTCATATGGTCTCCACTGGCGCAACTTAAGGCGGATAGCCACCTTGGAAATCCTGTCAACTAGTCGCATTCAAATGTTTTCTGGCATACGTAGTCAAGAGGTTCACTCACTAATTAGCCGACTTTTTAGAGGGTCCAGTGATGGTGAATACCACATGGTGGCGATGAAATCAGCATTTTTTGAGATGATACTCAACATCATGATGCAGATGATTGCCGGAAAGCGATACTACGGTGAAAACTCTGCAGAATTGGAGGAAACAAGAAAGTTCAAGGAGATTTTGACTGAGACTTTTCTATTGAGTGGTACAAACATTGGGGATTTCTTGCCAATTCTGAAGTGGGTTGGTTTCAATGGGATTGAAAAGAGGTTGAAGGTATTGCACGATAAGAGAGACAAGTTCATGCAAGATCTGATTGAAGAGCATAGAAGAATGAGGAGTAATTCTTCTTCTGAACAGGGGAACAAGACGATGATCGATGTTCTTTTGTCACTCCAAGAAACTGAACCTGAATACTGTAAAGATGAAATCATCAGAGGCATTATGATGGTAAGTTATGTTGCTCTGTCTTCTCTTCTCCCTCAATCATCTAGCTTTAAGGATTGAGTATCCACTCGTACAGGTAGTTATTCATCTAAATCAAAATTTATAGGATAAATTGCACCGTTATTCTACGAGATTTATCACTTGTTATATTTTTGTCCTTAAAATTCTAATTTCGTCAATTACCTCTTGTTAACACAGTTAAGTCACTTTGACCCTTACCTACTGCCGTCCTAAAAAGTGACGGAAAAGAACATGTGAGTGGCATGTGAGGAGAGGAAGACTGAAGGACAAGGGAGTCATTTAACCTTCTCTCTCATTCTCTCTGTGTGTGTAAAGAAATCTGATTCCACATTTCTATTGTTGAAACCCACTTGAACACAACCCTCCCCACATCTCATCTGCCCATCACCAACGCCACAAGTATGCCTCCACTACTAAACACCATCTAAACCAAACGCCTATCGACCACCAATCTCACTGCCAACAGTCAATTTCTCCTCTCTCTCTCTTTCTCCACACAGATTTTATATTTTGATATCAATTTTGATATGGAAACAGTGATGGTGGAGCGCCGGTTGAGAGAAAACATGTGCGAAAACCGAGAGGAAGATTTGGTCATCGTGGTGGGTGTGTGATCGGTGTCGACATCCTTAAGACAGAGAAAGGGGTTGTTTTTTCTGTGATCCAACCCAAAACCCCATTTTTCTCAATTTTTTGGGAGGGAGGATGTTGTGCATAAAGAAACAATTTAGATAGAGAGAGGTGCTATGTGTTTTTTGGGAGGGGAGCGTTGCTGGTTTTTTTTTTTTTTGGGA
>CM042193.1:3957423-3976890 GCA_023539305.1 Ilex asprella
GTGTGTATGTTGGGCTTATCACGTGTGTTGTCCGTGTTAAGGAAAATGGAAAAAAAAATGAGGAGGAAGAATAAGGGGGAGGATGTTTGGGTTAATGTTTATTATTGTTCGTAAGTGTAATAAAAGTGTTTGACTATAGAGATTGGTAGACAATAACAAAATTACCCTCAATTGCAATCATGTGCATAGCACTATGCACATGATGATTTTTAGATATTGATTTAGACGGCAGTTAGGACGAGGGACTACATCGGTCTAATGTGTAAACTTTAGGGATGAAATTAATGAAATTAGAACTTTAGGGACAAAAATACAATAAGTGGTAAATCTTAGGAACTAACGGTGCAATTTACCCAAATTTATATCATTCCCTCAAATTGAACTGGTGAAAGTTCTTCACCTTTCGACCTTAGAAATTTTTAGGGTCTATCATGGATCAACAAATTTGTTTGGTTTGTCACTGAAACAATCAAAATGTTTTGGTTTTGATAGAAACTAACACGGATCAGTGATTTGATTGTATTTCGTGATTCTAAGATTTTAGAATATGGTTTAAAATGTTTCGGTCAATGTTGTACAATATTTCTGAATTTCTCTATTCTCATTATATTTCTAAAATATTTTCGAAACATTTTTGAGCGGACAACAACTATTAATCGTTGAATTGAAACGAAATTTGATACTTGTTGTGTGCTTCATGGATTTGGCTATATAAACAATATTGAGGCTCTCACCATATTTTCCCTTTGATTCTGAAAGCAATTGATTAAAGTTAGTTCCTCAGCTGTAAATTCACCTTTGCCTCATAATTTATTGTCCATCTATGTCCAAATCCTGGTGCAATGGAAAGTGATCCTGCAGATAATAGAAGTTGCTTGATTTTTCATGTGCAGGTCATGTTATCAGCAGGAACTGACACTTCAGCTGGGACATTAGAGTGGGCAATGTCACTTTTGCTCAACAACCCAGAGGTGCTTAAGAAGGCCCAAAACGAAATTGACATCCATATAGGGGAATCCAGACTGATTAATGACACTGACCTTTCTGAGCTTCCCTATCTCCAAGCAATCATCAAAGAGACACTCCGAATGTGCCCAGCTGCCCCGATCCTACCAGCACACGAGTCGTCCGAGGAGTGCACTATTGGTGGTTTTTGTGTTCCCCGTGGTACGATGCTATTGGTGAACGCGTGGGCAATACAAAATGACCCTAATTTATGGGAAGAACCAACAAAATTCAAGCCTGAAAGGTTTATCAATCTAGAAGGAGTGAGAGATGGCTTCAAGTGGATGCCATTTGGGTATGGAAGGAGGGGTTGTCCCGGGGATGGTTTGGCAATGAGAGTGGTTTCATTGGCTTTAGGATCACTGATTCAGTGCTTTGAGTGGGAGAGAGCTGGTGAAGGGCTTGTGGACATGAGTGAAGGGGCAGGACTCACAATGCCAAAGGCTCAGCCATTGCTGGCAAAATGCAGGCCCCGCCATTCCATGGAACACATACTGTCCCAACTTTGAACAATTTGTTGAGTGTCCTAATCATTTCAGGACAAGGAACTATATTTTTCTATTATTTGTCGGTAGTCGTATTATTCAGTGCACAAGCCTCATAGAACTTTAGCCCCATTTCTTACAATTTGTATTGGCTCCATATGGTCTGGAACAAGATTCCTACGCAGATTTCTCGGCTCTTCCAAGTTTCAGCATATTCGATGGTGGAGGTTTGATCACTGACTAATTGAAATTCTATCTTATTATGTGATTAGTCGCAAGTAAACGAAATTTGCGAGCAGGGTTTCATTATCTTAATTTTTCTTCACAAAGCACAGTATTCTCTCTTCCAAACAATACCATAAGTTCAATGAAAGGGGAGTTTTTTCCAATCTTTAGAATTGATTTTTTAAGGATTTGTTTTTTGGGGGTTGAGGGTTAGACCCACTTACACAGTAAATGTAGGAAATCTAAACTTTCCCACTAACCATAAGTATTGACTAGCGAGAACAAAATTTAAAGCGCCCAACTTTATGATTTGTCACAAATTAGTTCTGTAGCTTTGGACTGCTCCTGCAGGTCATAAACTATATGCAAACGACTTAAATATGACAAGAACAAACGTAATTTATAATCCCACTAGTACATGATTAGAAAATTGTAGGTAGAGAGTTAAAAGAGGTTGACACACGTGTCTATGTCAAAGATAATCGAAAGAGATGAGTAGGATAAGTAGATGAGATGGAAGAAACTCAAATAGACTATTAATGAAGGGACCAACCAATTGGGTAGAGGGTAAGTAGAGTAAATGCTCTCACCAAATAAGTACTAAATCTCCTACAATAGACAAGTAATGTGGATATTTATGACACACTGTCCAGATAGGTTGGTTTGCCCGCTACAACCATTTGACACTCGCGCCAACTCATAACTTCTTAAATGCAGCCTCCGAAGGGGAGTGCGACAACCAAAGTGAAGGGGGTCTCCCAAGGTTAATGATTGTGACTGATCATCAGAGGACCATGATCTCGAGAAGACTATGTACGCGATGTCCTCAGCGCGCTTGTACTCGGGATCCTCCATTCCCTCTTTAAACCCTTTCTCTGAGATCATTGTTAAGGTGCTTGATAGAAGAAACTCATATAGTTTTGGTCTTTTAGTCACCAATTCACATTGCTCATTTATCTTTCTTTTTTTTTTTGGAGAAAGAGAGAGGAATTAAACCTTTGACCTAAAAAAAGTTAAAATCTTCATAAGGTACTATTGAACCAAAGATCCATAGGCTATTTACCTATTTATCACTAAATACTGAAAATATTAATCAATAAAATTTTTATAAATTCCTTATAATAGACAAATATACCCTCAATACATTTTACACACTTAACTTTCAAATATCGACCATTGTGTCGCCTCCACTACCACCATTATAATAGTGATGATAGAAATAAGGTACTTGTAGGGAGATGATTAAAAATGATAAAATTAAAATAATAATAATTTTTAAATTTCAACTATTTATATTTGTCAAATAATTTGATTCAATTAAATAATTAAATTTTTGTAGGTATTAAATAATTTACAAATTAAAAATTTTAACAATAAACACTTAAAATTCAATGGAAATCTTTGGATTCCATTAACACAAAAACTTTTGAATAAGTGGTTTTTTATTGGGTCCCACTAGTATCTAATCTAATGACTATGATTGTGTCATGCCAATTGATGAAAACAATTGGCAAAAAAAAATTGGATAGTAAGGATGTTTAAATTTTCGATTACACTAATTTTCTGTTCTACCCAATTCTATCCAACCCTATTAATCAGTTAACTAAAAAAATCGGATAGAAATGTAAAAGAATTTTTAGTCTTTTAATTAAATTATATATATATATATATATATATATATATAATCTAAAAAACTAAAAACTCTAAGTCCATAAGCCTCGTCATCTCCTTATCTCACCTCTCTCATATCTTCATCTGGCCTCTCGCGTCTTAAGTCTATAATATGTGATTTTTTATTTTTCTGAGATTTTATAGTATGTGATTTATAAGATTTTGTGTATGATTTTTGAGATTTTGTATATAATTTTCTAAGAATCTAAATTATAGAATATGATTCTACATTGTTATTGTAATTGTTTTAGGTTTTAGTATTATTGATTTATTATATTGTTAAATTAGTACAAGTTACTTAAAATGATTCAAAAATTAATAACTACAAAATATATTCACCCGATTTCCTACCCGTCTTTCCATCCGATTGATTTGGATGAAATTTGAGTATAAATACTACACTTGATCGAGTAAGGTAAGTCAAGAAATTTTTTTTTTACAAAGTATCAAATAGGAAGATGAAAAATCATATTTTCTACATGTAGACTACAGTGAACACCTAACAAGATTGGCACAAAATCATAACACATGACTGGTATTGTAACCTACTAGCCCCATTCCAAGAGACGGGCGCGCGCAGTTGCAAAAATGACTGGGTTGGGCCAGCTGCTGTGGGTCATATGTTTTGGACTAGGCATTTAGGCCAACCGACCCATGGCCAGCACACCTCTAAACATGCAATTAACGAATGGACAAGAAAGCAAGCAAACCTGTCTCATAAAAAAAAGGTCATACATACATTATATAAGCCTTGTCAATAGATGGAATTTAGAGTTGGTCCGAACTCAAATTCGAATGGGTAGATATATATTAATATTTTTAACTGATAATCTAAATTTAAATTCACTACATCATATTTAATAGATTCTAATTATACAGTATACATCAGCGATAAAATTAAAAGATTATTTGATAAAATCGTATAGAAAATCATATAAATTTTTTTGAAATATAACTTAATATAATTACTCAGATGGAATCGGATTATTAGATTGGATATCCGTTTCTTAATAAATTTGTATATAAATTGTAAGAGACAAAAAATTAATAATACCTTCTACAAGGAATAATTTGATGTTTCTGCTGAGAAATATTTCTGAACTTGATCTCTCAATCTTCCTTTTTCTGAAAAACGAACAAACTGTCCAAGATCGAAGGCACTCCGATATTGAAGTCAGTAATGAAGCAAAGATGATTGCTAGAAGAAAAAGGGAATTCAGCGTACCTTTGACCATTGCTCCTTGTGCATTTTATAGAGCCTTGTCCCGCTAGGGTTCCGTGATCTTTGATTCAAGGTGACACACATTCCTTTAATTAAACGATTCAGTTTAAAAAGTTGATGATATTTCTCCAACAATTCCTCCTGGCATCTATAATTTTGTTGATTCGTTTATCCGGAATGTCTAAGTTACAAGCGTATCTCTATCTTTCCGTTTACTGTTTCGATCAGCTTGGTCGTAGTAGGAACTAAACTATTCAATCGATTGTCGAACACATTTGATTAACAAGGTTTAATATGAGTCGAGCTCTCTAATTGTTTGTCGAACACATTACTCAGTTCAGGTTGGTCTATTGAATCAAGTGACTGATGTCTTCATCAAGTGCACTGTCTTATCATCCTCACGTGGGTTCATTTAATGACATAACACGTGTAATAATAATGGGGGTGAGTTCAATATCAAGCCCAATTCAACTCAGGATCCTCCTTTGACTGAATAGGAACACGAGGCGAGAGAATATTGGGATACATATTATTACGGAGATCAAATCCTACCAAAAGTGTACTTATCAAAATAGGAAAAACCCTTTCCCTCACGTCATTGCCTAACATCCTTACTAAACTTATATAATGTAAACCCTCATCGTATAAAGGGCATCACATTATCACAATAAATTGTTAATAGTCTAGAGATAGAATCAACAATCATAAGTCTTGAAATAAAATTTTTTAGTCATATAACTTGTGTTACAGCACCATAACAAATTACAAATTCAACTTGCATAGTGAAAGAAGCTGTGAGAATTTGTTTTAACATTTTTTGGTGTTATTGTTCCTCCAGTTAACATGAAAATATATACTGAAGTGAATTTTAAATCATCCGGACACTCATCAAAAAATTGAATCTGAGTAACCAATCACCTTAAGACTATTAACTCTCATATAAACAAACATGTAATTTTTTGTTCTTTGTAAGTATCTCATAATTATCTTAGATATCACTCAATGATCTAATCCTGGTTTGGAAAGATATCTGCCAAGAATATTAACTGTTAAATGTCAGACCTGATACAAATATGTGCATACATTAAATTGTCAACAACATTCGCATAAGATATATTCTTCATAGACTCCTCTTTAAAATCATTCTTGGGACATTGACTTAGACTGAATTTATTACTTTTCACAACAGGTACATCTTCAAACTTACAATTATGTATATTAAATCTTTCAAGCATATGATCTATATATGCCCTTTGAGAAAGTCTCAACAATCCACGACTTTTATCACGATGAATCTGAATGTCTAACACAAAAGATAATTTTTCAAGATCTTTCATGTCAAATGTTTTGCACAACAATTATTTAATTTCATGAAGTAAGCCCAAAACATTATTTTCAAGCAAAATATCATCGACACAAAAAATAAGAAAAATAAATTCGCTGCCATTGACCTTAAGATATATGTGTTGATCCATCTTATTCTCAACAAAACTAAGAAAACTTACTATCTCATCAAATTTCAAGTACTACTGACGAGAAGCCTATTTGAGACCATAAATAGACTTCTTCAACTTGCACACTAATTGTTCTTTACTATTCTCTTTAAAATCCTCAGGCTGCATCATATAAACTTCTTCACTAAGCTCACCATTCAAAAAAATTGTATTTACATCCATCTTGTGAAGTTCTAGATCAAAATGAGTCATTAATGTCATAATGATCTTGAAGGAATTTTTAGTAGAGACAAATGAGAAAATTTCATTCAAATTTATACCTTCCCTTTGGCTATACCATTTTGCTACCAATTTAGCCTTAAATTTTTCAGTCTTACCTTTGTAGTTCATCTTAGTATTAAACACCTATTTGTAGCCAATGAGTTTCATCCATTAGGAAGTTCTATAAGCTGCCACACTTTATTGTGTGTCATAGAATGTATCTCATCTTTCATGACACCTACCCCACATATTAGACTAAGGACAAGTTAATAACATCATAGTATGTTACAAGATTAACAATATCACCAATATCATAATCACTTTCTGTAAGGTATACATAATATTCATTAGAAATAACAAGTCTCCTTAGTCTTATAGATCTTCTCAAGAAAATTTCAATAGTAAACTCTAAAGGCTGAGGAGCGTAAATAGGAATAGAAGGGTCAATTGCAGAAACAAGAGGATCAATAACTAGAGTAGAAAAATTAACAACAGGGGCATGTATAAGATTCCCTTGCACAACAAATAAAAGAATAAAAATAAATTTATCTTGCTTATG
Source organism: Ilex asprella (assembly GCA_023539305.1). NCBI lineage: Eukaryota > Viridiplantae > Streptophyta > Magnoliopsida > Aquifoliales > Aquifoliaceae > Ilex > Ilex asprella. The sequence continues at coordinate 3,964,306 of CM042193.1, forward strand.
ATCACTAATAGGCTCCGAGCAACCAACATTAAGCTCTAGAAATTTTCTTGTTAAGGACTCAATAATTTTAGTAACACGTGTAGGACAATAGAACTGATATCTTTCTGAATGTTTTGGATAACCCATGAAGAAACAATGAATATTTCTAGGATCAATCTTTTTCTCAAAAGAGTTATAGATTTTGACCTTAGTAAGACAACATCAAACTCTAAAATGGTTAGGATTTGATTTCCTATTGGTATATAATTCAAAAGGTATTTGTGAAATAGATTTGCTCGAAACTCTATTAAGAATGTAAGAAACCGTTTTAATAGCTTATCCTCAAAGATAATCAAGTAAGTTACACCTACTTATCATGCTCCTCGTTAAACTTTTCCTAATTGTTTCTCTACCTCAATCTTGAAAATTTTAAACTTTTCAAAAGTATCAAACTTTTCATTAATTAAATAAATATATCCATAACTAAACAAATTATCAATAAATGTAATAAAATACTTATTACCACACAAGATATGTGAATAAGGTCCACTGATGTCAATGTGAATGATTTCTAAAAGATTTAGACAATGAGTTGCACTTTTCTTATTAGTCTTGATCAATTTACCCTTAACACAATCAACACAAGTTTCAAGATCTTCAAAGTCAAGGGGATGAAGAATATCAATTTTTATTAATTTTTTCACTTTTTCGTTAATTTTTTCACTTTTTCTCTAGAAATGCGACTCAAACATTTATGCTACAACTGTAAAAAAATTTCTTTAATGAGAGGTTTCTTAGATGCAACATTCACAATATTTAAAAGACTTTATTGATAATCAAGCATATACTATATAGACTATGTAATAAAACACAATTATCAACAATTTTAGAATTTTAAAAATAATTTAGTTTTACCATTACTAAAATTAAAACAATATTCATTTTATTAAATAAAGAACTGAAATAAAAATTCGTTTAAATGACGGTACATAATTTTTTTTTAAAACAAGTTAAAAGTAAGTATCTAAATTCAACCTAACAGTTTCTATGAACTCAACATGAACTTCATTATTATTTCCTTCTTTAAGCTTGACTTCCCTAGCACTTGACCTCCATTTATTTGTGAATGCTTGCAAAGTCATAGCAACATGAACAGAAGTCTCACTATCAATCCACCAAGAATTTAATGGAACATTAACTAAATTGGATTCAAAACAAACAAAGGCTAGTGGGTTAACTTCTTTATTTTTTTTTTCTAACCAAGATTTGAATCGAGTGCACTCATTTTTTATGACCTCGTTTCTTGCAAAAATAACACTTGACATCTTTTCGAATGACAACTTTAAAATCTCCCACATTCTGACCAGTATCATGCGTTTTAAAATTTCGATAATTTTTTAGAGCATTATGATTAGATTTTCTATTATTTTCATGATACCCACCTTAAAAACTAGATTTAGACTGAGAAACAAACAAGACAATTTCACTTTTTTTTTCTAAGTTTTTTCCCTCAAAATCACATTTGAAGATAATGTTATTTATTGTCCATGACTCATTTTGGGTATTGTAGGTAATTTTGATTTGGCTAAACTCAGGAGACAAAGAGTTAAGAGTGTGATGAACAATAAAATCATAAAAAATAACAATTTTGAAGGTTTTGAGTTTGATTTGAACATGGATCATTAGAGGAATATATTTCCTAACACCACCCACATTGTCATATTTCATACTCGTTAATTCATTCATTAGGCTTTCAACTTCAGTCTTATTAGATACCTTGTATCTCTTTCTTACAATGGTAAAAAAAACTCTTTGACATTCTTAGTTTTAGGTAAGTCACTCATAAGGTTTCTGAGATAGACCTTTTCACGACAATCATACGAAATCGGTTAGATTTTTCTCACTTTGCATAATTTTTTCTTCTTCATGGGAGCTCTCACTAGTAGGTTTAGCAAGTTCATTCTCTTTTAAGGCAAAATTTATATCAGCAATTCACAAGACAAATTCAATATCTTGCTTCCATTTCTTATAATTAGAACCAGTCAAGACTTCAATGTTGACATTATTATTATTCACAATAAAATAGATTGTTCATGGTAATAAGAATATAAACAGTTAGCAAAATTGGACAACAAATAAATAAAATATGTTTTGAACATAATAAGTCATATTTTATTAAGAGAGTCCAAATACATCACTACAACTGAGAATGCTCAAGTTTTAAGAGAGTACAAATACATCACTATAAATAGATCTTCTCTTTCATAAAACTAACAAATGAGAATACTCAAGTTTCTAAAAAAAATTATCTCTTTTGGGTTGATAAACATTCTAGACTATTGCACATCTACCACAATGTTTCATGATATCTCCAAATTATAATACACAATAACTCCCTTTGGGCAAGTAATTGTATATCGAATTTAGAGTCCATTCCGTAACAAAAAAATGAGAAAAATCTACAAATTTCAATGAATTGATCATTTTGGTGACAATCATCCATTTTAACTTATAGAATTTCTCAAATCGGGATATTATAACAAATTATCCATAATTAAATATCATGTGATTAATCAATATGAGGTACTAATTAATATGTATCTCTCGATCACCCATCATCAATCGTTGCATTCAAATTTCAATTCTATTTTTATTTTTAAAATTAAGTAATTAAATTCACATCTACCAATATTTAATAAATAATATGTAGATTATAAAAAAAAATTCATCCCATGAATCGCTAGTGACTAAAATTAGAATTATATAAACACTCTCTACAAATTATAACAATTCAATCAAAATTACACTAACATGAAAAAATAATTTGTATGGGTAAACATATGTCTATTCATCAATATGATTCATGAATAATTAATGATTATTTAATAGAAAAGACATAAGTAATAAAATAACAATTCCACCATTATAACATAAAAAAATGTTATAAAGATTGTGAATATAAAATTTATTTGATATTTGAATCTAATCCAAATCAAATCTTTTAATGAAATTATATGTTGATTAAAAGCCAATATCAAAACGTCTAATTTGATTAAAATCAACTAAACTATGTATACAACTGCCAAAACCTAATTGCCCATGATTGATGGCAATCAATCATTCGGCATAATTGGCGGCCTGAATTCTCCCCCAAAACATAAAAGAATTCAAGCCTGTGTTTTCAAACCATTGATAGAGGCAGTGAGAGCCATTTGATGATGTCGCCATCACAAAAAAAAAATTGAGATCTCAAATTATACAAATAAATTAAATTGAGTTCTAAATTTATATATGATAGACTCTGATACCATGTGTAAGAATTCTTAATGATTTGTATATAAAATTTAGAACACTTAAATTACAAAATTTAGAACATACATGTATGAGTCATGATACTTGATCTTTGAATTTTTTTCACGGAAGGACAAAATCTTTCTTTCCTTCAGCAAAACAGTAGGCGACTCTCAATGAAACAAGCTAAATTAGGATTATAAAGTGGAGAGAGGACTTCGTCTATTATTTATAATGACTCTAATGAGCTTTTTCACTACGGGCTACAATTACATTAAGACATATACTTAACCGTTTCAACCACATAAATTAAAAAAATGTAAATAAGTCCATCAAAATAGATCACTTTAATAATATTACGCTCATCTCATTGGACCATAAATTCAGCCCGTTTTTTCACAAACAAAAAATTAACTATAAACTAATGGAAGTCTAATATGAAAAAAACTAGTTATTGTTTGTGCCCGAAGACATAATGTAATAAAAAATGATAAACAATAAATATATTTATATTTATATTCAAAATCAAATCACAAACATAGAGAAGAGATAAAAAAAATTATGCTTTGATTTGTAATACGGGTGAAAGGTGGTGGGCGACAATGGAGATGATAGGAGACAATGATGGTTGTGGTGGGTTATAACAATGATGATGGTAAATATAATGGTGGTGGTGACGGTGGTAGTGAGGGTGGTGGTAGAGCAGTTTGAAATATTTGTTTTTTCAAGTGCTTATGAGAAATAATTTATAAAAGTAATTTTAAAAAATCACTCTAAACGCACTCTTAGGTGTCTATTTTTCCTATTAAATTTAGAGTGTTAATATTAATCGTTTGATTAACTTTAAAATAAAATTTAAAGCGATTTCAACCACGAATAATAAAAATTATTTTGTTTATCTTTTAATATTTGAATTGTAAGTTATTTTATTATATAGATTTCAACAATATAATTTTTTTTAATATATTTTCTTGGTTTGAGAGAAGGAATCCAAGGTTTGTTTGATTTTGTACATATAAACCACTACCTTGTCTACATGCGGGTTCTTTTTCTTCTTAATTTCTCCGATTTTTTTTATTCATATGTAGGTTATGTGATTTATTATTTGATAAGGTCGTAGTTGCCTTGATTTCTGTGAGTGGGTCCAATTGACTACGACCCACTCCAGACTATGTAGAATAAATTTCTATCGTGTTTTGTAGGGACAAGTTTGTGTTTAACAAAATTATGTAACTGCAATGATTTTTTTCAAAAAAAAAAAAAATCACCACATACGAAGAGGATTGACTAGTCGTCCTCAATTCATTAATCCATTAAAGAAAGAGATTATACTAATAAATAATTTTTTGATATTTAGACAAGAGGAAAAAAATCATTCAGTATCAATAATATTGGTTACTATTGTATATCATAAATTTATCACTTTTAAAAAAAAATTACAATTACTCAAGAAAAGTCATTATCGATCATAAACACCTATGATCAATCATGAAAAATGTCGTATTAATCATAATATTTTATGATTGATTATATTTTTTAAAATTATAACTTTTACCTTATAAAAATTATAATTTTAACTTAAAAAATTATAATTTTTGATACTGATACCGATTAACGGACCGATGTTGATTTGTCAAAGTCGCGCATGATGATTCTGCCACTCAGTTTAATTTTGGACTTTGGCACAATCTTCATACCAGACAACATACGTGACTTGGAAGATTAAACCCGACTTTTTTTATCCCAGACTGCCCATTTGAAATTGTTCTCCAAACGTTTTATCCACTCCAACAACATTTTCACTTTAAAATTATGTTATTGAATTTTCTGTTGGTTTTTTTAATATTAGAATTTTGTATTGATTCAATAATTTAAATAAAATTATATCATTAAATTTGAATAAAATTACTCTAAAATTATACAACTGAAATTGGAGATAGTCAAGAGTCTAGAATCCCATACAGCGTTAATCAGTTAGTTTCCTCGGGATCCTTCAGAATGAGTAAGTATTGAGTCTAACAATTATACCTTGTTAAATCATATCCAATGAAAATTTAAATTTTTACCTAAATTTGAGTAAAAAAAAATGGGCAAAAAGTTGGATTAGTTATATAATAAAAAAGAGAAATTTCAAATGGGCATAAACTCAAATTTAAAAAATAATAAAATATAATTATTGAATCTTTAAATAATAGCAAAATCTCACCATTAAAATTTCTAGTATAGATTTGAGTCTATCTTAATTTGAGTTTATAAAAGTGTTTCTTTTTATTTTATTTTGATATGAGTATGAGTCTAATATTGGAAAAACGATTTAGACCATTTTTACCCAAAATTTAAATTTGGGTAAAAAAAAATAGGTAAGGGCTAGAGATGCTCTTAGCATTCATGTGGTGTAACCATTTAATAAAAAAGTTATAAAATAAATAAAATGAGGACTATTTTTATTATGGAGGTAATTATATATTACATAATTAGGTGATTATAAATTTTTGGGAGGTTTACTTATAAATTTATTTATTTAATAAATAATTATATTACGTGACATTATTAACGTAATATAACGGTTACGCCTAATTTTTTTTCTTTTTTAAGAGTAATGAGTGCCTGGGCATAACATTAGCCTAGCCCAGTGTATAAGTTTGTTGATAGCTAGGACTTTGAACAAAGTCCTTATCTGTCTGTTTTTTTCCTAACTAACCGACAAAGGATAGATGGGACTTTGATCAGTTTGGAATCTGAATTCAATTTGTCAAATATATTTTATTTTTTTATTGATTATTTGAATAGATTTGAATGAATATACTGTAATAAAAACATATTCATACTTTTAAAAAAATAATTATATATCGAATTTAATTATTTTTAGGATAAAAAATTTAACTGAAATTCTGTTCTATTGATTTCCTAATTTCTCAATATAAAATGCCAGCCACCATCAACAATCAGAACCCATATCCAAAATTTCCATTACAGAGACAGACATGGCCACTGATCTGTACATGTACCTTTCTCTTTTATTGGCACTCTACATCTTCACCAAGCACATCCTCCGCAAAATTCAAAACCTACCACCCAGCCCCTTCCCTACCCTTCCTATTCTCGGCCATCTCTACCTCCTCAGAAAACCCCTCTATAGAACCTTATCAAAAATCTCAGCTCGTTATGGTTCCGTACTTTTCCTCCAACTGGGTTCACGCCGGGTTCTTCTGGTCTCCTCTCCGTCGGCCGCCGAGGATTGCTTCATCAAAAACGACATCGTCTTTGCAAACCGCCCTCACTTGCTCGCCGGAAAATACCTCGGCTACAACTACACCACACTGGCTTGGGCCCCCTACGGCGACCACTGGCGAAACCTCCGCCGAATTGCCTCCCTAGAAATTCTCTCCTCTCATCGGCTCCAAATGCTTCATAGCATACGTGTGGATGAGGTCAAGTACATGATACGAAGGCTATTTCTGGTTTCCGAAGCTCAACAGACGGTGGATATGAAAAAGGTGTTCTTTGATTTGATGTTGAATGTGATGATGAGAATGATAGCAGGGAAAAGGTATTATGGTGAGAAGGTGGAGGAACTGGAGGAGGCGAGGAGGTTTTGGGAAATAGTGGTGGAGACATTTAGGGTGGCTGGTGCATCGAATATGGACTTCTTGCCGGCGTTGAGGTGGGTAGGAGGGGGTCGTTTGGAGAAAAAATTGAAGGCGTTGCAAGAGAGGAGAGATGGGTTCATGCAGGAATTGATTGAAGAATGTAGAACAAAAATGGAGAGGACTGGCGGTGGTGGTGGTGGCGGTGGCGATGATTCGGAGTTGGGAGGGAGGAAGAAGACGATGATTGAAGTGTTATTGTCGCTGCAAGCAACGCAACCTGAATATTACACTGATGAGGTTATCAGAGGCATCATGCTGGTAAGCTTTCTACTTGCAATTTTCCTCTTTTTTGTGCATATTGTCTAAAAAATTCCTAAGTGCTTAACCCAATTGGATTATCAGAGGCATTTTTGTAGTCTATAAAGGTTGGATCTAAAATCTACCGATAGGGTGTAGTTTAATTACCTATATTAGAATTTTTCCGATGGTAGAATCAATCCTTGGCAAATGAAAAAAATTATGTTTCTGCACCCTTCTGTTGGGAGCTCTATTCTTTGTTCTGCCTGGCAGTTGGGCCCGTCTCCCTCCAGTTTTAAAGATTTTCTTAACTACTCAAAGACTAGTTTGATTTTTTTTTTGGTTGGTTCAACCATCAGGTCCGGGTTAGGTAGGGTTAGTTTATGTACCTCAACTAATTCCCTAATTTGCTCTCTGTTTCGGTCAAAATTAGGCTATCCACCCCAAGAATAGGATATTCTATGAGGATAAATTCCTCGTGGCCTGACTCCGACGATTGTATATATATGTATTTATGCATTCTTTGCAGTATGGAATTGTGATACCCACACATTATTTCACATAAAGAAAGATCGGATATAAAGTCTTGTAATTAGGTGTAGGGTCAGTCTAGACATGGGGAGTTCACAATTCTCATTAATGTCTTGGCTCACTATCAGGGATTCAAGATTGCCAACACCATTAAACTTCTTTATTCTTTGAATATTTTGATTTTTTTTTTTTGTATCAATGCTACATGAGAGTTTCGTCTACAATATGATATAGGATAGATAAGTGTTAGGCAACTTGCTCACATTTTGAAAAAACCTATTTTCGAATTAAAATCGGCGATATATCATGGGGACGGACGAACATTTATAATCGCTTTAAGTCCAACCTCAATAACCCTGTCCTATACCTGGCAAATTTATTCCACTCTTATTCATTTATCTCAATCTTAACTGTAGTTTTAAAATCTGATATAGAAGGCACACTTGAATGTGATGTGAGTGATAGTTACTATAATTAAGCCGGGAAGTTTCATCCTTTTCCTATCTACCGAGCCATTTGTATAATGTATCTATCTATACATAACCAGCAAATTAACTAGGGGAGAGTGGCATTGAGAAGTCTTCCCCTATATTTTTCATAATTTTTCCCCCTATATTTTTCAATTTTTAGTTTATGCAATAACCAAAGATGGTTTCATCCAATCAGCACCCACCGGAGGATTCAGTGGTGGCCTAATGGCCAACCACCCTGATGTTGGACCTCTAGGTCACGGGTTCAAACGTCACCACCCCCTCCCCTTGTACATAGTATTTAAAAAAAAATCAGCACCCCCTACTTGGCTCATATATCACCCTTGTACTCTCTCACTAAACTAACCCCCATTCATTTAGTTTTTTTCAATAATCTCTTTAGTTCTTTAACTTTTCAAATGGTGCAACTGAGTGGGCAGAAGGAGCGGAAGGAAAAAGGTAAATCTTGTGCAATGCATGGATCTACCACATCTCATTGATTTGATTTTGCTGATTCCAAATGGATGGCTTAGTATTCTGCATTTATGGTATACATTAGACAAACATGGTTTATAAATTCTTCATTCTGGATCACATTGATTTGAAGTGTAAATCTTTCATATTTTGCATATACAACATATTTTTTGTGGACATGGTTTACAAATTCTTCATCTCCGCAACGTGTTTAGTAATGAGCGACGGCCTATTATTCCGATGGATTTAAGGACATAGAATCAACGTCTCAGGAAATTTCAAAACGAAATATCTCAGCAAAATCAATCAATTTGTTATCTCAATGAATCTGAATCGTACTGTTTACATCACAAAGCCATTATAGATATGCTACTGTTCTTGGTATCTTTAAATTGATTACCTTAATGTTAGCTCTCAGTTATCATGTTTTTTTCCATTAAGCGAACTAAACGTGTTTATTTAATTTCATTGTAGAATCTATTAGCAGCAGGGACTGATACTTCAGTTGGAACAATGGAGTGGGCACTGTCTCTTTTGCTGAACCATCCACAAGTTCTAAAAAAGGCACAAGTCGAAATTGACAAGCACATAGGGCAAGACAGTTTGATGGATGAATCCAACATAGCTGACCTCCCTTACCTCCGCTGCATCATCAATGAGACGCTTCGGATGTTCCCACCAGGCCCGCTACTGGTACCTCACGAATCATCAGAGGAGTGCATTGTAGGAGGCTATCGCATTCCAAAAGGAACCATGCTACTTGTGAATCAATGGGCTATACAAAATGATCCTAAGATCTGGGAGGACCCTATAGAGTTCAAACCAGAAAGGTTTGAAGGCCTTGAAGGTGCGAGAGATGGATTCAAGCTGATGCCTTTTGGCTCAGGGAGGAGGGGATGTCCCGGTGAGAACTTGGCCATGCGTATGATTGGATTGGCGTTGGGTTCGCTTATTCAATGCTTTGATTGGGAGAATGTAACCGAAGAAATGGTTGACATGACTGAAGGAACTGGACTGACCATGCCCAAGGCTAATCCTTTGATAGCCAAATGCATTCCTCGTATGTCTATGTTGAGCCTAGTTTCTCAGATTTGAAGCAATTTGGTTGTCTATGTTGGAATGCTCATTCCGATATCAGTGTAGGTTAGCTGTTAAAGCCGGGCATTAATGTGTCTAATTGTTCTGGATTTGTATATCTACTAAGGGCATGTTTGTTTGGGAGTTATAGGGTAGGATAGCAAGAAATAGTACATGGAATTCACCGATTATCTTGTTTGTTTGGATCTTATGCGCACTACTATTTTTCAAGTTGCAATACCGACTTGATTTATTCAGTAGTCGTTAACTTTTATACATGGCTTTAATGAGTACTACTTATCATGTGGTATTATTTGCTGGTATAAATCTACCAACGGTATAAGTACGAAAAATGACACAAATACTCTCGTGTATAGTTCACATATAAAAAATTATTTGAGAGTCTAAAAAATAGATTTTACTATATTAAATTTTTTAAAAATATATTAATTACAAACTAATCAAATATTAAATAATTAAATATATGATAGATATAAGTGATGTAATGTTTTTAGGAATGAAATATATAAATAATTAAACATGTGATACAAATGAGTAATGCGATTTGACGTTTGAGTTTGACAAAGGAATTATGAGTGAGGTAAGTGATTGATGATGGTTTTAAGGGGAAAAGTATGACTGGAATAAAATTTAAATACACTCTTATTTTATTATATAAATTATTGACACAAAATCATAAGAATGACAAAATAAGGTATTGTAACCCACTAGTCCCTTTCCAAGGGTCGAGCGCGTAAGTGCAAAAATGACTGGGTTGGGCCAGCTGCCGTGGGTCATATGTTTTGGACCGGGAATTTAGTCCAACTGACCCATGGCCAGCACACCCCTGAATAAGGGTGTTCATGGGCTGGGCCGGGTTAGACCTGCATTTTTTTCTCTTCGGGTCTAAGTAATGTAGACTCAAACCTTTACCCAAGTGAATTATCAGGAGAGCCAGACTGGGCTTCGGGTAGGGATAGGCTATCCGTAGCCCAACTTGAACTTATTGGACGAGCCTGCTTACAAGTCTTTTTATATATATGTTTATTTATAAATAATAAAAATTTTGTAACTTAATATTTGTGTAAATTATATTTTTGAATCAAAGTAAAATCAAAATGGATAAAAATAAAATAATGAATTACATCCAATAGAATGAATAAATCCCAACTAAGTTAATACCTACTAGCTTATCTGTCATTTGTATTACTCTACCATTTAAAACTTATATATGCTTAATACATGGAAAAAAAATAATACATTATTTATAATATATAAATTTTTAAAACTTTGAATTTCAAATTTTCAATTTTAATGGTTTAAAAGTATAATTTTTTTTCAAAGGAATGGTAGGTGGGTTAAACTGGTGGGCGGGCTTGACGGGTCGAGCTTTGGGCCGAATAATGAATTTGAGGGCAAACTCAAACCCTCTTTTTAAGGATATTGGGATCAGGCTCGAGCGGGCCAATTATCGGGCCTATCGAGTTTTGAACTTATTTTTTCAGGCGGGATAATGAGATTCATAAATAACCCGACCCATGAACACCCTACCCCTAAACATGCAATTAACATATGGACAAAAAGCAATAAAACATGTCTCATAAAAAAAAAGGTGAAACATACCTAATACAAGCCTTGTCAATAGATGTGATTTTATCGTCTGTTCAGTACTAAAGACTAGAGTATAAGTGGTCTATTCCTAGTTCTTCTTTTTAAGAGGAATTTGTTGGTGGGTCTCTCTCCTGGTTAGTATGCTTTGAGTTGCTTTGATGTGTGGACTATTGTGTGTTATGTGTACATGTCTTAGTCTAAAAAAAATATATGGGATTTTGAGTACGTCCAAACTCAAATTCGAAGGAGTAGATATAAATTAATATTTTTAACTGTTAATCTAAAATTAAATTCACTACGTCATATTTAATGGATTCTAATTATATTGTATACATCAACAATAAAATTAAAAGATTATTTGATAAAATCGTATAGAAAATCACATAAAAATTGTTGAAATATAACTTAATATAATTACTCAAATGGAATCGGATTATCAAATTGGATTTTCGTTTCTTAATAATTTTGTATATAGATTATGAAATAAAATTCGTTGACTAATCAGATCGGATTCAAATTCAAATTAAATTAAATTCAATCCAATTTTAATTTAGATTTCACACTTTAATGATTGAAATGCTGACCAATCTCAAGTGGTAAGAGACGACGAGAAATAAACTCAGACGTCTTAAATTAGAATTTTTGCAACTTTTTTGAATCAAGTTATGAGAGATTTATCTCTCATAAATACTTTAATTCTGACGTGAATTAATAATTGTTTAAATGAAATTCACTTTATTCATTTAAAATATTATAATTAATTGGTGATGATGTCACTGTTGTATTGAATATTATTTCATCAAAATGAGATTGAGAAAATATTTGGTGTTTATAAAAGCACCAAGTGGTAATATTATGTGATGTTTATATTTAATGAAAAATTATAATAATACTTGCTAATTAGACAAATTGATTTGTTTTTAAAAAAAATTGATAACTTTACAAGTGACAATAATTAATTAAAAATATTTAATATTTTATAAATAATATATACTACATTACATTATCATATGATGTTTGATAATGCTAAATATCTTGTTTGAGAAACCCAGGAATCTAACAGTTTTAACGTGAATCGGGGTCTGACACAAAGCAAATGCAAAATTGATACAAAATTTTTGGATATATAATTTAATTTAATCAGGAATTATAGCCGAGTGAGACCCATTAAGATCGACACAATCTCGACTAAACTCCAACAGTTATACATAATTATAAAGTAAAGTGTGTATGAATTAGTGTGTGGATTAAATAGATTTATTGGT
>CM042193.1:3996890-4012836 GCA_023539305.1 Ilex asprella
AGCCAAGTGCATTCCTCGTATGTCTATGTTGAGCCTAGTTTCTCAGATTTGAAGCAATTTGGTTGTCTATGTTGGAATGCTCATTCCGACATTAGTGTAGGTTAGCTGTTAAAGCCGGGCATTAATGTATCTAATTGTTCTGGATTTGTATATCAAGTAAGGACATGTTTGTTTGGGAGTTATAGGGAGGGATAACAAGAAATAGTACTTGGGATCCACGTATTATCTTGTGAGTTTGACAGTTTATGTGCACTACTATTTTGGGTTGCAATATCGTCCCGGTTTGTTCATTAGTCGTTAACCCTTATACATGGTTTTAATGAATATCACTTATCAGGTGGTATTATTTGTTTGTATAAATCTATCAACGGTATAATCACGAAAAATGACACAAATACCCTCCTGTGTAGAGTTCACATATAAAAAAATTATTTTGAATTTTTTCATTGAATTATGTTTGAGTGTACGGTATCATCGGTTTTTTTTTTAAAAAAAAAATTTAAATTATTTTTAATTTTTTGTTGTATTATGTTAAAGCGTACAATGTTGCCGGTTTTTTTTATAATTTTTTTAAATATTTTTTTTAAAATTTTTTCTTTATATTATGTTCAAATGTACGGTGTCACTGATTTTTTTTATTATTATTTTTTAAAAAATTATTTTGAATTTTTCTTTGTATTATGTTTAAACGTAAAGTATCACCGAATTTTTTTTTTTTTACGGTATCACCAATTCATACCATCAAATTCTTTATTTTTTGTGTAGATTTTTTACATTATTCATAATTTTTTGGATATGTATTGTCATATCATGCATTATACCAAACATTGTGCAAAAAATATTACACAAATGAAATAATGAAATGAATGATGTTAAAGATAAAATTGTATATTTGTTATACAAGATGTGATAGAATAGATGATTGTTTGTGAAACCCACCATAATACATATTGAACAAACAAATATAAGAGAGGATTAAAATACTTTCTATTACCGGTACTAATTCTATTTATATTGAAAATGTAAGGAATATACTTCTTAATACCATGTATAGCAATACTCAAAATAAACATGCCCTAATGGTATAATGCATCACCCCAAGCACGGTAGTTTGTTTCTTTATTTTGTTTTCCATTGTTCTTGATTCGAATCAATATCTTTCTAGATTGATAAGGAGACTAACTAAATACTATTTACCATTTCAGTACACGATCCGTTAATACTACATTAAATTAAAGGATTTGAATTTTCTTTAAATCACATGTTTTATATATGAGTAGATTTGATATAACCCAATTAATAAAAGAATCGAGTATGAATAAAATTAATAAAAAAAAATGCGTGGTACGCCTTAGTCACATATTGATTATACACGATACAAATTATATATGACACGATTGATTATACATAAATTAATAAAAAAATTGAATATAGATTGAATATTTTTTTTGACACAAACAAGTGTCGTCCAACACAGTCAATAGACCTACAAATAGGGCAAGAGAACAACGAAGGAGGGCCGACGATAGTGTTTAACAGTAAGGTTCAGATTTTAGATAAAACGTTGAAAAATTCTGTGGCTGTGGCGGGGGCTTGAGATGCTACTAACAACCCCAACGCAATATTCCACACCAGTTAGTAGGAACAATTGACAAAAGTAGCACTATTATAAGAACAATATACACATCGATTTTATGGTAATGCAAAAAACAGTAAAGAGGAAAAGAAAATTGAAGGGACTCATGATAGATTCAGCAGCCCCCGGGACGACACGTAGATTGGGACAAGTAGTGGAGAGCCGAGGCATAAGGCCGAGGACATTAACGTAGCCGAGCAAATAAGCCGAGGATGGGTATTTTCGCGGAGCCGAGTACAGCCTCTGACGGGCAATAAATGCGATTTGACCTAGCATTTATGGCGATGCAAATGACTGAGACAGGACATTTAATGAGCCTCTGTACCTGCCGCAGCTCAGACTGACAACCAAGAATGGGCGCATTAATGGCTAGAAGCCAGGCACATGCCTATAAACAATAGCCTTCATGACGCCGACTGCTATGGAATGTGTGTCCGACGCCGTTCGTAGGTACTCGACTGCTCGGCGTGGCCCCGAGGTCGGGTCCTAGGCGCCGAGCATTGATGAGATGGGAATGCAAGTGGAAAATCAATCATTACGCCTGAACAAGTCCGGAGAGCATTAATTACTGGGAGGACTTCTGTGTCAGAGCAATCATTTCGAGCCCAGGTATAAATACCCTTCAGAAAAATGAACAAAGGTACGCAAAATCAGATCCAAAAATCGAAGAATTAGAGTTTCATCCTCCTTCCCTTGCTAACTTAAGCTTCGGAGGGGATAAGCCGGGCAGACGCCTGGCTCCCTTTTCCTGACCTTTTCCATTTCAGGGTTCACCAGCCACGCGGTCGCTGTCTCGAGACAATTGCAGGATCAATCCCGTGCAAAAATAATTTGTAAGAGTGATTTAGTGGCTAAACTTGACATGTGATAATTCAGAAGTTTTAGGGTCAAAACTTCCCCTATTAACGGTTAGTCACCCTTATTTCACAGGGTATATGTTCTAAATTTATTCGGTCTACGGTGACTAATATTTGAGCTCAAACCTAAATATCCCTTAACTAACAAAAAGAAAAAATTCTTGGGAAAAAAGATGAGTGAAAACTTGTCATGACTACTTAGTACATCGTAACTGACTGAGTTCGTATGATCTGTTCCCCAACATTCCACTTGGCATGTTTGGCTGGAAATTGCATCGCAAAATGCCGGAATGCTGCAAAATTGGCCAAAACAGTTTCCTCAAAGATCCTTTTCACTGATGAAGGAGGCAAAAAAATTTGCAAGATTTTGGAAATAGAACAGACAAGGATCCAATTATTTAATACGAATCCGAAAATAATGGATTTGAATTTGATCTTAACGACATTGATTGATAATTAGGTGATAAATGAGTTAACTTGTCTAACCTTCATAATAAACAAGTTTATGCCCATGCACCCGATTATCAATATATCACTCGATTATCCGCTTATCATCTAATTACTCATTGAAAAAATGACTCAATTTATTGTAAAATTATAACTTTTAATTAAGAATTTTTAAGTTATAAAATTAACGAGCAACATAGGTGTTTGTTGTGTAATGAATTGTGTTAGATGGAGGTTAGTTTGGCAGTGTTTTAGGTTTGAGTAATTCTATAAAGATTTAATTTATTGTAATCATTAGATTATATTTCCAAATTAACTCTGAATATCATTTTCGTTTAGGTTTTGATGGTTGCGATAGTGATGTATTGTTTTTTTTTGCTCGTGCGATAGTGATGTATTGATGGATCCTTTAATGGAGCTCAATGTTAGAGGTTAAATCTTATCGCTTACCAAAATCTTCGGGGTCGTAATGTTATTTTCTAAATTATAGGGCCGCTTTATTACGTCACAAACATCAAGGAGTGATGCAATTACGTAAACATATAAATACAGCACACCAGCAATGACCACTTACGATACCCATTCTTCGATCTCCCCATTCGGCGTCACCACTTCTGACTTCTCTCTACCCTAAGCTGCTATAACCCCAATTCTTATACTATCTCTCTGGCGACGGAGAAATAAAAAGAACTCCGGCGACCGGTGGACTATACAATGAGCCCCTTTCCACCACAAGCCAATGCAAACACAGAATCCAATGAAGACGAATCACACCGTCTCTTATCCTCCCCATCTCCATCTCCATCTCCAACATCACAATCACCGTCACCTCCACCGCCACTGTTATCCGACGGTGAGAACGATGAAAATGAATTCGCATTCGAATCCGGGGAAAAAATATTGATTGTTGACTTTGAATCAGACGCCGTAGACGATGCCGATTTCTCGGTAGTCCCACCGTTCTCGTGGAATAAGCTATGGCGATTTATGGGCCCAGGGTTTTTGATGAGCATAGCGTTTTTGGATCCAGGAAATTTGGAGGGAGATCTGCAGGCCGGAGCGATTGCGGGTTACTCGCTGTTGTGGTTGCTGATGTGGGCCACGGTTATGGGGCTGTTGATCCAGCTATTGTCAGCAAGAATTGGGGTGGCGACGGGGCGGCACTTGGCGGAGCTGTGTAGGGAGGAGTATCCATATTGGGCGAGTCTATTGTTGTGGTTCATGGCGGAGTTGGCTCTAATTGGGGCTGATATTCAGGAGGTGATTGGTAGTGCCATTGCTATTCAGATTCTTAGTAACGGTTTTTTACCTCTCTGGGCTGGTGTTATAATCACAGCTTCTGATTGGTAATTTTCTTCACTCTTTTTTTTCCTACTTTGATTGACTATCTGTTTGGTTGCTGAGATAATGTAGGAAAACAAAATAGCTTGAGCTGTGAATCCAAGTGGTTGCTTTTTAGTTGGACTTGAAAGAATTTTATCCGAACCAAGGTTCCTTTTTTTACCCAAGAAAAAGCTTTATGCAGAATTTTCACCATTTAACACTGTTCTAAATTTATGGTTTGTTATTTGTTAGTACAGTTAGTTGATTAGATGTTTCTTGATATACTTATTCCGCACAAGATGGAATTTCATTCTGTTGATTTTTTCTTTTTTGTTGTATTACTTTTCCGAACAGTTTCATATTTTTACTTCTTGAGAACTATGGGGTGAGAAAGTTGGAAGCTGTTTTTGCAGTTCTCATTTCAACCATGGCATTGGCATTTGCCTGGATGTTTGCTGAGGCAAAGCCGAGTGGAAAGGAGCTTGTAATAGGTTAGAATTTTTGTGTTTAGACATCCCTTCTTCTTGCCAGTAGTATTGTCCACATGTCGATAAAATCACATTTGGTGCCGTTTGCAGGTCTTTTGGTTCCAAAACTTAGCTCAAGAACAATTCGACAGGCTGTGGGAGTGGTCGGCTGTGTTATAATGCCTCATAATGTGTTTTTGCACTCCGCTTTGGTACAGTCAAGGAAGATTGACCCCAAGAAGAAAAGTCAGGTCCAGGAGGCCCTGAATTACTATTCACTTGAATCCTCAGTTGCCCTTCTTGTCTCCTTCATGATCAATTTGTTTGTTACAACTGTCTTTGCAAAAGGATTTTCTGGTACTAAACAAGCGGATAATATTGGCTTAGTAAATGTGGGGCAATATCTTCAAGAGAAATATGGTGGTGGACTGTTACCAATACTTTATATTTGGGGTATTGGCTTATTAGCAGCTGGGCAAAGTAGCACAATAATGGGAACCTATGCTGGGCAGTTTATAATGGGAGGTTTCATCAACCTTCGATTGAAAAAGTGGTTGAGGGCATTAATTACAAGAAGTTGTGCCATTTTGCCAACTATAATTGTAGCGCTTGTTTTCAACAGATCTGAAGGTTCACTGGATGTCCTGAATGAATGGCTTAATGTGCTTCAGTCTGTACAGATTCCTTTTGCGCTCATCCCGCTTCTTACTTTGGTGTCCAAGGAGCAGCTCATGGGTGTCTTTAAAATTGGACCTACTCTGGAGGTAAATTTTTCTTTCCGTATCCTGTAATTTGGGTGCAGAATAATCATTGATTTGTGCAAAATGGCCTTACTGAGGATTAAGTAGTAACCTGTGGCTGGCATGACAATTTTATCTTGATCCTAATAGTTTTGTGATCAAGACCTTGTAAGATAATGTAAAGGGATAGAGTTCATGAAGTTAACTGTATTAGCTTTGGATATGGGCAGTGCACCCCATCAAGTGAGAGAAAGTTAGGAGAGAAGTGGTTGTAGTTGGCCCCATGACCTGAACTCAAGAGTCCAACAAAGGTTCTAGGATGTCCAACACATTACACTAGGCTGCTTATGGTTTTTACTTTTTTTTTTCTTTGGGGTATGTGTGTGTGTGTGTGTGGAGGAGGGATAGAGAGATGGTACTGATAACTGCCTGTATTTAATATGGTGCTGATTTACTTTTCCTTTTCCTTCTGCTGATAAGTAAATAAGAGTAGTTGTCTTTGTAATTTATTGTAAACTCGCATGCTTTTGCCATGGTTGATGGTTACAGATAAATAGGTCATTAATCTGCCTAATTGTAGCAGCTGACACACTTGAGCAGCAAGAATCAAGCTTATTGTTAACGTTTCCACAGCAGATTATTGGCCTGGTGACATGTTGAGCCACCAAAAAGAGTTTTTGCGGGCATGATTTTTCGCATTATATTAATTAGAGAACTAGTGACAATATTGAGCTGGAATGGATAAATTGAGTTAGTTAGAAATATGTAGGGTGTTGAAATGTATTTGAGTTGTGATTAATAATGAACTTACGGATGATGAAGTCTGAACAATGGCATTCCAAGGTTGAGCCATAAATTGGAGGGAACATTGATTGAAAAAATCGAGCAAGATAAAGCTGGTATGTTGTCGCTACCGAGCAATTTACAGAATGTTCACTGGCTTTATTTGTAGGACTACCTTCCTCTTAATACCTTGAAAGATTGGAAGAAAGAAATAGTGGTAAAAATGCCCACATCAAGTATAAACTGTGGTTGGTCCAATGGAATGGCATAAATATGGACTAATCTGCTTCAAGCTAAAATACTGCATGCTCAACTTAGTCAAGCCCTTCTCCAAATGGCAAATGCTATTGAAGTTGGAATGTCCCGAGGTTGTATGCATGGCCTGCTGGTTACTTGGATATGTATGTTTCTCTAAACTAGGGATGTGATTTTGTAGATATTGGGGTGCTTTGTTATGATAGTGGTTAAATCAGTTGACAAATGATTTAAAAACAAGAAACTGTCTTATAGTTCCTTTTTTCTCTTACTTGGTTGATTTGTGTTGTAGAGAATTGCATGGTCTGTGGCTGCCCTGGTAATAGTGATCAATGGCTATCTGTTGCTGGATTTTTTCATTTCTGAAGTTGAAGGACTGCTGTTTGGTTTTCTTGTCTGTACGGGGACGGCTGGATATATCACATTTATATTATATCTTATTTCACATGGTGAAGGCCTCCCTTCCACTTGGTTCAATTTACTACTGTCCAAGGGGTATGCTTACGTACGGAATTGAACTGACAATTGTCATTTTGTCTAGAAGAAACTTCTAACTGTCAAGGTCCGTGGTCCAGCCTAGGCAAGTAGCAGATGGTCCAATGTTCTGCTCTTTCCGAAGCTGAAGCATTCCTTTAATCCATTGACCTCTTAACTTCAGCTTACTGACTGTGAGTTACAAGTTAAACGATCGAGAATATACTTTCATGCATCGCACCTTTGTGCATAATGACAGATCTGAAATGTACCATTCATGACATTCTTTTTCCTTTCTGGAGGATTGACAAAACATCTTTGTCTGCTGGATGAAGGTTTTACTTCACTACCACTGTATTTCCCATAGATCTAGACCCAACCTTTTTTTGTATTCACAACGTACCATGAAGATTTTTTCTTTTCTTTTATTTTCTCTGAAGCTGTGAAGATTTTTTCTTGTGCAACAGTCAAATTGTAATTGTCGGATATCCAGAAGGGGACTATTATATCTATGCAAGATGAAATGCGTCCTTCAAATTTGTTTTCATGACAGTGCTTTTTCACCTCTATTCTTTACCGTCATTATGTTTTTGTGGTTCAGACATTAGAATTAGAAAGCGTGTTCCTCTTAAATTGGAAAATACTATGTATCTTAAATTTATAATTCAAATTTGCATTTCAAATGAAGGGGGACTGTTGGATGAGTGAGTCTCATCAATTTTTTTAAATGGGATCCACTGATCCTAATCTCCATTTATTTGGGATGCAAATTTGAGTCGTAGATTTGAGTAACATAACATTGCTGTCTTAAATTTATGCAAAAGATAAGCTCTTAATATGCTGACCCTAACTTTATTGGTAGACCTAATAAGTTTTTATAATTGAATTGATAGTGATTTTAACTTGTTATTAATTCAATGACTAATGTGTATTATATTAGCAAATCAAGTTCATTTACTAGTCTTTTTATATAACTTACCAAGGCCAGGGTTATCACTTACAGGTAGAAATGGTCTTTTGCTGAAACAAGGACTGGACCAACCTACTGGGCAAACTCTTTACTTCGGCTTTAACGTCAAAGAGAGGGTGATGCTAAATAGTTTTTTTGGGTCACACGTGGACGTGGACGTGGACGTGGACGTGGACGATGAGATTCGAATTTATAATTTTGCGATCAAATATTAAAGTGGTGACTATTAGATTAACTGTTAACCTCGGTAATTGTTATGCAAAATTAAGATCAATTGCTGTGCCTTTTTTCCTATCATTTATAAGTCTAAAAGAAAGCAGTTCCCACAACTACCTAACAATGAGAAATAAATTTTAAGGGAGAGTTTAATTGATAATAAAGATAAATTATAAATTCAGACATCTTTAATTTAAATTTTGATAATTATTGAGGTCAGCTACAAGGGATTTAATTCAAATCTTGATGGTTGGGAAAAAAAAAAAAAAGAGAAGCAAGGAGAAATAAGGAAAAAAATACGTGACTAGTCTAAAGCCAGTTCCCAAGGCACAATTTTCTCCCCCCAAACATGGAATCAGCAATTTGCGTTGTATGATTTCTTTGGCAGTGGCATTCAGCACCAAGTTTCATTCAATACCCCTCAAAACACTCCACTCCTTTCATCGCTTGAGCCAAGTTCTACAGTCTACAAGCTTCCATGGTACTAGAGACACCATGATTGACTGCTGTTAATGCTCGAGTTCTGCGTAAAACCCCTGTTTACCAACTTTTCAGATTGATTCTCCACTTCATTTCCCCCTAGTTCCTGAAAATTACAGGGTTTCCAAGATCGATCAATGAGTGTTCCTAAACGAGAAGATGGCAATGAAGCCCACAGTCTCGTGGTCTCTCAACATCCGCCATCACCTTCATCATCATCATCATCATCATCTAACAATGATGATGATGAAGCGCGAGGGAACATTCTGACCTTCGATGTTGATTTGAGCGACGAAGATGATTATTCTGTGATGACTCCACCTTTCTCGTGGAGGAAGTTATGGGAATTCACGGGCCCAGGGTTCTTGATGAGTATAGCATTTCTGGATCCCGGAAATTTGGAAGGTGATATACGTGCTGGAGCTCTAGCCGGGTACTCATTGCTGTGGTTGTTGATGTGGTCCACGTTTTTGGGGTTGTTGATCCAACTACTGTCGTTGAGAGTGGGTGTTGCAACAGGGCGGCACATGGCGGAGCTGTGTAGGGAGGAGTATCCGTATTTGGCGCGGCTGCTGTTGTGGTTCACGGCGGAGCTGGCCTTGATAGCGGCGGATATTCAGGAGGTGATTGGGAGCGCCATTGCTATTCAGATTCTAAGTGATGGAGTTTTGCCTCTTTGGGCTGGTGTCCTAATTACCGCTTCTGATTGGTAGTTTTTGTACGAACTTCTCAATGTTATCACTTCATTGGTTGCTCAGAAAAAAGCAGGGGAAAAAAAATTACAATATAAATGGAAAGATTAGTTGATCTTTAATTATAAAATCTTCATGTCTACTTATATTCGATCATCGGTTCTGTTATGATCTGAAGGCTCCTATCTTAATAGTATATTAATGCATCCATTATCTTATTATACCCATTGGTATAGTTTTTGTAAGTATAAATTACCTACTACTAAGATTTTTTGATTTCATCCAAACTACTGAGCTTAGCAGTTTCTGTTAGTGATTTTGAAAATGTTAGTTCACTTCGTTGACACTGTTGTTTGTGTATTTTACTTTCATGAACAGCTTCATCTTTTTATTTCTTGAGAACTATGGGGTGAGGAAATTAGAAGCTGTTTTTGCTGTTCTTATTACAACAATGGCACTATCATTTGCCTGGATGTTTGCCGGCACAGCACCTAGCAGAAAGGAGCTTCTAATAGGCCAGAAACTTGTTTACTCTGCTGTTCTTTCTTGGCTTTTGGTTAAGTATCATTAGAGGTTGCATCCATTGACAGAACTGAATGTTGTCAATCCTGTTTGCAGGTCTTTTGGTTCCACAGCTTAGCTCCAAAACACTTCAGACAGCCGTGGGAGTTGTGGGTTGTGTCATAACACCTCACAATGTATATTTGTATTCAGCCTTGGTGCATACTAGGAAGATTGACCCTAACAAGAAAGGTCGGGTCCAAGAGGCCCTCAATTACTACACAATTGAGTCCTCAATTGCTGTTTTTGTCTCCTTCATCATCAATTTGCTTGTCACAACTGTCTTTGCAAAGGGATTCTATAGCACCAAACAAGCCAGTAGTATAGGGCTTGTAAATGCTGGGCAATATCTTCAAGGGAGGTATGGAAAAGGCTATTTCCCAATTCTCTATATCTGGGGCATAGGGCTATTGGCAGCTGGAACAAGTAGCACCATTACTGGCACTTATGCGGGACAGTTTATCATGGAAGGTTTTCTTAACCTTCGTATGAGGAAATGGATGAGGTCATTGATCACAAGAAGTTGTGCTATCTTGCCAACCGTAATTGTAGCTATCGTATTTAACAGATCGGAAGCTTCAATAGATGTTCTGAGTGAATGGCTTAATGTACTTCAGGGTATGCAAATTCCATTTGTGCTTATCCCACTTCTTACATTGGTGTCCAATGAGCTGCTCATGGGGGTTTTTAAGATTGGAACTGCCATGAAGGTAAGTAGTTAATTCCATTGCTTTGTCAACTTCATTGCTTAATAGTTATTGCATTGTACAGATGGCCTCAAGAAATATTTATTCATTTATCTGCAGCAGATATGATTTAACACTAATATAATACAACTTTAAATGTTCAAGATGCTGTTTAACAAGGAAGCCTGATGTAATACAAAGAAAATAAAACCCTCTTTAAATAAGTGCCTTTCTCAACTTGTCTATAATTTGTCCTTTATGAGATTGTATTCTTATAGACTCCAAGGAAAATATTCTGTTACGAGCTAATATTGAAAATACCTGCTTACATATGTTTTCGCTTCATTACACATCAAAGTACAAAGCTATGTACTGTTTTACTATGGGTAGAAGCAAGCTCTTTTGTGTGATTGATGGTAACATGCAATTAGGCCTCTAAGAATCTGCTGGCATATTGGAACAGAAAGAGACAAGCTTGCCTAGTGTGTTATATTATCAACCAGGTCGATGCATTCCCTATATGGTAAGCAACTAAGCTTCTGATAGTTTGCCACAACTATTCTGGTGTTCTTGTTAAGCCCCTCATCTACTAGGAGTGTTTTGGTTTTCATGTCCTTTAACATGAATTCGGTAAGAAAGATGAGTGCTACAACTTTAGAATTGATCATCCAAGTGTAGGTTGTGCGAAGTAATAAATTTTTTGGGAGTCCGAGGTCGAACCATAGAGAATTGGAAAAACAAGAGACACAAAACAAATAAAAAGAAATTAGTTGAAATTTGTTTGAGTAGGAATTTATCTAACAGAACAAAGATGAGTTGGTTAAAACAATAATTGAAATGTTAAAGTATCCGGGATATCTTTTCAAATTCGCACAATAATTATTAATGATCCATTATTTGAACTCAATTGAGAATCAGTTGAGGAGTGATTCCAATCGAAATATTTAACAGTGATATTATGAAAACATCAAAAATTGTAATTAATGAACTATCTAAATAAATATAAGTATTTACTTGTAAATTACAAGCATTCACCGTGCTCGGAGTCTACGATAAATTAAGCTTTCTAACATGTAAAACTTATTTTTTTGCAAATAATAAATCAACTATCTTATGAGAAATTTTAATTAATTAATTAATTCAAGTATAGAATAATCAGTTATTTGACTCGCAGAGAATCTCAAGTATTCGATATACGTGACACAACGAATTAAGAAATTTTACAAAGTAAAAATTTTACTAAAAGACAAGAATTAAATTAAAAGAATTAATCATGTGTTAAAAAGAACATTGAATCAATAATAAATATCGTGTTTCATTGAAAGTATCTTCCTTAGCTTTAGTTGGCCTTTTAGCAAATCATACAACTAGAACAAAAAAAAAAGATGAGAAAAAAATAATAATCCTCTCTTAATAGTTGAAAGTCTTTATTTATACTAAAATAAATCATGGATATAGGTAAAAGATATAAGGTTAGCCTTTCCAAAAAGAAGTCTTTTAAGCTTGAATCTTGTTCATAAAATCTTGGGGGTGCTGGTATAAAATTTGTCCAGATTTCGAGCTTAAATTTGACATATATAGAGGCTGACTCACGAAATTTTCATGAAATACACTTTGTTAGTCCTTGAAGTCTTCTTTCTAACCCCACAAAAATCAGGTCAATCAAATATCGGTCATGTCAAATCTTTATCTTCTTGGATACTCCAACTTTAAATGAGTTTTTTTTTTAATTTAGACTCT
The DNA here is from genome assembly GCA_023539305.1 of Ilex asprella. Taxonomy (NCBI): domain Eukaryota; kingdom Viridiplantae; phylum Streptophyta; class Magnoliopsida; order Aquifoliales; family Aquifoliaceae; genus Ilex; species Ilex asprella. The sequence goes on from CM042193.1 coordinate 4,009,218, forward strand.
TATAAAGATTAAATTGTTGTTTTATCTTCAAATATTCTTTTCTTAATTTTGACTTTTCAATCCTTATCAATTGTGATTCTTCCTCTAATAATTACTTAACTTGTCCTATCCATTATTACTTTAAATCAACTAATTTACCTGTAAAATAAGCCAAACAACTAAAATAAGTATCAAACTAGAAAATCAAGGAATTTAACATATTTAATCACAAATAATATGTAATTAACTAATTATTAAATATAATAAAATATCATTTTTTATGGTTAATCAATGAGTGAACCGTTTGTGAGTTTGAATGGTGAACATGGAGTAGAACATTTATGAGTGGGCTTCTGTGTTTAGCAAGGGAAGACGGGATATATCAGCTACCCTACCCCAGTGCTAAAACGATGATTGCTGTGGGCATTACCACATTTTTCAATTTTCAGTCGGCCATTTCACTACAGCAGTTGAAATTTGTATTTTCTCATCCTTGTGAAGAGAGAGTTGCTTTAGATGCCAGTAGCTACAGTCAAGCTTTTCCCAATATTAATCATACATGATGGCGGTTGTTCATAAAAATGTTGATGATAGTTCTTTTTGGTTAAATGTACGGTCTAATATTTGAAAACAAGCAAATACGACATGTTCCAAGTTTCTCATAGCTTTCTGCATTTCTGCTGCAGGGGATCATGTGGACCGTGGCTACCTTAGTGGTACTGATCAATGGGTACGTTTTGCTGAATTTCTTCTTTTCTGTGGTGAACGGACTGCTGTTTGGATTTGTGCTCTGCCTCGGCACTTCTGCGTATGTGGCATTTATCATATACCTTATTACACGAGGTCGTGGCCAGCCTTACACTTGGTTCAGCCACATACCCCCTCATGACCTGAGGGACTGAGTCCATGAAGATGTTCATGTTTGCATGAAGAAACTTCAAAATATCTTAGTACACAGTCCACCAAAGCCTTGCTGAATCAATTTCAGTGCATATTGGGAACAAGTAACAAGACTTCTAGCTTATAGTTCTGTTGGACATGTAGATTATATTCATACTGTGTGAAATCATATATATAGTTTTTTTTTTTTTTTGATCAAAATATATGAAGTTCAATCACTACCCTGTCAAAGATTTTACCAAAAAAGTTGGGTTTTTTTTTTCCAACCATAATTGTGTCAAATATTACAATACATGCTGGTTCGGACACCTCTAACCGTTGAATCAAAAAAAAAAAGACTGTAAGCCAATACCCTAATTTTACCCAGACTCCTGAGGTCTCAAAAATTATGCATTCTTCGTAATTGAGCTCACTGTAATTTTTATTTGACCCCCAAAACTGATAATATTTTCGATTCTGCACTAACAACTGAGTTTTATCCAATCTCTCCCATGTCTAAGAAATTGCATTCTTCATAATTGAGTGCTATGTTATTTTTATTTCTCCTCCTTTTTGCCATTGTTTTGGAACATTTCAAGGTATTTTGGGATGTTTTAATATATATATTTTCACTAAGAGAATGTTTTGGTATATTTTGACCAATATTTCTAAATATTTTAAAAATAAACATTCAAAATTTTTATTGGTTTTCATGTTATTTTTGAAACATCTCATAATATTTTTATTTTTTAGGTGATAAAAATAATACACCAAAATAAAATTTTAATCATTAGATAGAGGATCTCAAGTCTCTATCCAAAGTTAATCTTAATGGATTTTAGTTTTATCAAAGATAAGATTTGTTTAAATAAGACATGTACTCAATGCAATTTGAACTCTGTCATACACAATTATCTATATAATAAATTAGCTAAAAAAATTTGTCTTGAGCTATTCGCGGCTCAGATCACTTAACGATTATTAATCTGACGGTTCTTATACAGAAATTTTCTAAGACTTCTATCTCTCATGTAAGTCTTTATCTCTCTCTCTCATACCATTATTTTTTTTTTCCTGTGTCATTCTTTTTATTATTTACTCCATATTTTCATTTGTAATTTTTTATTCCATGAAACTAATTCAAAGTTTTTATATATCTAACGACAAGTATTTTGTCACTTAGTTCTTATTTGTAAATAATACTTAATGTAAATAAAAAATAGCACACTTTTTACGATTTGATAATTTTTTTATCTGAGTTTCACATCTTTACCTAAAATTAGGTCTTAAATGATTCAAGGCCTAAATTCCTCTAGAATTTTCATTAACAATGGTTTTTATATAAATTATTTTTGTTGTTTTTTTTAATGTTTGCTCTATTTGTTATATTTTATGTGTTTTCATTCTTCTTTTTTGTGGGTGTAGGTGTGGGTGTGAGATTATTGTGGTGTGAAATTTGATATTTTTTTATTGTCTTTTAGAATTGTGTGGGTGGATTTTCATCATTCTAGAAGTTTTATCAAACAATATTTTTAAGTCATTTTAACGATTTTCTCACATTATTTTTTAAGATAAAAAACACGGACACCCCTTGAGTTTTGACAATACTACACGGATATTTTTTGACATTTTACAAATAACACAGAGACCTCCTGAAGTTTGAAACTCATTACACAAAGATCATTTTCATCTCCCTTTTGTCAACGTTGCTAACAAAAAGTGATGATTTTATCCCAAAAAACTTTATTATTTTCATAATTTTTTTTCTCCAAATTTAATATCAAAAAATTTAAAAATTCAATAAAATCAAACAGAATTTGATTTAGTACCCAAAAAATTGATTAAATAAATTTCAATATTAATTCAATAACAATAAAATTTTATTTAAAATTAATTTCAACATAGTTGAATATTAATTTAAAAAAATTAAATATTATTTATTATTGATCAAATAAACACGAAATTGACCTTAGATTAAATTGACAATATTATCAATTTTTTTTTACTAATTTTTTAAAATTTTTCTGAACTATTAAATTTTCAAATTTTTTTGTCAACTTTTAAATTTATTTTCACATATTTTCATGTGAACCAGAGATTTTTTAATTTATCAAGTGGAGGTGAACGATTCTCTTAAAAAAAAGTGTGGGTGAACAATTAGTTTTATTTAAGTACGTGAGGTTGAATCTTGACTAAAAGAAAATTTATCAAATGATATAGTAAGAGAGAAGACGCTATGCTGTAAAAAAAATATGTATTTAAATTTTATGAGTTAAAATATAAATTTTTAAGTTTATATAGAACAAAAAAAATTATAATTTATAGTCCGTTTCATGTTGGTTTAATCAACAACAAATAATATTTAACATGAAATGAACCTTAGATTGTAAATTAATATATAATTTTATCAAAAAATTGACATTTAATTATGTCCAATTTATATTCAACATTGTCGAATTAATATCAAATTAATTTTAATTGTTATCAAATTAATATTAAAATTTAATTAATCAATTTTTTTGGGATACTAAATTAAATCAAATTTTTGGATACTAAATCAAATATTATTTTTTTTAATTTTTTAATTTATTGTGTACTAAAGTTGGAGAAAGACAACTGTAAAAATAATAAAAAAAATTGAGATGAAATCGTCAATTTTCATTGCCAACACTGACGGAAGAGAGACAGAGGGATCTACGTGTAATAAATTTCATACCTCATAAGGTCTCCGTGTTATTTATAAAAATGTCAGGGAGTGTTT
>CM042193.1:4017836-4059764 GCA_023539305.1 Ilex asprella
GTAAATAAATTTAAATAATATTATTTTAATAAAAAAACATAAATTATGTGTAATTAAATTAAATAATAAATCAAGTATATAATAATTCATCTATATTTAATTATTAATTTATTATATGAGTTTTTTGATTTCTTTAGACATTTGTACATCTAATTATATTATAAAATTATTATTTTTTATTTTTTAATTAGATTGATTAGATTGCTTATTATATTATTACATACCAAAAAATAAAATATAAGATATATTGGACTGTGAAATTCAACCTGGTGACTACATGTGTATAATAATTTAAAGTATATAAGACTTTATTTTTTCATATAAATGAGTTCAAAAGAATTTAGAAATCCTTATAAAAAAATTTGAAATAAGTTAAAATTCAAATAGGTGTAAAAAGACATAAATTAAATGAAATTATATAAGTGGGTACAATAGACTTTATCATAATAATTAAGGAAAATAGAAAATCTTTGTACTACTAATAATTTAATCCTTACGAAAGAATTCAAAAAAAATTGAAAGTCAAATAAGTGTAAAAAAATATAAATTAGATGAAAACTATGTAAATGAGTATAATAGATTTTATCATAATAATTAAGGATAAAATCAAAAAATCAAAAATAAAATAAAATTACATATACTGATATTTATAAATAGTATAAATATAAATATGGATAAAAGATGTCTTTCGGAATTGTTTATCTTATAAAGTTGTTGGATTTCATCCAATTTGTTGATTTGCTGATAATTCATTGGTTGGAGTGAATTATATTAACAAATGAGAGAATATTCGATATAATAGTAATATTAAATTAATATTGATGATATAATATTATTAATTAATAAAAAATATTAAATGAGTAAAATGAATTTTATTTTAGTAGTTATTCGCTTACATAGAAAAAGAATAATAATTATCTGCTTAGATAGATGTGTAATTATTAGTTTGTATAAAATTTAATTTCTTATTTGTTTGTACATTATTAATTAGTGATATTACGTGATAATATTGACGTGATATTATAATTACAATTGATATTTTTTTGAAGAACCGGAGGGAATGAATATGAACCCGGTTCACGCATGAAGACCTTTCCCTATATTGCATGCATTCTCTCTCATCATAAGTTCCAGTATTTCCCTTTCTCTTCTATAACTCTCCTGCTCTGGTTGGCTCCAACACCTATCAAAATCTCAATATACATCTCGAAATTTTCGAAGCCCAAAAAATCACAGCAGTAATCCCTTCCGATCTATTTTTTTCAATATTAAGATTCAATGAACCACATTAATCGGCTATAAAACCCTCTCAAAACCCTCATTAACCCACACCCTTGTCTCACACACAGTTCTCTTCCTCCTTGCTCAAAATTCCTGTGTCCGGTACTGAGTCTCCGACGATGGAGAACAGAATCGGCGCTGCAAACGGTAATACTCAACGCCACCATTCCAAAGAAACTCCGTCTTTGTTTCCAACATCTGGGTCTTTTTCTTTCCCACAAAATTCTTCCCAAAACCATTATCGATACCCTAATCAATCGCTGAGAAAAGCAAATAGCCCTTTGTATCCTTATCAAGCTCTAGATTCAGCTTTCTCTGGGCTCAATCTTTCTTCATCTCATCGCGATCAACAGTTCACCTCTCTTCCAACGAGTTTCTACGATGAAGCTGGTTATTCTACTCCGCTCGATGACCGAATCTTCGGCGAGGATTTTCTGCAGTTTTCTTTTCATGGAAGAGAGCAAACGGATTGGAGCTTGGAAAGGTCTAGGGTTCAAAACGCCGTGAACGGTCAGTTGGGTAATTTTGGTGGGACCCATCGAGATACGATGGTGGGGTCGGAGAGTTGGCAGGGTTTACTTACCCCTTCCAATTCAATGGCTGTTGCTGGTGAGCCACGGTATGGAGGCGACTATGTGAATCCTTGCTCTGACATTATTCTAAGAAATAATCATGTGTCTTTCTTGCAACGCAAGGAACAATTGCCTAGACAAATTGGGACCCAAGTCCCAAATACGTCCTGTTTGTACAGAGATGGTTTTGATAGGAGATTTATGGGTAATTTTGAGGGGCCAGTGAATGGTTTTGTACCCAATAATTTGTATAATCAGAAGCAAAATTCGTATAGGCGTTCTTTGTATCTACTGTCGCAACAATTGAATTCATTGTCTTTGGCGGATTTGAGGGGAAACATAGTTGCTTTGGCAAAAGAACAATATGGATGTCGACTTTTGCAAATGAAGTTTGAGGACCTGAAGGAGGAAGAGACTGAGATGGTCTTATCAGAGGTGATAGACAATGTTGTTGATTTGATGAAGAACCAATTTGGGAATCACCTTATTCAGAAGCTTGTTGAGGTGTGCACTGAAGAACAGAGGACCCGTATTGTTCTCTCTGTGACCAAGATCCGATTTCAACTCATTGTTATATGCCTCAATTCACACGGGTATGGCCAGTATTTAGTTAGATTGTTGTTTTCTTTGAATTAGTATTCTTTATTTGATTGGGTTTGGTGAAGTTGTAGTCTTGCCATGTGTATCGATGTTTCGTGTTCTTGTCACAGAGCTAGGGCTGTAAAGAAATTGCTGGAGCATCTTACTACTCCGCAGCAAATCTCCTTGGTTTTGTCAGCCCTATGCCCTGGTGCTGCAGTATTGTCCAATGATCCTATTGCGCATCAAGTGATTCAGTATTGCTTGATTCGTTTCACAACTCAAGACAAGAAGGTAATGCATTCTTCTGGCTGTTGGTTTGCACGAGTTCTCTTATATTGGGCTAAAAGTACTTGTATAATGGTGCAAGTCTAATGATATTCTAGATTAGTAGTAATTGATCCCCTTATTGTTTTTATAAGTGGGTGTATATAGGTTAACTTGTTATGGCCATACACCTTTAATTTACTAATCTGTTGGGTCAATAGAGCATTGCACAGAGACATTTGTCCTGATAATATGAGCTCTCTCGATCAATGTCTCTTCCTCTCTGAGGTGTTGATCTGAATAGGTCCTTGTAATAATTTTCTGAGTTATAATTACAAGGTCAAATCACATGGTTCTTGCCATAAAATAGCTTTATGTTTTATCTATTGTTGCAACCTTGTTGGAACCAAGAGAAGCTGCATCACTGTCTTCTCTGGCTGCAAGAATTGGTAAATGGTAGTCCTGAACCCAGGATACCACATTTCAAGTCACAAGAAATTTCATTCTGATATGCTTTTAACCATGTGTAGCATAAAAGTCTAGTTCATCGGTTTAATATAATTTTCAAAATGTGAGTAATGTTTATGCATCTTTGTGGTAATGGTGGCTTTATTGTAGCGTTATAACATATCTCTGAGAGCTGCTTTGTTTTCTTGTCATTGATGTGTTTCGGTATTCATATCAATGAAGATATTGGTATTTCACATTCATGATCATCTTTAATCCTACTGCTATACATGTTTAGGGATAAATTATCTACTACTTGTTGAATCTGATTCGAGGCTGTGGTGAAGATGACAATTTTTGTTTGTTATTTTTGTTACCTAGAACTTTTTATTTTCGATTCTTTTTTTAATGGGGGGATGTTAAAGGTAAAATTAGGCTTATTCACGTGTTTTGAGATCTTTGGGTCTATGAAAGAACCAATTGCAACAAGTATTAGATTGTTTATTAGGCTACAGTCACCAGACCAATTTTCTCCTACAGCAGTCGCCATCTCCATCTTTGCTGCACTATGATTGTATGCTCTTAGTAAACATTTATTTGAGGATTCAACATAATAATTTCATGATCCTGGAAAATGGAAGTGAGAAAGAGTGAAAAGGGGGGGGGGGTTGCATTTGGCGAGGCATCTGCTGTTATAGTGTGACCATGTGGTGTTATATTAATGATGAGTTGCAATAAGGGGTTCCATTAATGCAAGAAAACTCATCATTGATGTACCCCTTTCATTGATTTGAGTAATTTCATGCAATTTTAGAATTTTCAATCAGTTTATCAATAGTTTTTATGTTTGTATATCTTCTATATGAAGTATATTGTGTTTCTTGAACTTTTTCCGATACTAATTAACTTTAGTTTCTGGATCATAAAGTTTCTAACACTGGGTGGTCTTTAGCAGCAACTTCTCAATATGATAGCGATGAATACTATTGTAATTGCAACAAACAAAAACGGGTGCTGCGTGCTACAGTTATGCGTGGGGCAGTCTCAGGGAGAAAATAGAGAACTTCTAGTGGCTGAGATAATAGCAAACGCAAAGCATCTAGCCGAAGATCGTTATGGGTTTGTTGTTGTAAAACCTTATCTATGCCTTTATACGAGCTCAATTGCAATAGAATATTGACTTCTGTTTTTATTTTTCTTTACATCTAGCAACTATGTGGTGCAACATCTGCTGGGGCTGAGGATTCCCGGAGTCACAGCAGCTCTTCTGAGACAGCTTGAAGGGAGATATGTGTACCTCTCCTGCAATAAATATGCTAGTAATGTTGTGGAGAAATGTTTGACTGAATCAACTGAAGAGCATTCCACACGGATTATCATGGAGTTGCTCCAAAGTCCGAAACCTTCCATGCTTCTAGTGGATCCTTTTGGGAACTATGTCATTCAGTCAGCCTTATCAAGTTCTAAGGTGAACTCATGCTCCAAATCCAGTTATACTTTGTTGTACCTTTGTCAAATATAAGACATCGGTTTTTATGTGGAGTGGCAAGACTGACTTGAATTTGCTAAACAATTCAGGCTACGATTGTCTCTTGGACTAACGAACTTATAATTTGGATTAGGGGGAATGTTGTGCCCGGTTTGGGTAATTTCAAATTTCCCAAAATCAACCTTTTAGTGGGACCTCGAACCAGTACCAGCTATAACTAATATAAGAAGGGACATATAAGAAAATACAAATGACTTCTTTCTTTATATCTTTAAAAGGAATACTTCCTTGCTGAAAAGACAGTCTCAATATCATCAGGAACAGATGTCTGTGTGGTCTCTAGCAAGCCTGTCAAAATATGTATCGTAGTGCAGTTTTCTTAAAATAGTGTATTGTAAGTTTTTAACATATCATGGCTCTAATATATATAGACTGTTCCCAAATGATATAACTGCTATTTCAACTTAAATTCCATGCAAGATTAAAAAAAAAAAAAACTCTTAGCAATTCAAGTTCACAAGGTAATTCATCAATTTCAAACTTTAAAGATTAGCAAAATCTAAAGCAAATTCATTCTTGGAGTTCTATGAATCACATTTTCATCTTGATCTTCAGTTTCAATGGCATCACCAACAAGTCTTTACCACCTCTATCTTTTTCAGCCTTTGTTGGTTTATGTACTGACCTGCAATTTTTATAATATAGTTTTTTTTAAGAAGAATAGACCCATTGCTGCAGTATATTTGATTATTGCTAAACTCTTTCAGCTGTTTGACCATAGGAAGTGTGGCTTAAACTTATAACATGTAATTTTATGACTTTTTTTTTGTTGATTTTGCAAGTGCAGGGACCCGTCCACGATGCTCTTGTTAATTTAGTTTTTATGAATGCTTCCTCCATGCGAACCAATCTTTATGGGAAGAAGGTCCTTGCTTGGTTTGACAAGAACAAGTGGCAACCAGTATAGACATGTACAAGTAAGAGGTGTTCCAGGTTCAATCGTATGCACTTTTGTTCTCATTGTTCTATTGCCTCTTCAATATAGTTTAGGCTTTAGCAGGTTGTGTTTATAACTTTCATCTCTAATGCGTCAGCATAGTGTAGTTTTGGGTGTTTGTAGTTTTTTGTTGTTTTACAGTATTCAGAGGGATAGAAAGTGTTTTATTAGAAGAAAAGAAATCAGAAGGCGTCAAATATTTTGTAGCTGCATGGAAAGTAATAGCACAGATTGTGTAGGCCTTTTAAAGGGAAGGATGACAAAGTAAGTGTTATTAAACTGTATATTCTGAGTTCTTCCAAATGTTGGTTGTTAGGATGTGAAAGATCCAGGTCAAAAAAGGGGTTGTAAGATTTTTTTCTTTTGACTATCAATAAGCAGTGAATATCTGTTTAATTTTCACAATGTTAGGTTTAATCCATTATCATAAATATCATTTCCGAAAAGTTGCATCGTTTACATAAAGTTCCATGGTTTTTATTATATTTTGTTCGCAATATATTGATATGGTCCCCTTTTACCATTATTTGTGTATTGGCTTGAGCAAAGCAGAAGGATGTGATTCATTTATTTTTCACTTTAATCGACTTTTTTTAATGAAATTTCTGGTTTCTATATATATGGTTGAATTTATTTTTTTTCCCGGGAATTATAAATTGGCGAAACCTTCAGCGTTCAACATTTTTGTTGGGTAACCAATTGTTTTTGAATTGGGAAGTTGTAATTCAGACAGCCCTTTCCTTTCTTGACCAAAGGCGGGGGAAACACATGAACCTTGTGTGTGTGTTTTTTTTTTTTGGGTCAAGAAAATATAATTTCATTAACTAACCAAAAACATAACCCAACAGTCATTACAAACTGTTGCACTCAACCTACTCTAACTCCGGCTTTTTGTCTAATGATACCCATAAAAAATCTTGGTACAGCATCCATCCCCTGAAAGTAGATAGAATTTCTTTTAGCAGGAGTTGTCAAACAATGAGCTGTCTTGTTTTGATCTCTTCTTTTTCTTACCGCATGAAAGAAACTCAATGGAAGGAACAAGTATTGCATAGTTCTTGATATCTTGCTAGATAGGTGCAATCTTCCTTTGACAATCCTCACAGCCTATATGCAAAGAGTCAATGAGTTGTTTCGAGTCTGATTCAATAACTACTCTAGGCATGAACCTTGTTAAGAGCTCCATTTCCTACGCACATGCTCACGAAATTCCTTAAAGTTGTGTTCCAATTCACGGACTTCCTTTAGATCTTTGTTTCTGTCTTTATGCAATTCCTGCCTCCAATTCAGCCTTTTACCGACTATGATAAGGATTAGGTTTGTGGTTTAGAGATTGGAGAACATATTCATGTTTCGTTTGATAGGAAGGATGAAAAGTATGTAAGAGAGATATATTTTTTATCTTATAAAAAAAATAAAAATAATATACTTTCTTTCCTTTATATTTTGTATGATGGATGAAAAATAAAAATAATTAATTTTTTTTGTGCTTGATAAGATGGAAAAAATATTTTATTTTTATTTTTAAAATTTTTTCTAAAAAAATATAAATACATATTTTATCAGTGTATTTATATATGAAATTAATGTATACATAATATATGTATATATCAAAGAATATATCTATATAATAATACAGTTAAGTGTTTGAATTCTATCTTATGCATATTTTCTCTCCCAAAATCATTTAATCATCCATTTATATTATATGTTTAATTATTTAATATTTAATTAATTTATAGTTTAACATAATTTTTATTTTAGACATTTTTATGATAATATACACATTAAAAAAATTTGTCAGATTTTGTATTTGTCTATATTTAAAAAAAAAATAATGAGTAAAAATTAATTTTAAATGATTTAATCAAATAAATGAAGGAAAAAAAAATTATTATTTAATATAGTGAAATTGATTTTTTGGACGCTAAAATTTTATATTTCACCATGTCTTTAGACATGAGTTATGACTAGTGAACAAATAAGATATATATTAACACAAATAATTAATTTTTTATTTATTTTCTTTTTAATTTTGAAGGGATTGATTTTAGTGAGTTGGAAGGAAAGTTTATCTATCCATTTTTCTATCATTTTTATTTTCTTTCCTTACCAAACATGATATTTTATCTAACCCTCAACTTTTTGATCATTTTAATTTTTTATCATTTTATTTTTTCATCGTACCAAACGAAACATCAGTGTCATATGAGACACATCACTTATAAAATGTTGTGCATTTGTAATCAATTGCTGCCACCGCAAAGGTTGTTAGAATATATATTCTTTTTGAAAAATTAATATGTGTTCAACGAATCAATGTTATGACAATTTTTCATTGAATGTTACTTGGTCCCTGCACCGAATATTTTAGAAATTGTAATCTAATGGGTTCAAATTTAGATTTTAGATTTTACACGAATCTTGCCTATTTTGTGGGAGTCATTAAATGATTTAGATTTTTTTATTATATTTTTGTTCAATTTAATTTAATCTAAATAAATAATATAATGACTCACACTTAAATTCACGATAAATAAATTTATTATTAAAAAATTAAATAAAAATATAATGAAACGACCGTTTAGCAAAGCCAATTAGGTACAGTAATAACCCACAACGGCCACTTGCATACTGACATAGCTAACCATCACAAATGAGGAATTACAAAAGAGTAAGTCTGTAAGATATGAATGAGAGAGAGAGGGAGACGATTGATAAAAATAAAAATAAAAAATTATAAAATGATTACTGAGAGTTAAACTCCCATTCTCCCTTAATTAATTATTAAATAATTAAAAATAGTGTAGAGATATATTATTCATTTGGCATGGGGACCGTCATAGAAAACATCGTACACTTTGCATGTGACTCTGCCAGACATCGCACACGTTGCACTTTGCGGTAGGAAGATTTTCCTTTATTAGCGAATGACAGCTTTCATCCACTCTTTTTTTTTATTAAGATAAAAGAAAATGCTATTTGAACCTAATTTGGGGATCTAATCTAGAGACCTAATTCAATACAACTATTGGATTGGTTGTGGGCTCCATCTAACATTGGAATTCACAACTAATTCAATAGTTGCATTGAAGCCACATCATTAGGTCTCCAAATTAGGTCCCTAAAAAAAATCCCTATAGCATTACTCTAAGATAAAACGAGCCCTGTGTTATCCACACACACGCACAAAAAAATTAAAAATAAAATAGCTCTTACTCCTACGCTATTTTTTCTACATGAAAATCGATCTTAGTATGGGATAACAATAAACATTATCAATTCAACTACAATAATGAATTGAAGCGAATCATTGTTTTTTAAAACACAATTGATTGTTCAAACTTATGTTACCATCTGTCCTACTTTAATATACTCCTAAGTTGCTGAAAATGAAAGAGATGCTGCTGCTTCTTTAGTTTCCACTTCATCTAGTAAATGATTATTTTATTACGAAGTTCAAACTGATACCTTGTACAATGTATGATTCCTAACAAGATTTGAGAGAGAGAGAGAGACAGAGAGAGAGTCATGGACACCATCACAACATGTCTACAACAGGAGCATCACACGAACATATAAAGCTTATTAAGAGAGCCAAAAACATCCCTTCTATTATTATTCCCTTGCTAATCAGCACCCATAAATAAGCCAATCTTCCTAGTTATGTAATATTAATCTCTGAATCACCACATAAATAGATTATGTTCATATAGATATAGATATAATTAGAGGGGTCCATGACACTGCTGTTCGTATTGATATCAGGCTCAGAAACTCTCAAGGGCACTTGGGCTTGCCCTTGGAGGTCTTCTTGTCCCTATAGCAAGGGCACTCGTTCTTGTTCCCATAAGTCCCAGATGGCACGCAATTGCACTCTTCACAGCAAATCCCACAGTACTTCAAGCACCTGTCCTTCACCCCCGCCTTTGAACACCTCACCCCACACTTGGAGTCACAGAAACCTACTCAAACACATACAGATCATCACCAAAATCAGCACAAAACCCATAGATTCGTCTCATTGTTGGGTATATATATATATCTGTGTGTGTGTGTGTGTGTGATAAACCCATGAAAAAAAAGGGATGACAAAGAAAATGAGAAAGATATTAGGGTCCTACTTGAACCAGCCATTGTGGTCTGAATGAAAGAGGAGCTGAGGACAAGAGACACAAACAGGAGACTTGCAAAGACAAGCTTCATTTTTCTCACTCCTGATCTTCTTTCTCTTGCGACAATCCTAAAGGATTCAACCAAGAAATGGACTAAAGTGGTTGATCAAAGAGGGGCTATATGTGTTGGATTAGACTGAAGCAATGAATGGAAGAGCATTATAGAGTGGTATTTATAGTGAGGAAAAGGCAGGTGGATAAGGAAGGAAGCGTTTCTAACAACATAAATTACGGTGGACTACAGACTGTCAGGTGGTTCTGCTTTTGAGGTGGTGAGACATACGTGAATATGAACTAATGTGTTTTAGAGTCACAAGGCCGTCCAAATAAAAGCCACGAAGGACAAATCAAATTGCACAAACTGTTATGTTCGTTTATATGGCATTTGGTGATTAGTCCTTCCTATTTTCTAGTCCTGTCCTCTACACAGTCAGGTGTATTATCAAGTTGGTTAGCTTTAACATACGCGGTTACGCGAAGATTAAAGCCTTCTAGTCTACATTGCTGCCATGGTTTCAAGCCAAGTCAAGTCTCCTAGATTCGGAGAGAATATTTAATATAACGATGATGTCATGTCTACATTGATGATATAGTATCATCAATCTATAATAAAATCTTAAATAAACAAAGTGATTCTCACTTGGATAGTTATTGACTCATATGGAAAAAAAGTGAGTAATTATCTACTTATATGGACGGGTAGTTATTGCCTTATGTAGGTTCCACTTCTTTATTTGTTTGCATATTATTAGTTACCATTGCAATGAATATTTTTGAGTAATGCTACACTGACCAAATTTTGGGACCAAATTTGGAGTCCAAATGACATGACAGCTGAGTTGGACTTATTTATTTGGTGTAATGTTATTTGGGTTCCAATAAAAACTTCAAATAATATGCTGCCATGTCATTTGGGCTCTAAATTTAATCTCAAAATTTGATCAGCATAGCATTACTGAATATTTTTTCATAGAGTTGAACCCAAGAGTGGGTAAGTATCATCAATAGATAAGGTCTTAATGATACTTACCAGCTAAGATTGTGGTCAATTCACACAATTAGTTTTTGTAGATAATTTTATGAGACGAAAACTTACACTTCTAGAATTCAAGTGATCTGATTGTCTAAAATTTGATTTAATAGATGAGTGAGTTTGATGAGTGATTATATAATCTTCGAATTTGTATTGAAACTATATCCCTCAGATGAATGAAGAAAAAAATGATATTTTTTTTTTATAAGTAAGCAAAAGATTATGCTGGGATCAACTATAGAGTCTAGCTGGGGAGGACATTACTCGAAAAAGGTCCTAATTGTCATAGACTCCCAGCTCTTTTGATCTTGTTGGAGATATGCTGTTAGGCCATGATGCAAACATAATCTCTTTTCATGATCTCTTGCCCATGCAAGCGATAGTGATCTTTAGCAAAACTTCATTAGAAACAGCGTAGGAAAAGTGGACGAATTCAATTCACTTCTTCTCTTTCCTATGTATTGTGAAATCTGGATAGCTGTAGAGCATTCTGGAATATTAAGAGAGAGAGAGAGAGTAAATTCCTTATTCTAGTACGACGTTGGATACATGAATGAATGGTTGCTACGAAAAGAAAAAAATGGACCCAATCGTTTGGCGTTTAATGCGTGCCCCTTTCTCTTTCTTTATAAAATGAACGAACTCAACCACGGGTTGATGCACCTTCCTCCTACTTTGAAAAGACAGAAAGAAAAAAAAATAATTCTAATATAACTCAAGAGATAATAAAGATGAGTTAAAAAATTCAGATAGTCTGATCGAATCTTGACAATTTTTTTGGGTCAGACTACGAGAAACTAATCCCTCATGAATACTTTACTCTCGGTATAGATGAAATTAGTCAATACACATGTAAACTGATCCAACACTATTGACCGTTGAATCAAAAAACAAAAGACAAAAAATGGTAAATTGAGAGTTCTCCTAACTATTTAATTATGATATAAACACGAGCCATACAATTGTCATTAATCACGAACCTAAAGTTAACTAAGACGGTTTTTTTTTTTTTTGCAAGATTCAAATTTCAAATTTTGGAATGAATTCTAGCTACTCAAACCATGTCTTTCTATCAACTCATCTTCTTTTGATTTTCGAGAGGAGGGTGTGCGTTTTACATATTATTCAAGTAGGTGTCGATCTATTATGAGTTGAATGTCCAGATCTTTTACACGATACACAATTTTAACAAAGAAGAAGTAAGATTTCATACTATCAATGGTGTGCATGTGTGAGAGAATAAATACATGGGCACCGTAAAAGAACATGTCAAGAGAGGTTAAAAACCAAATTTAATGTGGGAAACGGGATACCAACCAAGTAAAGTTTTTAATCAATGTACTATACATGATTAACAACCTATATACGATTAGTAGGAGTTATTTATGTCGGTGATCGTTAGATTAATCTATTTAAAACTATCGAATACACTTGTTGAAGTTTGTCATACTTGATATTATAGATAATAATAATTATAAACCTACCTCCTATTAATTGCACATGGAAACATCATTGTCCATGAAACAGCTAGAATGCAGGTCGGTGCACAGTGTCTCAAGGCAAACGAAAGGTAAGATCTAGGTCATAACTTAAAGGTTCCAAGCAGAGAGCAATTCTAGGAAATTAACAACAGATATTATTTGGTGCGTCTCACCCGAGTCATTTTTCTTCATTATATATATATATATGTGTGTGTGTGTGTGTATTGACTAGATAGATATAAAATTGAAGATTATAATTTTATTTATTATTAGATTATTCGGTGAGGTAATAATCATCACATTAGGAAATTTATGAATATGAATTGATTAATTTTTTTGTAGAAATTTGTATTTTTTGACCGATTCCTACATCAATATGTTAATAGTTAGTTGCACATATAAATAATGAAGAGCTCTACTGATAGATAAAAAAGTGTACCCAGTGCACGAGACTCCTGTCATTGCAGGGTCTGTAGAGGATTAGATGTACATAATCTTACGCATGCAAACAGGGAGATTGTTTCTGCGACTTGAACCTGTAATCTCTAAATTACAATAGAACAACCTTACCAAGGCCTGTCTCTAACCATATAAATAGATGATTCACCAAAATAGGTTTTGCTACGTCGATAGCTTACACTTTTTATGGTTACAATCGAGCATCGGTGAACAGGACCACTAAAGTAAGAATGTCCATGGAATTTGGTCTATCACAGCATTAACAACGAGTTGGTGAGACAGACTATTTAAGGTATCAGGACTCACTGCACTACAAAATTTTCCAAAGTTTTATCAATTCTAAATCACCCCTTGTGTATTAACAGAGGACGTAATTGGACACATTGTGGGGTTTTTTTTTAGGAGGAAGATGACGAGATTTGACTCTTAAACCTTAACATTCAAATACGGGAACGATGATCATTAAATCAACTTCTAACCTTATTTGTTGGGTATTGAGTAGACCAAATTATGGGCTGTTATAGCTTAAAATTTGCTCATCAGTGCCAGTAGCCATCTTCCTACAACAAATATTTAAAAGAAATATTATTTCAAGAATACAAATATTAAAAAAATGCATTACAAAATGTGCTTTGTATTTTAGTACAATAGAATAATTATACTATGTACTAGGGTTTTTTTTAAAAAAAAAAAAACATTGTGGGCCTGGAGACTTTGAATTGGGCCCGCACCAAGGCACTTGCCCAAGGACTCAACTTGGACAAAGGAATGTTAGCCCGAATATCAACCCATACTATCCCTGACCTGGTCTGTGGCTCAGCTAATTCAGCAAAGTCTGACCAAGTTTGGCATGGCCATTACCAAGTCTCATCGACAAGTAACATTTAACAAGTCGTATGGTCTTTGGCCCCTACCAGTGCTTCCACGTTCAGAACCCTCTGCAATGAGCTATTTCACTCTACTGCTGAGGGTATACTATAATCGTGAGCTACAACCATTTTTGGCTAACCTTTCAAAACCGCACCAACCTGTTTTGTTTTTTTATTAATAGGAGAGAATATCCTGCCCGGTTAGGCTCGATCGGAGCAAGCTTTGATGGTAGAACCCGTCAGAAACTACGAATTACCCATTTCTAAGTCGTTTCGGAAGATTTAATGTAAAGCAAACAACATTGATTCATATTACTGCGTAAAAGGAATCTATGTTCCAGCAATTTTCCGCATATTATTTTTCTCTTTTCCTTCTTTTAATTCTTTCCGGTGTTAAATGTCGTTTAGACTATCTTTACTAGAGACCTAAACCCTTATCAAAATTTGAGTAAAAAAATTGATAAAAAAATTGATTTGGTATAAACTTCTCTTGCCGTAAAATTCAAATTTAAAGGAAGAGAAACTCTTTTTGAAATGAAGACAACCACTAATTTAAAATAGTATAAATATGATCATTAGATCTTTAAATAAATGTACAATCTCATAATTCGTGAAAAATGTAAGAATTTGAGTCTCTCTTTATTTGAGTTTCAAAAATGATTTTCTTTCATTTGGTATGGATGTTGATCTAATATTGGAGAAAATTTTTAAGAGTTTTATTCTTTTTTAAAAAAAGGTACAAAAAATGGTAATGGCTGGAGAGCAACTCCAACCATGACTCAAATTTAGACTCAAATTTGAGTAAAAATTTTAATTTGATATAGAGTACTCTAATAGGTAAACTCAAATATCTATTCAAATCTTTTTAAAAAATCATTTATTATCTCAAAACTCATTTTTTGTATCATTCAAATCATGAAATCTAATAAAATAAATGAAAATTTCATATCACTCTATAAATGAGTAATTTTTTTTAAAAAAAGGTTAACTGTATTGGAATTTGTCTCATTTTGCTCTCCAATGTTTCAATTGCATCATTTTGATCCCTAAAATATTGAATATGTTTCTATATGGTCCTTCAAGTAGACAGTGTCCAGGTTGCTAATTATTTTTTTATCATAAACTTGTCACATGATACTTAAATATGGACAAAAAAATCATTTAAATAATTTTTTACAAAAAGTGAGGTAAATCTCATACTTTGGAGATATTTAGTGCAATTAACCCAAAAAAATAAATATGGATACAACACCTAGGAATAAGAAAAATAGAAATAATAAAATAAAACCACCCTACAATTCTCAGGTTAATCTAATCAATTATCTTCTTCTGTAAATTCAAATAAAAAAATATTTACTTTGATAATTGAAGAAATAAAATGAAGAATTTTTCAAATTTATGGGTAGTGAAGGCTTGAAATTTTAGGAAGAATCGGAGGGCTATAATTATACTACCGATAATAATTAACTCGAAAAAAATCAAAGAAAATTTTGATGGGTAGATTTAGGGTTATTTTAGATGAAAGATGAATGAGATTATGGTTTTGAAAAATATAAGAAAATGGAAAGATGAAAAAAAAAAAACTTACTTACAAGTTTTTTAAGGATCTATGAATGTTTCGGTGGCGATCGGCAATGCAAACATTGTAGAAGACAGAAGGAAGAAAAGACAAATAATAAGTTATCGAATAAGTCTTTTGGCTTTGAATAAGATAAAAAATTACTGTTAAAAATTTGATTTAAAATATAAGTTTTTTTTAATTTGGGTCCAGAATAAGTTTTTTGTTGATTTGATATAAATTTGAGTCCAATGTTAGAGAAAATTTTTAAACTCATTTAAATTTGTGTGAGAATTAAAGATGTTATAAGGAGAACTATTTACGATAAATGAAAATGAACTTTTTTTCGAGCTATTGACAGGCAGTGCTTTTGACACACTCTTGCCCTGAAGCTTCTGTGTATTTTTTTTAATGGTTAAAGTGTCGGATCAATTTATGCGTATTTTGATTAATCTATTTTTTGATCCAGTCAAAGATAATCCATTTATGCAGGGATTAAAATATTTATGAGGAATAAATCTCTTATAGTCTAATCTCAAAAAATTATCAATATTCGAATTAAAGACGTCTGAATTTATAGTTCATCTTTGTTATCACTTGAACTGTATAATAACTTTTTTGGTATGATGTCTCTTATTTTTCATCAGTTAGAAGATGCAACCTGCAATTTTTTTGTATTTTATTATTTTTTAGATCAATGATTATAAATAAATTAACACAAAATTAATGATCCACAACAAAATTTTGGTATGCTATCACTTTCATACTATAATGCTCTCCAAACATACAATTTAATCTTAAAAATTATAAATTTTGCTGCAACGTAATTTTCCCCTACCTATCAAGAAAGGAAACACAAACTTCAA
Organism: Ilex asprella; assembly: GCA_023539305.1. Lineage (NCBI taxonomy): Eukaryota > Viridiplantae > Streptophyta > Magnoliopsida > Aquifoliales > Aquifoliaceae > Ilex > Ilex asprella. The sequence continues at coordinate 4,033,910 of CM042193.1, forward strand.
CTTCTTATCACTGGTGAAATTAGCTTGCCCTAACCCCAATGATAGTTTAGTGGAGACCGACATGAACAATAAATTTAGATCTTTTGAATTTAAAATTTAATAATTTTTTAGAGTTAGATTATGAGAGAATTTATTCCTATGAATTTATTAGTCTCAACATAAATAGTCTATCGTTAATTTGATTAAAAAAAATTAATTAAAATATATATAAATTATTGTGATACCTCTTAATACGGTTTCCAAAAAACAAAAAAATGGTAGGCAGCTTGCCATTGCCCTCCGCCATCTGCGGCAGAAAGTCCACACTCAACCGTACCACTCTTTGACCCTTCTGTTTTTAGCCCCACTATCATTTAAATATCATCAAGGTATAATCAAATAATATTAGAGTAATGTTATATAACTCAAATTTGTAATTCAAATTTACACCTTAAAAAAAAAAAAACAAATAGATCAGTGAGTCTCATTTAAAAAAATTGATGGGACCCACTTATTCAATAATCCCCATTCATTTAGAATACAAATTTAGGATACATAGTATTTTCTATAATATTATTGAGAGTTAAAAATTAGACATATTTTGTTCACACAATAATATAATTTTATTATTATCATTGAATTAACATTAAGTTCTAACCTTTGATGAGGTCTACAATTAATATAAGAACTATAATAAATTAAGTCTATAAATTATATCAATAAATCAAGCTCAATAGCATTACAAATCAAATTATGACTCCTATAATCTAACAAAAACTTAATGAAAAAGATGTAAGTAGGGTTGATAGTCAAACGAGCTCGAACTGAGTTTAAAAAATTATTCAAGTTCTACTCGTCTGTCAAGCCTAAACGAGCTAAGCTCGAATACTTGCATATAAATAAATCGAATATGTTAAATTCGAATTGAATTTATTAGACTTATTTTTTAAACAAATTTAAAAAATTATTTAAATTCGTCCTCGTTTAAAAAACGAATTAAATCTTAACGAGTGGAACAAGAACTATTCGACCTAATCTCGAGCAACTGAGTTCGACTAAAAGCTATTATAGTATATTTTGAGAATCTGATGAATTTTATCGTCAAATCAACAATAAGTACATAGGCAATGCAATAGGGTTCAACTATATACATAGTACCCCCAAATGTATTTTTGCAATATTATACTTGCACTTTTTTATTTAATAAAAAATAAAACTATTATTTTATTATTTTTAATTTTGATATTGAGAACCGTAGACTGTGTGTAAACGAATGGTTTAGTACGTTGGATTATGAGATGTTTTTGTTTGTCCATTTGGCATCGTATGCTTCAGGTGATTCCCTTTTTTTGAACCTTTGACTTTGACTTCTTTCTTCAGTAATTTGGCGGGATTTCCGCCATTTGTGCCGCTAATTACTCCCTTAGTCAGTTTGTATTAAAAATATATATTTTTAAATTGAATTTATATATAACAAATTATATTATATTAAATTAATATATATAAATAAATTATTTCATAATTTTTTTTCAATTTAAATTCATTAATATTTAATTCTTTTATTAATGATGTAAAGTCCAAGTGATTTAAGTAAAATTTAAACACTTTAATTTTATACTTAGATTTGTGTTTATTTTGATTAGTAAACAAAGCGCAAAAACATAACTAGCATTAACCACCTATCACTGTGCTACTGCTCTACAGCCCAGAGTAGGACTGTGGAGTGTCTTTTTGTCTCGTGCCCTTCTTTCATGGAATGTTATACCAGCAAGCATGTTGAATCATTACAAGGAAAATGCTAAAAGTCCCTATTCACTGCTTTAGATTGTCTGAAACCATGAAAATACATGTTTTGCTTCTTCTAAACGGCATTCCATCACTTTGCTCTTTTGGTTTCCTTTTGCAGTGACCACCGCCAACTGTGTTTGGCTTTGTTCTCTCTCTCTCTCTCTGTCCATATCTTTCTATTTTACTTCTTCTCAGTTTGAAGAGTTGAATACATTCTGAGTTGGATAGGTGGTGGTTGGAGTGCTATAAATATGGAGAGAAAGCAGGGTTTTTTTTCGGCTTTGAAGCAAGAGGTGGTGAGGGGTTTGTCGCCGGGAAGGTCCAGGGGGAGGAGCCCATCTCCCGGTTCGGGACTGCTTCGGAGGAGGAAATCCGGGCACGTGGCGCAACCTGAGCCGTCGGTTTGGAAGTCCGGGAGTTTGAGGCCTGCGGCGGAGACTTTGGCACCGTTGAAGGAGGGTCCGGATCCGGATGGAGCTGACGGCCGTTATTCGAAAATGGAGAGGTGGGGCCACCGGATGAAAGGCCAACTAAGTCGGGCACAGTCAGAGTCGCTCTACCAACGGTCCGATCTGAGGTTGCTGCTTGGTGTTCTGGGTGCGCCGTTGGCTCCGGTGCACGTTAGCACCAATGACCCTTTGCCTCATCTCAGTATAAAAAACACTCCCATTGTTAGTCTCTCTCTCTCTCCAGTTTAAATGATTTACCCACTTTATTTTTCAATTTGTTTGCTTTAATTGTTGTATTTTTTAGATTTTTATATAAATCAGTTGAAATTGAAGGTGGGTAGTATTTTATTCGATGGACTCTGTGGTCTGGCTCAGTAATTTTGGATTTTATGGTTTAGATGTGGTTGTACTGATGTTTGTTATTATTTGAAGCTTACCCCTGCTACTTTGGAGGTTTCCTATGACTACAGTTTAAGGTTTCATGGTCAAATAAAAACTAAGGTTTTTACATCTTTTTGCCAGTGAAATGTAAGTGTAGATGGGGAATAAGTAAGGTAAGGAAGAAGTAGAAGAAAAAAAAAAGCCGATTTATTCAATCAATATAAGTGGAACAACCAAATTTAATTCATCGGTTGTTAAGAGTTCCAACGAAAACCACCCAATTGAGGGGATTGTCAGATTTTTTATATTTCTAGGATCAGTAGGTAAGGTTTTGTTGTTCTAGAACATGGGATTCTATGGAAGCTATGATAAATCGAGTTCAATTAGATTGAGTGTCTATACTATATTTATTTTTCATTTAATGCTTCTATGAAATTAAGCACTCTTATATGTGCATCTCTTTTGTTGTTTTGCATTTCTAGCATTATTGTCTGCAATGTAGAGGATTTTTTTTTTCTTTTTTGTATAGAGTGGGTGGATTTCAATGGTGTTATCTGCTATATTTTCTCTCAGGACATTCGTGTTGTATAAACGAAATGGAAAATGAAACGATTCTACATATTCTGTATAATTGGTGGATTTTCCAACAAAATAAATGACTGTAACTAAAATCAATCTGAAGTTGAATCAATGTTGATGGTTATTGTGGCAGGAAAATTCATCTGCTCAGTACATATTGCAGCAGTACATGGCAGCATCAGGTGGACAGAATCTACAAAACTCAATTCGCAATGCCTATGCGCTGGGAAAGGTCAAAATGTTAGCTTCTGATATTGAGACGGCTACAAAGGTCATAAAGAGCAGGAATTCCTCCAAAGCAGCCGAACCGGGTGGCTTTGTGCTCTGGCAGATGAATCCAGACATGTGGTATGTTGAGCTTGCGCTTGGTGGCAGCAAGGTTCATGCTGGTTGCAATGGGAAGCTAGTCTGGAGGCACACACCATGGCTTGGCGCGCATGCCGCAAAAGGGCCTGTTAGACCCCTACGAAGGGCACTCCAGGTGAAGCTATCTGTTATCAATCATGTGTTGGTTCAGTATCTTTATTTTGCTCAGTCTCTAACCTGTGTTACGTTGCGCGTTCAGGGTCTTGATCCCAGGACCACCGCAAACATGTTCAGCAATGCAAAATGCACTGGGGAAAAGAAGATCAATGGAGAGGATTGTTTCATTCTCAAGCTTTGTGCTGATCCACACACACTAAAAGCTAGGAGTGAAGGGCCAGCAGAGATCATACGGCATGTGATGTTTGGTTATTTTAGCCAGAAATCGGGACTTCTTATACATTTGGAAGACTCTCATTTAACGCGTGTTCAAACCAATGGAGGCGATGCTGTTTACTGGGAGACCACAATCAATTCATTTCTTGATGATTACAGACCAGTTGAGGGGATCATGATTGCTCACTCTGGTCGATCAGTGGTGACACTTTTCAGATTTGGAGAAACAGCAATGAGTCACACCAAGACCAGGATGGAAGAAGCATGGACAATTGAGGAAGTGGCATTCAACGTTCCTGGCTTATCAGTAGAATGTTTCATTCCTCCTGCTGAAATAAGATTTGGTTCTATCAGTGAAGCATGTGAGCTCCCTCAAGGGGAGAGGGTAAACTCTGCTGTGGCAGTTCATCGAGCCAAAGTCGCAGCTCTAGAGAAATCACATGACGGCAGTGTCGATAGTATCATTTTGAAAATGGATATTTAAGAAAGCAGTAGAGTTCGGTGCAAATTTTCACACTGATAGACTAGCTTCTTGGAATGAATAGCCTGACAAACTTGGGTCATATTAGTGAGGTAGGATGTCACTTGGTCGAGACATTTTGAAGATCTTGGATGTGTAAATATTTTCATGATGTCTTGGGTGCCTGATCAAATCTTTAAGTACTCTTACAGAGTTGGGGTGTGTTCTTGGAGGATGCCTAGCTAATTGAGGTTTGTTTTCCCCTAAATTGTCATTCATCCATAAATTTAGTGCAACTATGGCTCCGAGATTCACTCTTGTAAAATTGCTTATGTGAAGACCTGCAATTCTGACTACCGAGGATTTTACTTTTTGTTTTTGAAAAATTCCCATGAAAAGGAATAGAAGAATTCTCACACCCACCTTCAAATGAAATCATTTCATACCTAATGTTTTATTTTTACGTTCTACATCAGTAATATATAAGTTTTTGCAGGTTGTTTAGTGCAGCATGAATATAACCAGAATGAAACTAAAAAAAAGTGTTTATAATCTCAGATTTTATGTCATCGCTGTTGTGTATTGATAACAACTCCTTTGTTGTGGTTAGAAATTTTGAAAAGAGTGGGCAAAAACTCTGTTTCCTCTCAAACAAGGATAACACTAGTCCCTATTATTAGTTCTTGGGCATAGTTTCTGATTATGGAGTATGACAATGAATGCTGCTGATCCAAGTGTAAGTAAATCATTGTGTTCCATTACAAATGTTCAATACCCAGGAATATGTGTTTGCTTGATTTCTCATCTCTCATGTAAAATGAATAAATTACAACTTATGGCAACTTCACTTTAGAGCCTTAATTCATTTCTTGTTTCATTCCTAATGCTCTCTTCTTGGTCCTCCTCATACTTAGCTTTGCACAAGAAGGAAAAGAGAAAAGATGGGGAAAATATAAAGGAAAAAAAACTATGATCCTCATACACTCCACTCCTGAGATGTGTCTGAATTGGTGGGTTTTCTGTTGTTATCTGCTTTCCTATCAAAATGATCATGTTAAGTTCTAAAGTTAATTATACCCCAACCCGAGGTTTGTAAATCATAATTATACCACCGAGTTTGAATCTTCACCAAACTATATTCTCTCTTTGGACTAGTAGTGTAAATTGTAACCTGTGCCACCAAGCGAGCTTTGAAAACGGGAGCTTATTCATGTCATCTTTGATCCATCGGTCATCTCAGAACTAATTGGCAAATGCAAGAACTTAGAAGAGCTAAGGCTTGGATTATTCAGGTTCATTTTGATGACATTTTTATTCAAAAACAGGCATAATTGCAAGAACTTTGTTGGGCTAAGGAGTATTACCTATGCTAATGCAGATTTTTATGCAACTATCTGGTATTGTTTAAAACCTGGAATCAAAACATTGGCAGTAACAAACTTCCATTTATCAGTTACACCTAGTTTACTGTGATTAGATTTCGAATCAGGGTCTTCCCTCATCATGATTTTAGAAGTCGATGAAGTTAGTTTCCACGCGGATGGTTATAACAAGTAATAAACAAAAAATTAATATTTGCGTCCCGATAAAACCAGATGTCCATCTAGTAACTGCGCACTAGATCATCATGACAGATATACAGTTAAAAAGCACAGCAGACCGGGGTCCCGGAAGATAGTTTATTCCGATGTTCCATTACTTAATGAAGAATAAAATCTGTAAATCTGATTTTCATGCTTTACACCCACCTATAGTATGTGTGTTTAGCAGCCGCATATTCTTGAGACCTCCCCTATCTGTACTTGAAACTGTTTTTAATACATTCTGCTTCTGTTTCTGTTCTTTGCTTTGCTAGTTGTGGGGTTAAACATTAATTTTGATGATACACACCAGAAAAAAGTGAGAAGGGACCACAGTCTCACTTGTGAATTGAAGCGACAATACCCCAAAATCAGGCTGTGGTCCCTAGCTCCATTTTGCTATGCAAAGGGCATAAGCATAATGTTGAAACTGTTCTACCTGACTAACCATCATGGTCTGCTCAAGTCCAGAAATTTCCGGGATTCAGATATTTAAGCTCACATGATCATGAAGAGAGTGAGGCCATCTGTGTATGCAACCACAGTGGAATATGTATGGTTGTTTACTAATCTTCTAGTCTCTCTCACAAGTTCGACTCAATGTTTTAGGAGTTCAAAGGTTATCAATTTGCTGCATTTGTAGACACCAGACCGAGTGTATGAGACTGTACAACCATGATACATGGAGACACCTGGGCATTTCCTTCAACACTTTTGTTCATCTCATTGTTGTTGCCCTCCTGGTAGCTGTTGTAGGGGTAACGTTATGATAACTGAGACTTCTTTTTCAGTACCATGTTGAAAGTTACAATGAAATATATGTGAAGTTATCGTTCAATCTAGCAAGACTAAGACAATAAGAGTGACATAACTAATTCTTTCCAGTCATAATTTAACCCTAACTTGTGAATTTTGGTCCGATATTGAAGTCAAAAAGGTCGTCTAACTGAAGAACTTGAAGCTTATGGGTTCCATTTAGGACTAACCCGAGTAGACTGTGGCAAGATTGGGATGAGGAATCACATAACAGAAATCTGTCTGAGACTCTGACTAACATTAAAAAAAAAAAAAAGGAAGAAGGTTACAGGACAAGATCATGACAAAATTCACTTATGAAATCAGTCCAGCTTCAATGTCGAGGACCGTTACCCCCCCCCCCCATCTTTTGTCACATAAGACAAAAAAGCTTTTGGAACAGAAGGAAAGTGAAATCAGAGTAGATAGAGTGAGAAAGAGTCGAGATTTTTTAACTCTAAAAACTTAGAGGCCGCTTGTTTGTCCGACGTGGGAAGCACTGCCATGAAAAGGCAAAAGCAAAGTTCAAAGATGAAGTGTTTATCCTTTTTACTTAAAAGCTAAATGGTGAGTAGTGAGTCTCACTTAACCTTTTTATTGTACTCTAGTTAAGCATTTTCTCAGAAGTTGATATGAAATCTTCAAACCGTGTTTTGCAAATACATTTTTACATTAAAAAAAAATATATAGGTTTAAACGACATTTTCATACAAACTATATATAACTTAGAAAATAAATCTAATATTAAGGTAGAGTGAAAATAAAATTCTAAAAGAAGTTTAGAATGATAGAATATAAAATAAATGGAAGATGCTGGTTTAGTACTACCTCTGTCTTAGCCGATGGTATTATCATTATGATTCACCACTTAACCTAACTTCGAATGCTAGAGAATTAAAGGCTAAGGCTAACCATTCTTATCTTTTTTAAGAATATGATTTAACTCAGTTCAAGCTATGCGTTCAGTCACTAAACTCAAGGGAATAGTTAACGAAAATCTGGACACATGTAAGAAAGAAAAAACACACACACACACTTAGGACTTTAAGGCTTTATAAAATATTCTCTGGGCGGGCTAGTTGTCACCACACAATTCGGCCAATTCCACTAACCTCCCAACATTCCTGCCTTTCAGATCTTTACATGTAAACCCTAAAACCCTAATCCAAATCCAAAATTTCCAGACTCAATCTTCATTTACTCATCTATGGATTCTCATAAGAAAACCAAGAAAATATCAAACACCCCCACGGCCGCCACCGCCACTGCCACTGCCACCAACCTCTCTGCAACCATACCCATGGACCAGACTTGCACTGACCCTTCCTGTTTCTTTTGTCTCATGAAAGAACCAGACCCATCTCTCAGGAGACCAGAAATCACAAACTACTTCAAAAAAATAGCTCTATTTGACGACCAAGGACTCGTTTTGGTTCTGAGCGGGCTGTGGAATATTGCCATGACTCAACCTGATGATCCAGAGCTTCCATCTCTGGGCATCTTTGAATGCATGGCAAGCCTGATCTCTAAAAGCATCAATAACAGAGCTTGGCTTCTAAGAAATCAAAACATATATATCCCTTACTATGCTGCTCATGTTATTGGTTCCTACACCATGAATAAGGTTGAGTTTGCTGAAAAGGCTGTTGAATCAGGTGTAACAACGCCATTAATGGAGCTTCTAAGAGGAAAGATGAGTTGGGTCGAGCAAAGGGTTGCAGTTAGAGCGCTTGGTCACCTTGCAAGCTATGAGAAAACCTTTGGAGCAGTAGCTGAATATGAAGATGAGGTGGTCAAGTTAGCCATGAATTTAGCTTCAACTTGTCTTGAAGAAGTGTACGTGAAGTTTGTAGGAGTGAAGGATACGCACAAGAGGTTGAAATATCACAGGGATTTGCTTACCAGAGGCATTGGAGGCTTAGAAACAGAGAACAGGAAAGCCGAAGAATGGGCTAGCCAACTTCAGTGCTGGTCTCTGCATATTCTCAATTGCTTTGCCATCAAAGAAAGATCTTTGGGTCTAATTTGCAAGCAGGAATTCTTGAAGGACTTGTGTGAAATGTGGGGTGGGTTGATGAATCAAACATCACCTGCTGGGGTTGGTCTCGTTAGAATTCTATGTTACAGTAAAGTGGGAAGAAAATCAACAGCAGATTCACAAAAACTTGTGGAGAATCTTTGTAACCTCTCAAGATCTTCAGATGATTGGCAGTATATGGGTATTGATTGTCTGCTTTTACTTCTCAATGATCCAGATACGAGGTACAAGGTTATTGAAATTGCCACCTTGTATCTTATTGATTTGATTGATCTTAGAGCCCTTGGAGGGAGATCAAACGTTGGTGAAACAATAACTAAAACACTCCTTAGTGATTTTAAACAAAGGGAGTCAAAAATCAAGAACAGTAAAGTTCGAAGAGCACTGGAGGATATTTGGGGTTTGATGGTGGATAGGAGAGAGAAAGAGCATGCGATCTCTGAAGAAAAACTCCAAGAGAAAAGGGTTATGGTGAGTCTGATAAAACAGCAAGGAAACCATTGCTTTTGGGTAGGAGAGATTAAAGAAGCAATCCTGAAGTTCACAGAGGCTTTGGAGTTGTGTCCATTGACATTCAGAAAACAAAGAATTGTGCTTTATAGTAATAGAGCTCAGTGTCATTTGTTACTTAGAGACCCAGATACTGCCATTAGTGACACAACCAGAGCTCTTTGCCTCTCGAATCCTCCAAACTGTCACGGCAAAAGCCTTTGGAGAAGATCACAGGCGTATGACATGAAAGGGTTGGGCAAAGAGAGCTTGATGGACTGTTTAATGTTCATCAATGGCTGCATCAAATCAGGAGGAACTTCAAAATCAAAGCATATGAAAATTCCATACTATGCGGTGCGTATGATCAACAAGCAAGTGGATTCAACTTGGATTTTCACAGCTGCTCGATCAAAGAGTCATGCTAAGAAACTACAGCAATCACATGGTGGTGGTGATCAGTACCTCAACGATCAAATGCTGAGAATGATAATAGAGAACAAGGGTTTCATGTCAGGTACTTAAGTCTCATGAAATACCATAACATATAGCATTTTATATGTGTTCCATAGTCAATTTGTGCTGGTGAATTCAGTGACCGAACTATTAAGGAGCCAAGGGGGGCCCTGGTCCCCTCATTTTTTTGGACAAAAACCCTTAAATAGATATTATATTTGTGAAATTATTCAATTATATGTAATTTAATGATTCATATGTATGATTTTGTAGTTAGTCGGCCGCTCCTCTCGAGTAAATGCATCTATTTATTTTTTAAAAATATTACAAAAAAATTGAACTAAGCCGAAACAATGAGCTATTTGTGTGGTAGAGCTTATATTGAGTTATAATTTTTAGATTATTTGATGAATTTGCATTGAAATGATTGACAATCTAATGAAATTAAATTGACATTTAGTGGTACACAAGTGATTGCTAAATAAAATTAAGTTCAAATTGTTTATTATCGTTATTTGATAAGTATTTATAATTAATTAGACAAAATTAAATCAATTCTCTCGATTTAATTTAAATAGATAATATTGTAATGTATCGTGTTAAAGTTTATTTTAATAGGTTTTACATAACTAAAAGTTTAACATTAACGATAACTTATAAAATAATCTCATTGAATATCACTGTTCAGCCCCTGATTCTGTCCCTGGTGATGATACACCCAAGTTTCAAAATTTTGTTTCATTCTCATCAAAATTTTCATGTTCTGGAATGTTTTGGAACAAATTTAACGAGTGTTTTGAATCAAAATTCCAAATGTTTAAACCAATGTTTCAAAACATCAATATCCATGTCCAAGTTAACACCAAAAACGAAATTTTGATATGTTACACATCTCCTTCTTTAACATGCAGTTCAGTGTCCAAGTCGTGGTGACTTTATACCTAAAGTGGTATGTATATGGGAATCACGTTTATCATTGAACTTTTTTCAGGCCTGTCCACTATTTTAGAAGAATCTTTGATCGCAGAAGGTGGGAGCCATAGAAGAAAGATGGATAAAGCAAGAGGTAGAAAGAAAGCTGTTTTGGCTCAATCAACGTAAGTCAAAAAAATGTACTGCAAAAATATAGCAGAAGAAAAAAAAAACTAAGTGTTAGTATTACACCACCTTAATATCAGCATGGCAATTTTGACGATGGAATGTTTGTACATGAACAAGAACAGGTTGGAAATCATATATTTGATACAATCATGCGTCAAACTTGTTGAAGTATAAATATTTAAATCACACCATCTATAACAACTTAAAATTTTAGAGTAGAAAGTTGTTTAATATGATTTTAAAGCAAGAGATTATGCGTTTGAATTTTATCGTCAACCCAATAATTAAAAAAAATTCACGTGCTAAACCTAAAAGTACGTTATATCATCTAGGTTTGTTAATCAAGTCGAGTTTTTTTAGCCGAGCTTATTTTTTTAAATAAGCTTAATAAATTGTTTCAGTTCGGCTCGTTTAAAAAGTGAGTCGAGCCCGAATCGAACCCCAAATGAGCCGAGCCAGAATAGTTTAACTATTTTACATATAAACAAGTAAAATTTTGTGAGCTTGAGTCGATCAACTAAAAATTTATTCAAGTTTTGTTTGTTTAGTACATGAGTCGAGCTTGAGTCAAATCTTATCCGAGTAGAGCTTAAGCCAAATTTAAGTAGTTCAACTCATTTATCAATTCTAACCATTGTTAAAATACTATACTTTGAATCAACAAAACGATGGAATGACACAAAACTACCAACTTAGAGAGAGAGACTCAAATATAGGAATTTTTTCTATCTTTTCATCATCGTGCAGGCAAATGAGAAAGGGAGGAGAGGACCACAAATCCACTTTGAATTAAGTACAGCGAGCAAAGAAACTTGCCATTAAACAAAGTGTACGGTCAATATAATTACATGGCTTTCTGGGTGTTGCTAAATTCAGTGTATACCATATGCAGTGCAAAAAATACCTAATGAAAAACCATATAAATTAATCCAATATTTTTTTAGTAAAGAAATGTACAATTCAGTATGATAATTATGATTCCTTGTTTTTTTTTTACGCTAATAAGTACCATCCAATGAGAGTGGTATGCTGACAATCTAAGAAATAAGAATGGTCTGCTGACTATGCTTTAAAATAGGAATGGCTTGTTGATCCTTCTCACGCCCCCAGCACCTAGGTTATATTTCACAAACACCCCCTCAAGTTTAGGTCGTTTTTTTTTCTTTTTGGTACAATGGGCAAAGGTGTCCGAACTAATTTACACACATCGTGACTAATCCCTCCCTGTTTTAGTCAAAAATAGATCATCTACACCAAAACTAGGATATTCATAAGAGATACATCTCTCATAATTTTTGTCTCAAAAAAATTGTTAAAATTCAAACTTAAAACGTCCAAATTTATATAACTTGTCACTCTTATCATTTAAACTACTTTTTAGGGTTAGTTTAGGTCATATTTATGTATACTAATATGTATATTTCTTTATACTGGCATGCATACAAAAAAAGAAAAAGAGAGAAATTAGGGAAAGAGATTGATCAATTACATAATAGATTTCTTAGAGCATCTCCAACCATGACTCAAATTTTTACTCAAATTTAAATTAATATTTGAGTAAAAAGCTTGATTTGATATAAAAGACTCAAATGGACAAACTCAAATTTAAAGAAGGAGAGACTCAAATTTAAATGAGGTCAAACCCACATTTAAAAGGAAATAAGGATGACTATTGGATCTTTAAAAGATGATGAAATCTCACCATTAAATATTTGAGTAAAGATTTGAGTCTCCCTTGATTTGAATAAAAAAATGAGTTTTCCTTAATTTGATATAAGTTTGAATCAAGAATTGGAGCAAGTTTTTTAGACTTTTTTACTCAAATTTGAATTTGAGTTTAAATTTAAATAAGGGTTGAAGATGCTCTTACAAATATTGGTGCAAGTATTTTAGACAGATTTACTGTTCCTAAAAAAATCGGTGCAAATATTTTAGACTGTTCATTAAAAAACAAAAAAAAAAGGTTAGGCAGATTTGCACCAACATGTCTAAGAGGTTCGTGTTTTCTTCTAAGGTAGGCTAGCCCTATATTTAGACTTTTTAGGTTATTATATAAGTAATTATGTGTAAAGATTTTTTTTTTCATCATCTCAATCACATCAACTTGTAGACTGCTAATAGTTTTCTAATTGTAGTGTAGTTAATGCTAGTTTCCACCAAAATAACAACTCATTTTTTCTATTTTTTTAAAAAAATAAAATAAACGTGAGGGGGAGGCGGCCAGTAGGTAGTGACCCCTTTGGCGCGCTTAAGAGAGCCTCTCCCTATGTGGAATGTTCGGTTAACTATAGTTACAGACCCCTTTAGAATAGTCCGTCACCACACCACCACAAGAGCACTAGTGAACAAGATAGGAGGACTCCGTGGATCGAATCCCGCTTTACAACCTCATGAGAGTCAGGCAGGGGCGGAGCCAGACTTCTTCTTCAGTGGGGGCAAATTATACTATATTAATATTAAAATTTAAAATATTCACAAAAGTGTAATTTTATTAATAGAATACCAATTAAAGATGCAATTCATATACATGAGTGATATACAAAAAGAGCCAACAAGAACAACTCATTATAGATTTATCTATAAGACCTAACAAAAAAAATTTGAACCGCAAAATTGGGCTCAATTATATATTAAATTTTAAGAAAAATTTTCATAACTAATTCAAAAATTAAAATTTTCAATCACAAACTTAATATTCATCATTAAATTTTAACAAACAATCGAAATTAACTTAAATTATAATTATTCTAGTAAGTTAAACCTAGGTATAAGAAGTACTTAACTTATCACAATAAAACTATTCAAACTATCAAATCAAAATAATTTAATTTAATTATAATGGAGGACTGCAAGTCCCAATTCCAATTTCACAAATAAAAATAAAACAAATGATACGACTACAAGTTCTAATTTCAATTCAACATATAAAAATAAAATAATAGAAAAGACTACAAACCCAAATATCAATTAAATATATGTAAAAAATAAATCATAAAAGAGGACTATAAGTCTCAATTTTATTTTAATATAAAAAACTAAATACATGACTACAAATCTTAATTTCAATTTTTTTTAACACATCCTAGTTTCAATTCAATACATAAAAAAAAATATAAGAGATGATTATAAGCCTCAATTTTATATTTTCAATTCAACATGTAACAAATTAAATACAACAGAGAGTTACAGACGCTAATTTCAATTCAACGTTTAAAAAATAAACCACAAAAGAGAACTACAAACCTTAATTTTCAATTCTAACATATAAATATAAAACAAAGAAGATGATTACAATCCCCAAATTTAGTTCAATGTATAATCATAAAACAAATGAGATGGCTAACCTATTTCGTAACATATTAGTTAATCTTTAAATGCCTAAATTTTTGATATCATTTTTCATTTATATTTATAAGTGAGACTCATATATTTGTCAAAATAAGATAATTACCCATAAATCTTTTTAAAAAAATTCAATGGAGGCAAATCTCTAATAAATTTTAAATTTTTTAAAATTATACTTGATCTTCAAAATTTTTTAAAATTCCAGTGGAGGTAGCTGCCCCCACTGTGGATCCGCCCATGTAGTCAGGGAAGACCCTTTAAATAGCGTGGAAGAACAACTCAGATTGCGTGCAAGAGAAACAGTTTCATGCCCACTGCTATCTGCCCTCTACGAACAGTTCATTTCTTTGGCCATTTTTAGTGCACGAAGTTGTGTTGCACGTAAATAAATTTAAATAATATTTTTTTTTATAAAAAATTTGAATTATTTGCTAATTTTAATTATTATTAAATTTAATTATTAAATTATTTTATAAGTACTTTTGATTATATAATCTGTCATTTATTTAAGTATCTTTTCAACTTTTTTAAGTATTTGTACATTTAATTATAGGGTAAATTTTACTGACTCCCCCTTTAGGTGTGATTTATAAGGTAAAATTACGTATTCTGTTAGGTCTATTAACAGACAAAAACTAATAGTGGTATATGCAGTGATATTTTATAAACTAGAGGGAGTGTCAGTAAAATATGACTTAAATTCAGAGGGTGTGGTGAAATTTATCCTTAATTAAATTATAAATTATAAATTTTTATTTTATTAAATAGATTGATTAAATCACTTATAATATTATAGATCAAAAAATAAAATATTAAATATATTTAACCGTAGAATTCATTCTTGTAATCTATTCTTATTTTAGTTTAATGTGTATATTGGGTTTGGGTCAATACTTCCCAAATAAAAATTTGAATAATTAAGTAAAAATATAAGTAAATAAGAGCACAAATTAGTTAAATTCACAAATTAAAAAATTAAACTTATAAATTTTGTAAAATGAGAATACGAATTCATGGAGAGTTTGCTCCCATAGCACGAGAACATTTGTCTCATGAAGTCTAGCCCCTTTTTGAGTTGCCTTCGGGACTGACCCATGCCATGTAGTACGAATCCAACCCTTAATTATTTTGTTCATTTTTATATTCGATACTTTGTAAATTAATTCTTTCTTGCCTCATTCTATTCAGTCAGGTATACTATTCTTATCCGAATTTCGTACAAAACAGTCGAGCAAGAAATTTGGTCAATACATATTTTTAAGTTATTATTTTTTGGATCATTTTAATAATTTAATTAAATAATATATACGAATTAACTAACACAATAAATCAATAACACTAAATAAAACACAATAAATTTAATAATACATAAAAAATTACAATAACATACAACAAAAAAATCATAAACATCAATACATCATATATAAGAAAGGCATAAATATCGATAAAATATTAGGGTTTCTAGATTTTTGAATTTTAATTTTTAGGCATTAACATATATATGTGGGTAGGGTAAGGTAGAAATACGAAATTTTTGTAGGTATTCTGCATTCCTACCTAATTTTTTTTGAAATATCAAAAAATCTTCCATTGACCTGCCCGATTCTTTCAGGTAACTAATCAGTAAGGGAGGGTATGATCGAAAATTACAGGTAATCAGAAATTTGAATACCCCTAATTTTTGTAGTAGATGTCCAACCTTGTTTTGCTTAAAAAGATTAAAATTAAGTTAGTTTCTTTAAATAATCACTTAATTTTTTTAATATTTATATAAAAATATACACATGTTTTGGATCAGATTATAATCTAATTGGATATAGGTATATCAAAATCTGAAATTTTATGGAATACAAATTCGGGTTCGAATGATCAATAAAAAATATCAATTCATTTTCGACTAATTGAATTCAAATTTGGATTAAAATCTAATCAATTAACATGCCTACTTGTAACGCAAAAGAGAAACGGTTCATGTCTGGATCTCCGTGAAAATGGATTTTTTAAATTTTAAAATGGGCATGCTGTCCATGCGGAATTTATTTATTCCATTAAAATAAAATCGCTCAATAAAAATAAAAATAGGCCAAATTAGATAATCTCCACCTGATTTTATTCGTTCGCTTGTTGTCCTGTCTATGGGTGTTAATCGAACTCTTGTCGAGTCTAATTTACACATAAATGAACTGATTCGTTTAACTATTTACTTATAAACGAGTCTAAAATAATGTTCAAGCTCGGTTTGATTAACAGCCCTAATCCTATCCTGCTGTTAAGCAATCATACGTTTTGGCTATGGATTTTTTTTGCAATAATAAAACTACGCATGCGATCTTCGCTATGTGTATTAATCTAAGAAAAGTGGTTCACTTATAATCATATATTTCGCATTATATCTTAGATCAAATTATAGTTTAGACTAAAATGATACTATTTTAAATCATTAGGGGCGGTTCACCGGTTAGATTTGTCCTTTGGTAATTCAATCTTAGGTTCAATTCTTTATCACATTCTCTAAGGGTAAACCACCCTTGTCCATTAAAGGACATGTTGTAACTCAACTTAAGTTATTTTTGTGAGCTACTAAGTTCGAGAGAGTAGTTGACACAAATCCAAACAAATTATAACAAAAAAAATTAATATTATAATATGATTATAACTATCTTATAGTTGGCACCATACTAAGATAGAACTAAATAAGAGACAGTTTAAACTTGTTTAAAATTAAGTTACGGCTTTACAAAAAGTCAATTATGACACAATGGGGTTAAATTACAACTCAAAATAAGTTAGGGTCTATTACATTCTTTTATAAGGGGGTGCAACACGAGTTTTTCAAGGGTCACTCTTTGAAGTATTATTCTCACTTAAAAAAATTGCATGCATTGGTACCAATATCATTATATCCGTTATTGTTGATCTTAATATGTTAGTATCGATTCTCAACAACTCCATTTTTATGTAATCTCATCAAAATAATTCATAATTTTCATTTAATAGTGACTTTACATACCTAATAGTAAGGATGCAACTTGGGTGGGTCAACCCGAGCCCAACCTGAAAAAAACAAGTCTAGGATTAAAATTTTTAATATTTTGGGTTGGGTCTGGACAAAAAAATTTCAACTCAAATTGAATTCAGGCAAACCTTGGATTGTCGGGTTTAACCCGAATATACATAAATATATAAATATATTTAACAAGGGTTAGTATATATTGATGGGTCAAGTCCAAGGGCCTAACTCATGCTATAAGGCCTGGTCCGAGTTTATAGCCCAACTCCCAGAAGTCCAAAAAATCTAGTTTAACTGTCGACCCAATCAAGTTCACTAGGAGCTCAAGGAGCTACTATATAAAGCAAGGAGCATGCAAGGGTCATCCAAAATCCTCCTCTTAGTCACCTTGGAGTAAGGGAGCATCCAAGAGTCTCCTCTTAGCCACCTTGGAGTAAAGGAGCATCCAAGAACTTCACCCCCGCCGCTTGGAGAGAGTCACTCTTCCCTCATCCTTTGATCAAGTCTTTTGGAGAGCATCATAACTTCCTTACCCGTTGAGGAGAGGAAAGGTTGCCAATGAGAGGAAAAGTCGTCAAACTATTTAATACAATTAAGTTGCCCCAAATCCGTTATGACTGTTAGACTGATTATTCAATTACTATGTAGGGGACTATAAATTGTAAGCTCTCCAACATTTGGGTGGCATCTCACAAATCAAGATCATTTCTTCTCTCGTGTAATTCTCTGTTCTCCCAACACATTGGAGTTAATAAATTTTTCGGCAAACTTAGTCATTGAAAGTGGACGTAGGTCTTGTTGATTGAACCACTATAAACCTTGTTTCCTTTCTCTTCCTTTACTTACTTTATTGCATTTTATACCGGTTACTTGACTAGTGGTGTGCAAGTCAATTTGTGCATCATCATTTATCTTCACTTTTTAGAATCCAGATTTTCACTTCACTTCAAGTCTTCACTCCTGCACCTCCATTACTCTCAGATCCCTCTCTCACTTATCACTCGTCTTTTATTTGATCTCAAACTCTCAGCCTCCTTCTCTCACTCGTCGCTCGTCTGAATTGTCTCAGACTCTCAGTCTTTTTCTCTCTCTCTCACTCGTCACTCCTCCCTCTTTTACTAATCTGAATTAAGTAACCTGGGCCCATCCTGATCTTTAACCTAAAATTAGTCTGAATTAATTAACTCGAATTCAACCTGTGCCCACCCGAATTAAACTCGGGCAATACTCAGGTTGAGGTAGGGTTATGATTGACGATTATATACCTAAAGTGGGTTAGGGTTGACCTTTCAACCCGCTCGAGTTGTACCCCTACCAAATAGAGTGTTCTTGTGCAAAACACTTTTTTTTTATTGTGATTAAAAATTTAAAATATAAGTCGTAATATAAGCAAAAAGATTTAAATGATTTAAATCGTTGTTGTACTTTAGGGTGCTCCCATGCAAAACACTTTTTTTTATTACTATTGTTAAAAAATTAAAATATGAATCATAATATAATCTGTCAATAGTAAAAATTACTGTGGGATCTGATGAGAACTTGTTCAGCAGAAAACGTTGAAATGCTCACAAACTTCGATGGAACAGGTGTTGGATTTGGTATATTTATCGTTAATATGAACCTTTCTTCATTCGCTACTTTGTCTCTCTGTGTGTGTGTGTGCGTTGTTGGTTTTGGAGTGTGTGTTCTCAGCTGTTAATGGAATGAATTTAGGATTTGGTATTGGTTGCGGTTTCGGGGTCGGATGAGGTTTTTGGAGGTCTATTCTGATACCTATTTGCATCTCTCGTTCTGAACTTATCTTGCTCGGCATTTCTATTAGAAAGAAAAGATATTGATAAGAATTGTTTGTGAGACCTTAATTGTACCCCGATTTGTTATGTTTCACGATTTTATAGGATATTTGATGAATTTCTGCTGGAAGATTTGCTATCTTCGAGCTTGTGTTTTGTAATTTATTGTTAATATTTCTTCAACAAGTTCTTTTTTTAAAAAGAGAAGTACATATATAGGAATTCTTTCCGAAAAAGTTGTTCCATCTCATTATTTAGAGAAGTTTGAAGCACCTTTTGTTTTGAATGTGCAAGACATAAGAAAGGTGATGCTCACAGATTTAGTGACAACAAACCATACCATTTTCTGGTTGTGTCATAGTCCAGATAGAGTAAGCACAGGATTTAAGTAGTCTAATCCTTCCTGCAGTTGGTTGGGATATTTAGAGTCTTCCGTGTTTTAGCAAGTCTTTCTTTGAGCTTTGCTTGCAACCCCGCGAATGCTCTTCTGACATTTTGGTGGGATGCTATCAGGATGCCATTAGTTTGGGTGTTTTAGGAAGAGTGGTTAGCATCTCCACCAAACAAAGTAGGATTTTATGCACTTCTTGGTAGATTTTCAGACATGATGTCTGATTTCAGGGTTCAAAGGAGTGAAAGAAACAAGGCTGACTACCGATAATCTGAAAGGTTAATTGAAGGTTATGTGGGACTCTTCTCAATTTGGTGCCATTAACATTTCCACTCTGTTTTTCTAGCCTTCAGGTGAAATTGAAAACTGAAGCTAAAGTTGATGTTCACTTTGGCTCTCTTTGAAGTAGAAAAGTTGTGTTGCTGGATGTGAAAATGTTTTAATTATGATAATGAGGCTAAGTCAAATTTGTATGCTTGGGTTCCCCTGGAGATTGTAATATTAAAATAAACTCAAGTGGTGGTTCTTGCAAACACTGATTATTAACTCTTCTTAGTTGGTCTTTGTTCAAGAATCAAGAATCAAGACTAGAAATGCATTGAATTTTGTATGTATTTTTTTACTAATATTGAAAAACACAGGCGATAGTGTTATTTAAGCATTGGTCTCCTCATGGACTTAGGTGGCAATGACCCCATTGAATGGTCATAACTCACAAGATTTCTTCCAGTTCTCCCAGGCTCACGTTCTGACATTCATTATATTACAGATTTTTCTTTCTCCAAACTCCTGATCCTATTTGGATATGGTAAAATTTGAGCTGCTTTATGGATTTTTTGACTTAGATTAGAGTTATTACATTGTGGAGGTTGTTTTTTTGTGAATGTAGAAGGGTCAAGAAACTGCCATATAGCACACATGTCCAAAAAAGGTAGTAGGATGGCCTGAGATGTCACTTGACATATTTTGGAACTGTATGTTTGTAGATATGTCAGGCTTCAAAATAAGATTTTGATGTCTATTTCATAAGTTGTTCTCAATGTATTTATGCACAAGAATATGACGGTCTTTAGTTTGAGGTAGTGTGTGCTTAAATTTGTTAATCATAGACCCAGAGAAATGACATTAACTGCTGGATAGGTGTAGCCCGGACTGGACAGCTGAACTATAATATCTGACATAGAATATTGGATGGGTGTAGCCGGGACTGGACAACAGAATTACAGACCAATAATATTTCAATTCGGCGCGAGAAAGTTGTACATGTATGAGTAGGTGGAAAAAAGAAATGGCTGAGTTTATGGAAAAAAGATACTCCTGAAAAATGATGTTTCATTACTTGAACGCTATGTAAGAGAAGCTGAAGATTGTGACATGATGTTTTTGTGCCTCTTTCTTCCTTATAGAAGGCAATGTGACATTTCCCTGCATCTTGGCATTGAATATTCCACTCTTTGTATGATGAATCTGCTGGAATATCCCCCCTCAAAAAGTTTTCCCGCCATGAATTTTTTACCCATGGATGCACTTGCTTTCTTCAAATTTCATCCCTTGCGCAAGACAAATTGAGCCCTACATCTCACCCGTATTTTTTCTTGAGTGTGGTTGGGGTACCCCTCATCTCAAAAGACTACTAGTGTTAATGATCCTTCTATACAACGCTTTTGAACATGTGCCTTGTGTGATGGTCTTGGCAATTCACCTAATGCTGAGGGCATTTGAAAGTTCAAATGTAGAATAGCTAGATATCCAAATATCGTATCCCAGTCATTGATTCTCTTACAGAGTTAACTTGTGGATAGTCAGTATCCAGTAGGATGCTCCACAAAGTTCCGATAATGGATCTTAGAAATAGATAATTGATTGTGTGTTCACATCTACTTTTTAAATCATGAGATATGAAGCACGATTGGTTCCCTTCTTATGAAATTGAATACCCGTTGCAAGACTCTTCTTGTAGGATGAATGATTCCACCATGATTTCTATTGCGATTTGTTCTTGTCTGGATACTATTGTTGCTTATGCTGCTACTTATGTTATTGTTACTTGTCATTACCCGTCTCTCCAGCTGTGCATGCTGCATTATATCATTCCAGCCAGCTCAGCTGCTAATTGTTGGTCTGTATCTTATTCAGGCATGCCTCTGAATTTATTGGGTCAATGTTTACTCTCTTGCACACACAAAGGAGTGCACGCAGAACCACAAACAATAACATATGCTTTACTTGAGTTCATATCCTCTCTATAGTTGTCGTTCCTACAATTTCTACAAATTTTCTTTTATGTTGGCATATTGTACCTGGGTATCAATAGGGGATTACCTTTTGGAGATCAAAATTTGATTCTTCTCAACAATTTACGTGGAGCTAGAACAATTATTGAAACATTGGTTGCAGAGGAAATAAACATCATCCGTTTACTCTTAAAATCATATTGACCAATCATCATTGCTACATTGATTTGAAGGTGGAGGCTGTGGGGTCGGGCTAGGCCTTGGATGGGGATTTGGTACAGCTCTTGGTGGTCAATATCGGTCTTCTAGAATTACATTCCAATGCATAGAGTTTGACAGTAAGAAGAATCACAGTGAAGGTAAAGAGTCCACAGATTTGTGAAGAGGAACTCCAAAAGTTCATGCTTCACAGTAATTTCCTTTTTAGACCCTCCATTGTCAATGTAAAGGCTACATTTCTAGTTTTAAATTGGTGAAAGCACTGCATTTGAAACGTCGGAGTTAGAGATAAGTGTGGTGCATTGTGACAGGTTTGGGTATTAATAAGTGTAAATATTTGCGAACGGGGTACATTCCTGCCCTAGTCATTCCAGCTAGCCAAACCTAAAGGAAATCAACCCTTGTCCATTTCATACTAATTGTCTCATTATAAATTCCAGCCTGGTCAGAATTTAGAGAGTCCTTGAAATGGACAACCTCGAATCCATATGTACTATTCGGAGAACCTCGCATCATGCTGATCACCTTATCTTGACGACACTAACACTGCCCTCATTGGTACCGAATAGGTTCCCAAAAGAATTGATTAAAACCCTTTCCCACTAACATCTTCCCTTGAACCAAGATATTTCAAACAAATTTGCAAGTCATTGTGTATCAACTTTATAATAATCTGCTTAGAGAGAGAGAGAGGAATAAACATTGTTTAGCCTCTATCTGCCAGCAAACTGGAAAAAAACTAAGCGGATAATTGAGTAATTGACATAATAGATCTCTCATTACCTTTTAAGATATGAAATTCCCAAGAGAAAACATCATAATATCAAAAATAAAAGGGTGAATTGCACTTTGTAACCTCAAAAATTAATTTGTTCATTTTATACCCTCAATATATTAAAAGTGTTGTAATGTGATCCTTACGTTAGTTATCATTACTCATTCAATCAATGTCGATGGAATGAGTTTTGATTTAATAAGCAACGGAAGATAATAAAAAGATCACATTATAACACTTTTAATACATTGAAGATATAATATAAGAAATCTCATATTTGAAAGTACAAAGTGGAAAACTTAAAGGTTTTGGGGTGTGAAGTGAGATTCCCCCAAAATAAAAATTGGAAGAAAGAAAAAGGTTGTACTAAACGAGATGGGAAGGCAGAGAGAGAGAGAGGTTCAGGGTTGCTTATGCGCTACATTAATTAGTATTAGAAATACAAATACAACTACAGCGGAAAAGTGCAGCTCCAAGTAAAAGAAACTATATTACAAGATCTTGCAACTGGCACGAACCTGTAAGTTTTTTTGGTGGTAAAACGGAAGTTTCCCAACACCAGCTAAGTCAAAAAATGGAAACAGAAAAGACATCGAACTAATACTACAGCATTTATGATGCAATTCTAAGCACCAACTTACAAATATTAACAAAACACTGCATGAAAGAGAAACAAAATCACACCTACCTCCACCGGGTAACAGTGCAAAGAATGCTCAGCAATTTTTTCTTTTAATTATCCAACCCCATATACCACTCTTGACTATGAATGCTGAATAAAGAATCCATCGCCTTCTCAGATCGCACGCAATGCAACTAAAACTGCAGACACAAACAATACAGTATAAGTTCCCACATGAAAAACTTATAAATCTTATTCTGCTTTTTCCCATTGAAACATCTAATTACAGATCTCGTCAAAACAAAACGAATATGTAATAAATTCTATGTACATCCAAGTTTGGAATGGTAGGAGTTAAAACTCAAAAATTAAAGTATAGGATGCATAATGAATTTATAGGATGCATTTTACATCTGTTTTCTAACAGAATTATACAATTCATGTACAGGATTCAGATCTTAACCACTGATACTGTTATAGAAGTATGCATTATCATATAATTAAACTTGAGCATATTCCACCCCCATCGTTGTTGTAAGGTCCAGTGCTGACAATTAACCAGGCTGGAACTTAAGAATAATTCTAAAGAAAACTATTTCAATATTGTATCCAAGTAAATGATAAATATGAAGAAGCTATGGTTAAAGTGCAAGCTCACCAATCAAGCATAGTAGGAAAACAATCCAAAACACCACTTGAATGGGTCGACCATATTGCATGTGATACTGAGACCTTTGAAGCTGTCTCTGAATGGATCCATACCAACCATAGAGTTGCTTGTCATAACACTCATCACAACCTTCAAGGCAACTCTTACTTCTTTCATAGCATGCATTAATTCCCTTTCCAGTCACAAGCAGGTTACATTGCATTAGCACAAAATGGAATCAAGAAGAAAATCTCATGACCACATCTAAATTCTATAAAAGCAAATCAATACTCACTCTAGTCAAATGCTCAGATTTTGGTAATGAGATATCAGCTTCTTGGTGATCTGTAATCTTCAACTTCCGGTAAACATTCTTTGACCACTTCAACTTCGATGCAGATTCCATGGTATTTAGGAACCCCGAAAAACTTGGAATCTTTCGAGGAGTTGGCTCGGGCTGTACATTGGAGGAACTCTGCGCAAAAGCATCATCATTGACTGAAATCTTCCAGGCACCAATGTCAGCACTAGCGCTTGCCGTCCTTCGATGCCCAGGAACCTTCTCCTCCCTAGCCTCCCCCTCCACCAAGTGAGACAAATTCTTCAAATGGTGGGGTGCCATTTGTTTATCAGTCTCATGTTGGTTCAATGTTTGTCGGTCTTTAACATGAACTTTTAGAAATGTTTTGCCCCCAGAATCAGATGGTCCCGAAATAAACAATGCAAGCTCATTGCTTTCTCCCTCATCCAACCGCACCCATGGAAGAGGTGGCTTGCCTGTTGAAACAGCCGACTCGTGTAAAGAATTTTGCACTTTTGAAATCTGGCTCTTCATTACTATAATGAATTCTTGATGCCTGTCTTTTGCATCATCTGTTGCGCTATTAGTGTAACTGGACCTAACTGCTCGTTCAAATTCCTCCAACTGCATTGACACCAAATTCATTAAACTCAAAATTGATTACACCAGTATGGGAACATCCCAATAATCATCTCTCAACACTCACTGCACTAGTTTGAAAGAATGTCCTCAATCCCCAACTATTTCCGAAACCCCAATACAATTCCAATGTATGTAATCTAATAAAGAGAAATGGGGAGGAGGGGGTATGAATGACCTGCCATTTGCAAGTGCCAAGGGCAGTATATAGGTCCCTGCTGAGTTCTTCGGAATTCCAAGTACCGGAAGTGTCCTTGGTTGCGTGAATCCATGTTCTATAAGTCGATTCCATCCTTCACAATACAATGAACATTAATTGCGAGTGTATGTGAAAGGAAATTATACACAATCAAAGGTCTCTCTGTATATTAAGATGCAGAACAGAACCAATAAATCAAATCCTAGAAATAACAAGGAATAAAATCGAAATTGGTACCTGTCGGCAGATTCCTGAACTTCTTCCGCTGCAGAGAAGAAAGGATCTTTCTCCCACCGATCGAAATGCGACGTCATAGCTCCCCAATATCACAACCCCTTTGTGCAAAAACGTTAACAATTGGGAGCGAGTACAAAAATAGATAAGATTATTCAGCCAAAAACCCAAAAATCCCTAGCTACAAAACATACGAATCTGGCATTTGGATGGATAATCGGATCGTAAAACTGAATAAAATCATACAAAATGTGTAAAATGCGCTCGCCGGAGGGAGAGGGAAGGTAGATTTATCCGATTTGATCAAATTGGGTAGGTTTTTGGTAATGATATGAGGTGGGTGGCGCTCTCCGGGGACGGAAAAAAAAGGAGTATATGAATATCTGAAGGTTTCGACGTCGCTGTCTCTGGCTTAGGTGCGCGGTCAAAACGTGTGTTACTAGCTGGAAGGATGACATTAGCAATTTAGCATAAGATGCTAATATTTTATTTTTATTTTTATTTTTTCTTCATTTTCTCTTGATCAGTAACATGCTATTTTTTAACTCCTAGCAATGTTGTGTCTAAAAATAAAAATAAAAAACTCACTAGCAATGCACGTAAATAAATTAAAATAATATTATTTTTATAAAAAATATAAATTATATATA
>CM042193.1:4061553-4072912 GCA_023539305.1 Ilex asprella
CATGCGCTGCGGATTGGTTTGACCTCGGCTCATGTTGCGGGTTGAGATCATCAGTCACTGATAGATCAACGTATTTGTAAAACGAGAACAGTCGTTCCCACAGACGGCGCCAAACTGATGATGCTTTTTCACCGCATATGAACAGGGGGAGTATAAACTGTGATGACCGAGGTGGATCTAAGCTAAATTGCTCTCGTGATTTGCAATTGAATATTCAGGGGAGTCTAGGGGAATGTAAACAGTAAGAAATATAGTGGTTCACCGGCTGTGGAGCTCGGCTAGTCCACTCTTCAATGGAGGCTCTTGCTCCTTTTTCTTTATTGACCACTTGAGTGCTTATTCAATACAATATGAAAGAAATTAGGGCTTTGTCATGGCTCTGTAGCCTCTAGGGTTGCCTCTAGGGTATATGGTCCTCTCCCTTGCAATGAAGGTATAATACAGTATTTATAGTGCAATTCCTATCTTCTAAGGGATCTACACCGAGATCTTTGTCTTCATCCGTGGGATCCTCCATGATTTTAGGAGAAAATCTTGGTCGGTTGATATTCTGTGCCTTGATTATAGCTTCCTACCGCTTCTGCGAGTACTTTCTATTAGCCGGTTGTCTCCTTCATATTTCCTTTATTGTCTTGTCTGAGGGGAACCCAAGGTCTGGATCCCCGAGCTATAGATGTCTAGTCTGGCCTCCTGAACTGACCTCCTTGTCTGATCTCCTCTTCCGAACTTGTATATAAGATTTATTTTTGGCATCATCAATTATTATTTATATTTAATTTGTTAATATTATTTATTGATTTAATACATTATAATCATTGCATTGTAACAAGTCTCAATTCCCCTTGTCAAGACAATGATTAATTAATTCACGAAATTTAGATCAAGTAATATTATTAAGACATAAAAAATTAATTTAATTTTTTTAATATAATAATGTGTTAAATGATAAAAATTTTTCGTTTTCATATACATTAATTTTCATATTAATAGAATGATAAAATGTGTATTTATACTTTTTTAAAAAAATTAAAAATTGAAAATAAAAATTTTAAAAAATAAAAAAATATTTGTTTCATCTAAATAATCACGGAAAAAAAATTAATTATTTTTTTTTCATTCATCCAACCAAACACAAAGGAATAAAACTGTATCATTCATACTTTCCTTTCTTAAATGATAGAAAATATATTCTTCATACTTTTTATCCATTTTACTTTCAATTCTTCCTACCAGCACAAAACATAACTATCAGGGTAATCCGATAGTCAAGCTTGTCCTATTACAAATAAGAGGTTAAATTCGATATTTTCGCATCCCATAATGACTAATCACATTTATTCCCTAAAGTCTAGTCTTTAAATTAGTTTAAATCTTAGAACCCTGTAACAAAAATAAAATAAAATTCCATAAAAATATAAAAATTACGGTCATAACAATACTATTGATCATCTTAGTGTCATATCATTAAATTAAATTATATCTTTCAAATTATAGGTTAATTTTCCATTTGCCAATAATATTATTCAGTAAATTAGGTCACAGGGAAGCTCTAATTTACCGTATCTTAAATTAACTAAATTATTACTCTTGCAGTACTGACCGGGGACACGGAGAACGAGAATCTGCTGTGCGACGCAGCGTTGAAATGGCGACGCCGACGAGGTTTGAGCTCTGAGATTTCGGAGCATACATATTCCACTTTGCGCAGGTGGTCAATTTTCTCCTCGAAGCTGGCGCAACCTGAAACACCCTCCTCTACTTCCATCATCTTTTCCTGCGGCTTCCCCATGGGACTCCGGCCACCAAAGCGCCTTCGACGTCTCCTCAACACTTGTTCGTGGTAATTCCCCTCTCATCATCGCTTCTCTCTGCAATTCATTTTCTTAATCCATGACATTATGACTAGTTCTTGCCGAATTTCTCTCCCAAATCCATGTTGTGTATAATTTCTCATGTATGAATGGAATAGGTTTTGCCTATTTTTGCCAAAGGATTTGTTTATCCATGCTAATGTGCTATGAATAATCCATCTTCTTTTGAACGTAAGTTGATGGGGTTTAGTACAATATTTTGAAGTTTAAGGAGGTTGTTTGCAAGCGCCCCAAATTACAGGGTTTTTTTTTTTTGTAATTAACGCTAACAATTGCAAGGCGAGAAAATGCAAATGATGATTCTGAGGGGGACTATCTACAAGATAGGATTACTTGTAGCAAGAATAACCTGATAAACTCATCCAAAAGTTGTGTGCTCAGGGGTGACCACTTTGGTGGTATTGCAAGCATCTATGTGAAATGGTCAAGGACTTAACGCCACTTGAATGCCTTAAAATCCGCTACTATAGGTTCTCCTTTGTAGTTTGAAATATGAGCATACGAAAAAAATTGCTTTCAATAATGCAGAGGTTAGTAGTTATTTGCAAACAAATGATAATTATTAAGTGCTGAACTACTAGCAATAAGAAGTTTAAGTTAATACTAAAATTAAGGGTGGACTTACAAGTTGAAATCCTATGTACCAAACATTTTTCACTAAAATCGTTAAATGGTGTTAAGTTGCAAAGCAACCCCTCAGTGATCAGGATTTAGAGTTTTAATACAAAGATGTTAGTTCATTGAGCCTTCATCCTAATGTATGTTACAGCTATTTATCATCTTAAAAAATATTAAGGTTCAGTTCAGTGCCAATCTAGTTTGATTAATTCTGGAAAGTTTACCCCTTAAAAGAATATGTGAAGAATTATTTCTTAATAACGAAAGGCCACAAAGCCCTTATCTCTATCTTTTGCTGTTTATCTAGTTCTGTTGTTATTTGATCTAGTGTAAGCTATTTTGACTGGTACTTTTGCTCAAACCCAGTTTTCAACCTACGTCTTTGTGAAATACCATACTTTCTGGTTCATAGTATGTAATAGGCAGCCCTCTGTCATGCAATTGAAGTTAAATGTTTACTGTATAAAATTGGCAGCCCACCAGTTGTCTTTCATTTGAAGTTACTTGTTAATATCAGTTGAACTCTCTGATACAATAACTTGGTGGTACTTCAATTAGAAATGAGAAATGGATAGAGCCGGAGTATATAATCTGAGAACCCTGAAAAAACAATAGATATAGTTTATTCATTGGTTATTGCTTCTGTATGTCACCATACAATCGTTTCCTTTCTTTTTCCCCTACTTTTGACACAACAATTAAATGTGCTTGCATAGTTGCCTAAATTTGTAGTACCCAAGATAACCATTTGAAGCATGAGAATAATCATGTAAAGAAGACAAACATGCATTTTACAGGCAATTTACAATGCGTGATCAAGAACCATGCGACTCCAACATTATATTAATCAGGTCCAGCTGAAAGCAATTGGACTACCGACGATGTGTTTTCCATCTGACCATTCCAGATGAGCAAAGCTGATTGTGCCTGATGGCATTGAGCTAGCAGTGAATGTCACGGTATAACTCTTCTTCTCATTTAGATTACTGAAAGTCAGTGATTGTGGCTCAACCAATGTCTGCACTGCCTTCGTTTCTGAAGACACTGAAACCTTGTACACTGCTGGGTTGCCCACATTAGTCAAAGTCCTTTTGAACTTGACTATGGTTGGTGCTCTGCTACCACCGTTTCTGCCGGAGGCTGTCTGCAGGGCTACAGCAATACTTGGATAAGGAAGATCTCCCGGGTTCTGAACATTATTGAATCCCATCCTACAGTTGATATCGCGTTTTGTGAGAAGCTTGATCTGAATTGAAGTATAGTTTAAGGAGCAAAGGAAGCCCAAGTAATCATCAACTGTGGCATCATAGACAAGGCCTGGATCAAGCGCTGATACTGGGTTCACGTGCCCGGCACCATAATCAAATGGTGTTGTCGACATTCCAGTTGCAGCGTCTTGAAGGGTTTTGCCATTTTTGTATGTGCTGTATGCTGTGGTCATGAGTGCTGACCGGATAGCGGCGGGGCTCCATTCTGGGTGGGCTGCCTTCAGTAGTGCTGCTAATCCGCTTACATGTGGGCATGACATTGACGTTCCAGAGATTATATTGAAACTCACATGCCGAGTGTCTTCCTCTAACCCAGTAGGTCCGACCTTACCGGTCCAACCGGCCAGGATATTAACTCCTGGCGCTATTAAATCGGGCTTGAGTATTTCTGGCGTGACTGGGTTTGGACCTCTGGAACTGAACGCTGCAATGACCGGCGATGGTTCGATTCCCAAGTGGGTGCTCCCACCTGCAATTGTGGCCATTGGATTCAACTCTGAAGATATGTACTTCTTTATTGCATCACCAGTTGTTAGGCCCACTGCTGCCGTAGGTATGAGATGCGCATCGGCAACCAGCTCTTCTCCATAGTACTCGGTATTTGCTAGGATCATCCCTACTGCACCAGCATCTTTTACTACCAAACCCTTTTCAACCCTGGAAGTCAGACCTCGTTCACAGACCACAATTTTACCAGCAACTTTCCTCGGAATCAAACTACCTGGTACGCACAGATTGCCGGATGATGCGTTACTGACATTAGCAGCATATACCAGTGGCACTAAGGAGTCAGATAACGGTTTTCCACTGTAGAGTGATACACCAGAGAAATTTTTTTCATTTCCAAGCCTAACATTTGCTGGAAATTCCCGGTCCAAAGTTCCAGCACCCACCGTAGTTATCCATGGAGCCACATTAGACAAGCTTCCAGAACTAGGTCCGCCGTTCCCAGCTGAGCATGACACAAAGATTCCGTGTGACATTGCCGTGAATGCTCCAATGGCGATCGTGTCTCGGAAGTACTCGCTTATTGAACCGCCTAGTGACAGAGAGAGAATATTTACACCATCTGCAACTGCCATATCCATTGCAGCAAGTATGTCACTGCTAAAACATCCACCAAGCCAACATGCTTTGTACGCAGCCACTCTGGCATGTGTAGCCATCCCTCGGGCTATTCCCCTAGCATAACCAAAGAGGCTTGCTCCAGCTACAGTTGCCCCGGCTGCTGTAGTTGCAGTGTGTGTCCCATGGCCATCATCATCCCTCGGTGACTTTGATTCCACTGTCTCATCAATTGGTCCCGAAGTTGCTTCATACCCTTTGGAAAAAAACCTTGCCCCGATTAGTTTTCTGTTACAACTTGACGAGTTGAAGTTCTTACCTGTCTCACAAACACCCTTCCAGCTCCTGGGAACTGGGCCAAGACCGGTGTCATCAAAACTTTTTATCTCCGGCCACACACCAGTGTCCAACACGCCAATAATGACGTCGCTTGCCAAGTTGGAGTCAGGAAAGAGTGATTCTGTCTTATCGAGTCCAAGAAACTCAGGTGACCGGGTCGTGTGAAGCTCGTATATCACTTCTTCTTGGACTGAAAGGATCCCTGGCTGCTGTTCAAGTGAATTGGCTTCTATTGCCGTCAACCTTGTGGAGTAGCCATGAACAACGCTGTATGTGTAAAGCATGTCAGCAGAGTCCGATACCAACCTTAAAGATGAGGCATACCACTGCAAGTGATCATCAAAGCTCGCTGGCATGATGGATTTGTCCATATGAACAATATAAGTCTTCTGCCGCTGGTGGTTCTCTTCTGCAACCACGCTTGTACCATTGAAGGTCAGCAGTGTCACCATTGAAATGAGCCTGAGCTTCCATATCTTCATCTTTCTGCAAGCCCCAAATCGGAGAAACAGAGCAAGTGATTTCTGTTTTTCTGTCTATGTTCTTGTTTGAAGAGAAGAGTGGGAGAGATGCTAGTTTACATACAACCCCAAAGTGGTGGGGCTTGAGCTGATGAAGATGTTATTGTCTCTCAGCTAATTGTGTTTCATTTGATAGCTGATAATAAGTCTAACGAGAACACTCATGTCCGCTAATATATAATAGTATAGTCTCCCTATGCAAAAATATTCCAAATTAAGAATTTAATTATCATAGATGTTAATTCAAACGCATCGAATTGATTCATTATTTTTTTTCGTTGATGTGACTGCGGATGTATATGTGATAAGTAACATGTCATGTGTATTGTTGATTGATTTTGAAAGACATGTTTGCAATAACTATATCAAAGAAGATGGAAGACTTAACTAACAGTTTTTTAAGTCCCAATCTAGCTGAAACTCTTATGACATGATAACTTGCAAATAGTAGTATGAACATCCCTTTGGTTCAATCATATTTGATTCGTGTTGGGGGAGCATACTCCAATAATTACAGGAATAAATGAGTTGATAATCCTTGTGGCTTCAATGCTGAAGGAGACGAGGTAAGCAAATTGATTTTGGTTGGCAAGCAATAGACGAGACCTTCATGCAACGACAAGACTATTCTATTGGAATATGGACAAGACCACCATAGTTTTTTTACACCCGGGGCATGTTTATTTGAAGGATAATAATGGTATAAGGAAATGGGATTAGAGAAAATAGTACGAGGAGCCCAATAATACCTTGTTTGTTTGTCTTTATTCATGTGGTACTATTTGTTGGGTCGTAATACCGACTTGCTCGCTACAGTGACCGAAATCCATGTACATGGATTTATATAATACCACCTAGGAGGTAGTATTATTTTTGGGCTTTGGCCACCAACGGTATTAAGGAGGTTAATGACTGAATTATCCTTCGGTCTTTAATGTTAGTATGAGATTTGGCCACTAACGATTTTTTGTTTTTTAATTTTATTAATTTTTTTTAAAAAAAAATCTGATTTTGAATTTTTTTAAAATATATAAAGAATATATTTCTCAATACCATAGCAATCCTCAAAACAGACATGCCCTGGGGTATAACTGCAAACATCTGATATTCCCTGTATCTAGAAAGACTAGAATGATGAGAACCGCAAGACTATGTTCTTGAAAAAGAAAAATAATTGACAGGTATATCCATCATTAAGAAGATTAGGATTCTAATGGCTGATGATATATGTTAAGTTAGTGAATTATATTTCCAAAAAATATTACACAATTCAAATAAAACCTGAAAAATATAACTTAAATGTATATTATCTATTAGATGAGTGTTGGATGAGTGAGATTTACTAAAAAAGTTAAAAAAATTTGTTAGTATTCACTCATTTAAAAAATAATATGTATTTAAATTATAATATTTAAATTTTATTTAAATTGTGTAGTATTGCTCATTTCTGTCAAGTTAGGTTCTCGCATAGGATGCGTATATCAGATTTTTCTCAGTGGGCAAACGAAATTTTTTTAATCGAATAAAATAATTATAAAATTATAAAGTGTTAAAGAAAGGTGATCTGTACGTTTCTTCTTTTCAACTTTTGCTTTTTAAGTAAACAACCTTTTATAGTGGATAACTGAAGATCAGGTCTGCACACTGGACTGCAGATACCTGCCCAATTTCCATTCCACTATGCAAAGGGTGAAAAAAAAAGAGATAAATTGGTACTTTGATTTCAGACAGGTTGAGCAATGACGATTGTTTATCCGTCTAAACGATCTTTTTTAGGTCTGATATAGTCACGATTTTTTGGTAGCTAGCATTGCTGCGTGACTACGCTTCCTAATCTTCCGGTTTCATAAGATGGAAGCTTTTCAAAGAATTGGTCTATTTTTTTGTATTTTACATTAGGAAAAGCTAAAAAGAAGGGGAAAGAATATTAGACAGTCCAAGAAAAGTAGAACGCATACACTAGCAAAAAAAGATGGTGGTTTTGGAATTAGAATATGTGTTATTTATTGTGGAAAAAAGAATTCCCCTACTGTCCATTACTTGCATCAGCACCTTTAAGAAATCCCTTTATCTTACTACTCTTCCACACTGATTTTAATAATCCAGGCCAGCAAGGACCACCAATTGCTAAATTCATTGGGAAACCAAAAGGAATTGAACTTCAAACCCCCCCCCCCCCCCCCACCCTTTTTGATGAGTAATATCATTTAGACTTAAAATACTGACCTAATTTATTCTTTAATGATACGTACAAATCTTTAATCTTTTTTTTTTATATTTATTTTTTGTTTTTGAATTGATAGAGAACCGTTTTAAGTAATTGTTCTTTAAATTCATAATTATAATTCAAATTTTAATTATGCATTATTATTTGTAGATTTATGTGCATCAAATGGGTTAATGTTCTTCTATAAAGATTGATGATGATGATGCACAAAATTATCTTGTGCAAAATCAACAGTCAAGTAAATGAATGTATGTGATTAATGAACAGTAAATAGGTAATCAATAGCAGATCAATGGCAAAATAATAAATAAGAGCAAACACAAAGATATATAGTGGTTAGGTCCGGGTGACCTACGTCCACTCTCAGAAACCCAGCGGTGGCCGAAGATCTTTATTGATAAATAAAGTTACTGGAAGAGTACATTCCGGGTGTGTTACAATGCTTTTGGGGGAGAGAAAAAGAGAGTAATGTATGTAAGAAGGTGTAGTGTACGCAAAAATTTTAAAGTGTAGAGGTTTAAATGTGGTGCCAAGATTGTGAAAGTCTGTCTTCTATGTAGAGAGGACTTACATTATATAGGCTAAGTAAAGCGGTGAGGCAGTGGCATGAGGGAGAATACTTCTACTGTTTTGATTAGTACAGTTATGGTAGGAGATCTTCGCGCCTATCCTGATATATTTTCCCTCGTGCTCCTATTCTTTCGAAGGAGGACTCTCAACTGGATTGAACCTAATCCTCATCTTGAGCTCAGACTTATCTTGAGTGAATGTGACTTGGACTTGAGTAGGAGTGGTAAAGTGAAGGAGAGAGATCATGGAAAAAGAGATGAGGGGTCCCCTTGGGGTGTCCTCCTTTGGGCGGCGCCCCTTAGAGTCTCCCCTTGAGGGTGTCCCCCTTGGACTCCTCCTTAACCTTGATTTTTCCCTTAACTTGGGCTCTCCTTGACTTGTTGACTTTGACTTTTTTCTGGGCTCTCTCGGCTCATTTTTATCGAGTCTGACCCAATTAAATTTGAGCTCATCAGATGATACCAGAAGAAAACGTCAATTCGGATGATAAATAAGTCAGGTCAACAGTTCAAATAATGGACAGGTCAGACAGATCATCATGTACCAGATTGACTTAGAATGAGTTTAAACCAGCAATGAGACTCTAAAAGTCAACTATTAACGAGAAAACTAACACAAAGTTGACTTTCACCCTACAAACCCTACCTTAAACAAAATGTCAATCACTTTCAAAAAATCACCGCATATACTTTGAAGAAAAAGCCTCTGATGGCTAAATATTCCTTATATGTTCTCTAACATTTCTGTTATATGATTGCCCATGCATGAAAGCTAAACATATACACTGCCCTAGGTAGTAGAACCAATTGTATCCATCTCCCACCTCAAACAATGCACAACCTTGCTCCATTACATTGAGCTAACCTTGCTCTTCAACAAAACGAACCACTTAAACTTAGACATTTTTATCGTTTTGTTCTCTCACTTGCCACTCCGTTCACCTCAAACTTCTCTGTCAATAACACCATCAAATTCGAGTTTGGAACTTGTATTAGGTTATGCAGTCTTTCCATCTGATGATAGGTTTTGTATATAATTTGAGAGTAGGGGCCACTTAATGTACAAATAATTATAGTTGAGAATACAATATATAATTTTGCTGGGGAAGTGACCCTTCCTTAAGCTAAATATTCATCTCATGCAATTATCATCACCACTGAAAAAAAGGAAAACAATGTTGATATATGAAAAAGACTACTTGATTAAACAAAAAGATCAATTGATATGTCTAAGTAAAGGAAGGGACTACTGATTACGAGTTTCTCCCACTTTCTCATCCCCACCCCCTAATAATTGCTAATAAGCAGAGTCGCATTATTTTCTCCAATGTGATTTAAGTGCAGTGTTTGTGTATTTGTATGATTAAAGAGTGAGATTCTTTTTAATATATATATTTTTTTAAAAAAATTCTTATCAAATTATCTATCATGTATTTAAGTAGGACCTATTGTTTGTATATAAAGTGAGTTTGTCACTCATTAATAATAGATGATGTGTCAAGAAAAACATTAAAAAAAAGTATATTAGGAGGGATCTAAATTCGATAACTAATTAAAATGTACTTTATTACTTCTCATAAGCTCAATTTTTTTTTGATTCAACGGTTAAGGGTATTCGAGTCAACTTACACGCATTTCGATTAATCTTCTCTTCAGTCTATCAGCAAAATAAAAAATAATTTTTTTTCTCTCCAATCCAGTCAAAAACAAATCATTCACGCTGAAACTAAAAATTTTATGAAAGATAAATTTATCATGATCTAATCCAAGAGGTTGGGAGGTTGAGTCAACAACCGGGGGATCCTATGTGAAAACAAAAAAATAAAAAAAGGTAATACAAAACACTCCAACTAGCTGATGTTTCAGCCACTTGGAGTGACGCCCTTTTGCATCATGTTTTAGTGCAATTGCTTTTCAAACTTTCCCGATACTTTTCAAGAAGAAATGGTTGTGGGGTATTTTACAAAGCGGTACTTTGAACAAAATTCTCATTTGTTTATAGCAGAGTGTGATAGAAATAAATGATAAATAATTTTAGACACCCACGACGCCTAACTTGGATACGTAAGCAATCATTATTGCTCTTGGTGTACCCTTTTTGATCGTGGTGTACAACATTCACGTATGCATCTTCTTTTCACCTCTTTTACTACAATAAGTTACACAGTACAGATGTAGCCTATTCCCCTTTGTAGCCTATAGAAAAGTGGTGAAAATGATGAACAATATTGCTTGCTTGCTTGCTTTCTCTATTGTATGGTTTTATAAAGTTTTCCTTCATTTACCTTGTTTGTCTTCTGGTGTGAAGGAACATATGATTCCTTATGGAGCAAACACAATAATAGAACAACATTCATGTAATCGACTTTAAATAGTTGAGATAATATTTTTTTAAGTTACGTTGACTTGAATTCTATTGAGATGATAAGTTGACTTTAAAAGTTCAAAATGGTTATGACAGTATTTGTATCAAATATTACAAAGCTATCAACCCGACAAAATAGTTTAAAAGGTATGATTTTCGTTCCGAAATAAAAAATTTAAGTCTTATTTTTGACGTATTAATTTAACTCATTATTTTCGTTTATATAACACAATGGCTGAAACTACAGCACCTAATAATTGCTACAACATTGATGATGATAATTGAAAGTCATTATAACAATAATTGCATAGACTTGAGCCCCTGCCCTACAAACTAATATATGAAAACAACATAATCTTTGGACCATAGCATGTGCTAGATGCCTCTCTAATTTCCATGTCATGCTATCAGTTTCAGTTACCATCGGTACCAGTTGGCAAACAGGAGGAAGACAGAGATTGCGGCTGGCTATCATCTTCAAACTCTTGGCAATTCCTCAGCCTTATGAAGGGGGAG
>CM042193.1:4108481-4126137 GCA_023539305.1 Ilex asprella
AAGATAAGTCCATCCAGCACACAAAAATGCAAAAAGCTATTAAAAGCAATATGAAAAAGCTGCAACAGGAAAAATATGATGGCGGGGTATGAGAAGAAAGGAACAACTAAAGAAAAAGCTCAACTGAATGTAAAAAGAATAAAAACAGGTAGCAGCTTGCAACTAACAGTTTCGATGTATATCCTCCATTTAAGGCTCGAAGTATGTTTCCATATAAGTATATGATCCAACTTAAATGTCACATCTTGCAATTAACAGCAATAGAACAGGTAAATATTCACAACTGCTATGAAAAAGGGTAATAAAACTTTCACTTTTCTCCAGATCATTCTAGCAGTACCTATTTGAACATTTTCTTTCAAATTTCAGATCTAAGGATTCTCACGCTGCCTGGGAAGCATGGAATTTGGCCTTACATGATATTGGGGTGCAATTAGTTCAAAGTTTGAACTAACTTCTCCAAAATTACATTTCCAAGACTTCATTTCCCTGCTGCCAAACACTGAATTACTTTCTTCTACATTGCTAAACAGTACCTCAAGCTCATTCAACAAATACACACACACACACACACATCTGTAACTCCTCCGGCTATCCAAATAATCAGCAATTCTACATCTGAATCTAATTCATATTTCAAACCATTCAACCTCATTAGTAAAAAGGAAAGAATCAAAAACTAGCAATCAATACCTAAACCTGACTTATCAATTCCAAAACGTGAAAAAATAAGATTATCCATATGTAAGTTAAAACGAAGCAATTATACATCAATATTAGAGAAATCAGGGGGAAAAATTAGGGTTTGTGTGCTATATTTACCCCCATTGAACGGCGAGAGCCTCGTAATCCCAATAATCTCTAGGGCGGTGAACATTGACGTCCGCGTAGACTCGAGCTTGCGACATGACTACGCCGCCGTTTTAAGATTAACGACTATAAATCGGAATTTCGACTGATATACGAGTTTGTCGTTGTCCTCGACCATTGACGATTATGTAGCCAATAATGGTTTCGTCGTCAGCTGTTTGAAGAACAAGAGGACGAACAGTACCCAGTCCAATGAGGAGGCCAAGCTGGCAATTAGCCACCGGGCTAGGGCCTTCGGGTTACAAAAACGTGACTTGAAAGCCCAAATTCCAGGCTCAAATTGAAGGAAGTTAGCGATGCACCTGTTGTTGGATTTTAACAGGTTCGAACCTCAAGATATATTATCCATCCATTAATCCGAATCCGACCCCGACTCTGACTCCGACTCCGACTCTGACCTGACATAAAGTTTAAAAATAATAAGATCAGTTGACACATGTAATAAATATATCAAATTAAGGTTTTGACACGAATAACATAATTAACGAGTATTATAGATAAAAAATAAGTATTTAACGAGTATTATAAGCAAAAAATTAAAATTTTTAAATGTGTTATACAAGTTGTTGTGAAATTAAATAATTTTTTATTGACACAAATATAGACATAAACCCAACATGCATCAAAAGTAACTTGACAAAAAAATAACATGACCAAAAGTGACATAACACGATATGGCACGACACAATTGACATCCCTAGTGGTAGTGGATATTTAAATGAGTAAACTATATATTGCCCTTAAATTATGATTTTTGTGTCAATTAAGTTTCTAAACTTTTTTTTTTTTGGTATCAATTGAGTCTTTGAGCTATCTAATTGTGTCAATTGAGTCTTTCTGCATCCGTTAGATTTTTTCTAACGAAAGTGACGAAGTGTGCCACAAACGTAACACAAATGGTTAGAGTAAATTATACATATAATCGTCAAACTATGATCTTTGTGTCAATTAAGTCCTTGAATTTTTTTTGTGTTAATTGAGTCTCTATTTAATTGTGTCAATTAAGCCTTTTTTGTCTTATTGTATCATATAATCACGTGAGTTACACACTCTAACATAGGCAAACAAAAAAACTCAATTGACACAATTAGAGAGATCGGAAACTCAATTGACAAGAAAAGAAAATTCAACGACTTAATTGACATAAGTTTTTTAATTTGAAGCCCATATGTATAATTTACTCTATTTAAATTATGCTTTTAGAATGACTATTATCCTTGTGGACTATGTGGTACCTAGTGTGACTAATCTCGTGGATCACAAGGGAGTGCGTTCATTTAGAAATAACAAAGGGTGGGATAGAATTATTTGATCCATTTCAATACAACTTACTCGTATTTAGGGTTATATTGGATACGATTTTTCAGTACAAATCCTGATCCCATGTTTGGTTCAAATTTGAATGAAATGGGTGGGGCTTATATGTCCAAAATTCATTTCCAAAATTGGTATTTTGAAGGATAAATTAGTTTACATTGCAACTTATTCTTGGAACTCGCATATTCTCCTCCCCAAAAATGGGATAAGTGGATCTGGGATAGAATAGGTTTAGTTCCATGCTTTTACTCCCAACCAAACACACCCTCTAAGATTTGTACAAAGCAAGGCTAGCAAGCTGTAATTCTCAGCGTGTATAGTCTGGGAAGACTGTGACATGGCTTTCTCCATAGGTTATCAATATGGAACTAGTAGAAAACATTTCAGAATTATGGATTGATTTTTCATCTCTCTCAATATTTGTTCCCCCCTTTTAGACTTCTTTTGACCCTTCTCTTCTTCCCTTCTCCTCTTCTTCTTTAGTGTAGATGCAGTGTTATTTGTTTTTATAGCTGATAATACATTGCAATAGTGATATATCAATATACATAAATAAAAGTTCAGGCATATATAACTCGGAATCATTCGAGCTTCACTGCAGATGTTTTTATGTAATACCAAAATATTTTCACACCACTGAGTGAGTGGTCCAATAAAGTACCGACCAAACTTCTCATCATGAGTTTAGAGATTAGAATCTTAGAATTTATATTAAGACTTGGTGGTTGATCGCTACACTAGTCTAATTAAGTTCGTTCTCGAGAGGAGTAACGGATACCGTTAAGGGCTTCATGATTCTACCAGTAATGACCTATTGAAATGGTCTCTAAGCACTCTCTTTTACCCTCACATTTTTTTTACCAGCCAAAAAAAAAAAACATTTTCACTCACGTTATCCCAATTTGTACAGCTTGGCTGGGGCTGCTTCAGTATCTATAGATTGACTTATATATTTTGAATGATTTAAAAAACAAAAAACATGCTTCAAAATTTTGGTTCATTTGGAAGTTGATATAATCTTGGTATAAATAAAGAGGTGGTTCTTGCTTTATGATGATCATTATCATTGTCATCACAATCGTACCATGTCATATCCTCGACCCAACCTCCCATTGACTTCACCGATTGCAATATAGATGGAAGTCTTGTCGATTGAATACAAAATGTTTATAACGTTTGGGTCTAACATAGGGCACACCATATTAAATCTTGTTTATGCGATTTTGTATTTCGAAGTTCTTAGATTGAGTCACTGTCAAAAAAAAAAAAAAATTGTTGAACTTAAAAATGTTCTTTTTTCCTAATAGGATTATGATTGTTAATGGGTGATATTGTTATTTAATTTTTAACCGATCCATTTATATATATATTAAAGATAAGGATTCGTATTGTATCAAATACCAATCTAATTGATTTGATTGAAACCTTGAAAATGATTCCTTCGTCTTCAAGCTAATTTCATTACCCCTGTTGTTTTGTTGTCAAATAACCACCAATCCTCATTTCATTGAATACTTTTCGTAGACAAGAAAACCAATCACCTCACACCATCACTCTTGCATCTTTTAATAAAACAGTGTCATCATAAGGATTATAGTCCCTACATTCACACTCCTCCTCTTTAGGGGATGGAAGTTGGAAAGGAGAATGAGAGGAATAAATATAGGGAATTAAACGAGAATTATGATGTTATTTGAACTTAATTTCACGGTTTAATCTGTTGATATAATTTATCATAATCATTAAATTGGTAGCAGAGATGTATTATCAGTCCAATGACATTCATTAATTAGGTCCAAGTAGTAGCATTGCCCATAAATTAGTTCTCCTAAGCCTTAGATCACTTTCAGTGTGGGTCACCATACTTGAGTTTTGGAACGTCCCCGCAATCAAAGTTCTTGTTACTTAAACACCAGTTATAATATGAAGTGATACGTAAGTAATGATGCTTTCAGATCCTAATTGTCATCATTGGCTAATAGAAGTTCGGTTTAACTGAATGCAACCTTGATTAAAAGTTGTTCAGAACTGACCCCGTTTGGTAGATTTTCCTGTTTGATTATAGATTAGGAACAAGAATGGAATTATGATTTTATCTTTTTTTTTTATAACACAGTTGTTTTGGTGGATCACAATAGCACGTCATCTCGGTTAGTTACGGACTAGTGTTGGACCTTGTGCAAAGTCGTCTCTCCACACAAGATAAGGGGATGAACACTTCGTAGGATATTCGAACTCCTGATTTACGTCTGTGAAGACGCTTATCAAGTGATTGAGCTACCACTAAGCTAACTTTTTGGGGTTCAGAATTTTATCTTTTAAGGAGGCCAAATCCTGTGAACAAAAATTCATTTCAACACTAAAAGAGCTATATTTATAATTTCATATTTAAATCTTTTAAATATAAAGATATACTTAGAGAAAAAATATATTTAGTATAATATTTTATTTTATTATTAAGACTTAATACAGTATTTTATTAAGAAGGTAGTGTATGTGTGCGAAGGTTAAAAACAATAAATACAGTATCAAGTGAATTGGGAGTAGAGAGTGGCCAATGCAATGCAGAGATAGAATTCTACTACCATGCATACAGGGATTTTCAAGGGTATAAGAGGGCGATGGCGTCCCTTGACCTGTGAATGATTCCGTCGTTCTTGATAAGGACAGAAGAAGGGAAATTTCCCCCTTGGGAAACTTACACCGTGAATACATTTGAAGTTGGATCAGAGAGATTTTGTTTGAATGTTTAGCATATAATTGCTCACTGTACAAACAAATTCAAAAAATCTCATCTATAAAACTTTGGATATTTTCATAATATGGATGGGTCACGTCGGTGTTGCTACCAGTGGACACCGTTTTTAACACACCCCTCAATCCGAAATGAAATTGATACAAAGTTGTCTGGTATAAATTTATTTTTAATGGTTTTATATTATGTTGAGGTGTCAAACGAGTATTGCATTGGTTGGTAATAAGGGGTTCTGAGCTATATAAGGAAAGATGTCCCTCCACCTCCACTATTAGGTGCACTTTTTGGGCTGAAAATCATAACCAACAAGTGATATCAGAGTCATGACACAAACCACCGTGTGAACTCAGCTCCTTGTGTTGAATGAGAGAATAATGTTGGTTAGCCAGTGTAAGCCTTATTTGAGAGGAAAATTGTTGAAGTGCCGAACGAGTCCTACATCAGTTGGAAATGAAGGGGTGCTGGACAGCAGGTCACTCTACCTATTAGATGTACTTTTTCAGCCGGAAACACATACCTAACAAGTGGTATCAAAGTCAAGGCCCAAGCCACCGTATGAACTCGACTCCTTGTGTCGGATGTGAGACAATAATGGTAATATATTATAAGTCTTGTTTAAGAGGAAGATTGTTAAGGTATCTAATGAGTCTCGCATTAGTTAGTGATGAGAGGATTCTAAACCATATAAGAGAAAACATTGTTCCACCTACTAAGTGCACATTGTAGGCTGAAAATCCATGCCCAACACATTGTAAGTGAATTTTGACACGTTAAATCTAATCAAAAAATGATCGATACGAATTCAACTATACACAACCTTCCACGACCCAGGCACTGACGGCTAATGAGTACTCATTGTAGGGTTAAAGTTGAATTAGTGTCCAAACAGTGCCCTACCACCTTTGACCATACAGGGGCCTAAAAGGAGGTTGCACTACTGAATGCGAGTGAAGTGCCGGTGAAAATAGAGAGAAGTGGGACCCAAATGAGAAAAACTCCCTACAAAGCAAAGGGGAAGTAAGGAAGAAAGCAAAGACAGTGATCATAGAGAAAGATCATGGGGGAAGAAGCACCCATGATAGAGATACTTTCATCTTAGCATGGAAATTCTATCTAATTGTTTTTGGAATAGTTCAAGTGATAATAGGAATGAACTATAAATTTAGATGTCTTAAATTCGAATCTTGACAATTTCTTAAGATCAGGTTATGACGGATTTATCTCTCATGAATAGTCTAATCCTCGCGTAGATTATTTGCTTTTAATCGGATAAGATAATAGATTAATCGAGATACACATAAACTGATGAAAACACACTTAATCATTAAACAAAAGGAAAAAAAGAAAGAAATTATAGCTATGTCTAATTTGGCTTCTCTTTGTGTTGGAAAGTGGGGCTTAGAGACTTACTTGCTTTAGCAAATAAAGCGGTAGTTTGATAGTTTCATCTTATATTAATTAGCATCATTTCATAATTTATTTAGAGTAATTATAAGTGTACTTAATCTCTCTTTCTCTTTTCCTCAAGAAAAAATGATTGCTAAACATCATAAAATGCTTTGAGAAAGCTATTTGATGCTCATCATCATTATTTCTTGTAGAACCAGTGGTGGGTGGTGTGACATCGAAATCTTATTGTTTTAAATCGACTCAGTTCACATACAACTCATTTATGAAGTACTTTCACGTGCCAATTTAGTTAACATTTGATCGGTTAAAGCTAAATTCATACCTGATAACTTTGTGGCATACAACTTTTCGATCCGAACAAAGGGTTGGATTAAAAATTACTATATCGTATTTGATTTGTATCTCATATAAAATGTGTCGTGTCAAAATTAACTAGAATCAAACCGAACTGATTTATTATATAGGTTAGACCCATTTTTGTATTAAAAGTATAACTCGTGTTAACAATTATCAATTCTGCTTCCACGTAGAGTTGATAAGAGATAGCTCAAATGGTAATAAGAATGAGTTGTAATTTCAGACATCTGGAATTTGAATCTTGACAATCTCTTAAGACAAAGTCATGAGGAATTTATCTCTCGTGAATACCCTAGTCCTATTGTGGATGATCTATCTTTGACAAGACCAAAAAAAAGATTAATCGAAGTATATATAAACTGAGCTGAACACCTTTATGATTCATAAGAAATTTTTGTGACTCAA
Source organism: Ilex asprella (assembly GCA_023539305.1). NCBI lineage: Eukaryota > Viridiplantae > Streptophyta > Magnoliopsida > Aquifoliales > Aquifoliaceae > Ilex > Ilex asprella. The sequence continues at coordinate 4,115,596 of CM042193.1, forward strand.
ATTGGTTTTTTGGTGAACTCAATCTACCTGCAGAAAGTTCTTGCTTTAACTTCGTTGGAAACTAATATTTTTTATATAAATTATGTAAAGAATAAATAACAAACCGTTAACTGTCAAATTGTCATATCTAAGTAAACTTTGCTTTGAAGACCCCTACAAAATCAAGGTTATTATTTATAAAACAGTGAAAAAGATTCCTATATTTCGTAAAGAAAGCTTTCCCTTCCCAGTTGTTGTTATACAATGTTGAGTAATAAATCTGGAACTTAAAACCCATTTTTATCATGGGTTACGTCTGGGAAACTAAGAGAGAAAATCTTGTCTTTCCTGGAAAGTAAAGACGAAGACAGAAAATCTCACTTTTTCCCGGAAATGAATAAGGACGGAAGAAAATCTAACTTGTATAGAAGTTATCCCCTTTTTCTTTTTTATCAAAACATTAAAATTAGCCGAATAGATTATTTTCTGTGGACTATAACAAAGAGAAAAAAAAAAAAAAAAGGCAAAGGTTATTGAAGTTACGTGCTGAAGGGGGAATGAACTTTAGAAGTGGTCCTCCTTCTATGGGATGATCACGCACGCATTCATGTGTCTATGTCCCTATAACTTCACTTGCACAACTCTCAAAATTGATCGTCAATAGGATGGTAATATATTTATCTGTTCCGTCTGATTTTTAAGGCACTTTAAAGATATTGATTATTGATCAAACAATTTAAACACACATTACTAACTTTAAGAAATTCGTTTTCTTTGAACCAACACAACACGAATTGAAAGAATAGATATCAAAATAAGACTGGAATTTGAGGAAGTATAGGTGAGGAGAGCCACTTGTGGCGGTGATGTTTGTTATTTAGTCCACTACAACTCTAATCTATAGCGGCTGTGATTAGATTCATAGTGGTTGCTGGGGAGAGAGAGAGAGAGAGAGATATAGAGAGAGAAGAGAAATGGGTTAGTAGCATCTGCAACCAACATTTCTGTTTTGTATTAGGTAGGTAGTTAGCAACGTAGTTAATGAAAATTGAAGCATTTCAGCTGGTTGATACAAAAATTTCTAACTTCTTTACACCAAACGATTAATTGAAACTTTTTCACTTAATAAATTGATTAAAAGTAAGGTTTGGGTGAGTAGGCGTTGGTTGGTTTTGGTAAGATGATGTGGCTTAGATTTAACTTAAAGAGAGTTGAGTTAATGAAACTCAAAGGCGAGACCATCCTTTTCACTTTCAGAAGATTGATCCGCAGTTTATTTGCTGATGAAAGTTTCTTTGCCTTTGATTAATGATGACGCTAATGACTTTCTTAAATTTAATAATAGGTTTTTATTTTAAATAATTGATTTGCCTTAATTTGTTAACGTAATACTGTAATTAAATTATACTTCACCCCTCTTCAACTATATGTCCCATGTTTTTTTTTTTTCCACTCTCAAAGTGGTCCACTTTCCCGTATATCATTTTAAACAATTGATTTAAGGTTCATGTTATATCAATCATTGACTTTTACACAATTTCTCATAGCAAACCAAACCACAAATGAGGTTGCACAATGTGAGCGCAATACCCATTTTGCTATGATTTTTTGTGACAAATTGGACATTAACTTACTATTGGAATAATGTGAAATCTAAATTAATATTTTAAGACATAATACGAGAAAATTGATAGTTTATAAAACGTATAAGGGAGGAAGAAGTCAAAGTATAAAATAGTTTAAATTAAAAGAAAATGCACTGAGGAGCTTTTTATTGCTTAGATTCTAGAAGTCTTGAATTTATTTTTTATATGAATAATTTATCTGTAATTAGACTGAATAATAAATTAGTCGTGATGGACACAAATTTATCAAAATATGGCCGTTGAAAAAAAAAATTATATCTTATGAGTTCATTTGTTTAGCAGGAGAGTGACTGAAAATGTAAGAAAGAGATTTTTTTAAAATTTTTATGTGTTTGGTTAGTATGAAAAAGAAAATGATGGAAAAAATAATTTTCTTTCATGTTTTAATTTTCTCACAAGTAACCGACTTTTTTTTCTTGTAAAAAACACAAGAAAATACAAGAAAGTTGTGATATATAACTAATTTACTATTTTACCCTTATTTTTAAAATTATTTTATTAATACTAAAATAATTGAGTATGAATTTGATTAATCACATAATTTGGTCCAAAGACCTTTGTATTGGTGATTGTCTTAAAATTAGGTGTTGAGCTATTTTTTTTTTAAAAAAATTAACTTTCAATTATAATTACATATATTTTTTTTCTTTTTGAGACCGATTTAATATAATTAAGGGTAATTTCAAAAATTATAAAAAATTCTTATAATTTTTCTTTCTTTCAAACAATAGAATAATTTTTTTTTTAAAATTTTCTGGTAAATTTTTCATTTTAACTAAATACATATATGGAAATATATTTTCTATCATTTTTTTTTCTTTCACTTCGCTTTCTATCATTTTTTTTTATTAATTTTAAGAAAATGTGTACAAATTAGACTAATCATATAATTTGGTCTAGAGATTAAGGTTCGAGTCGATATTTATTCTTGAATTAGGTTAAGAGCCATTTTTTTAAAAATTTGGTTAATAAAAAATATTTTTTTCTTCTTTAGACTGAGTTAAAATAATTAAAGATAAGTTAGACAATTATACAAATTTTCCTATAACTTTTCTTTTTTTTTAAACATGGAATGAAATTATTTTTAAAAAATTTAGAAATTTTTTTTCATAATTAAATACATGCATGAAATTTTTTTTATTTTTTATTTTTTATTTAACTTTTTATCTCTTTCACTTTACATTATTTTTTTATTCTTAATCAAACGGATCGTATGTACCTGGTCAGTAGAATTTGGTGATTATTAATGGCCATACCAGTGCAGTAGGACCTCTGACATGCAGCCTCCGTGTGCCCCAGGTCATTCTGAATATGGCCCACGAATTGCCTGATCCTAAATATTTGGAAAGTGTCGCATACTTTTTCTCAGAATATAGAGAAGGGCAAAGGCTATATTCTATAGTACCGTCGGTTATATAATATTAAAAATTATAATTTTTTAAAAATTAAATTATAATTTTTTAAAAAATATAAGTTATAATTTACAGAGATAAAATTGATCATCGAAAATTGAGATCGATACTGAAATTATAAATTTCAAATGTTAAATTACAAATTTTAAATGTCAACTAACAATTCATAAGAAAAGAATTATTTACTCAAGAGAAGTTCGTGATCGATCACGAGTATTTGTGATCGACTAGGAATCATGGATATTGATACGAGATATGGATACGATATGATACGGATACAGCGGTACGACAAAACTTTAAAAAATAGGATATGAGTGCAGCTAAGATACGTCTATAATAAAATATATTTTATATTTTACTATTATTTAACAACTTAGAAATTACAAATTTTCAATAATTCTTTAACATTAGTAAGTAAAATTAGAAATTTTTACCATGAAAAGAATGTAATATCGTCTCATTATGACATGTTCATAAAATAAGCATGACAAATTAAAGGAATCATAACAATATTTAATTAATTAGTTTTACAAGTATTTGTTTTTAAAAAGTACAGTGTAAGTTACTCTTTTTTTTTATACTCTCTTAACATGTAATAATAAATAATACTTAAAAAACACTTGTTTCTTCAAAATCGGATAGAATTTTATTGATATTTTATATTGTATGTGAACTTCAAAAAAGGGTATAGCTTAAAATTAAAAATTGTGTATCTTGTTTCATGTTTAGAAATATCCGCGAAGTATCCAAATATTTTATTAATTATCGAATATGGATGATGTGTATTCGATACATATTATCGAGTATTCGACGAATATCATATTCGATACGAGTACGTCGACCTTGACGAAATATCCGTGCTTTATAGATGATCAATCTTGATTTTCTTTTTGAGGTAATTGTAATTTTTTCTTTAAAAAATATATTTTTATCATAAAAAATTATAAGTGACAGTACTATACAAAAAATAATTTTTTTGACACTGTAGACTTACAGTTAAAGATTAGATTCATTCGGTTTTGATCTACAAAATTTTTACAGACAAGTCAAGCATAATTGGTAAATAATACTATTGCCTTCAATCAATTTTTACTTTCATGGTCACTGTCATTCCACCATTGTCCTTGAAATAAACCTAATGACATAAATGTCAATTTACATCCTTTTTTAAAATAAAAATTTATCTCAAACATGTTAGGTTGAAAATTTTGATTACAACAAAGATATTATAAATAAATAATTAAAAATTTTAACCGCTCTGTCAAATATAAATCCTCACAAATTTTTTTATGACCATTGAATTTCCTCATTATCAGATTATATTATTTTTCAGTGTAAATAATATACATGAATTTTTATTTTTTGAAAAGTATTTACAAGAGTGACCATGCTCTAGTTTTTAATTAATTTTCATTAACGTAACGTCTAGGCGAAGATCTCACAAAACTCAGACATCCTCCGCCTCACTTGTCCCCATCACCTATATATATATACCTTTCCGTAGTAGGCTTGATGGCGTGTACATTCGCCCCCACAATCTTCTGCCACGTGTCCTCTTGTCCAAAGTTACCCCACCCACCCAATATTTTTCTTCCCCAAACTACCCTCACCTTGTACACATCACCACCACACCAAAAGCGAGTCTCTCTCACTCCTCACACAGCGAGTACAAATAAAATCCCACTCCCCAAATGTGTATCCCCTGCCCATAACACACGCACTCAGTACGACAGTTAGCTCCCAAATCTCGCCTAAGCGACCCCCACTCTCTCTCTCTCTTCCCTACGCGTATATTCTCGCCGGTCTTCGGTAACGGTCATATTGCCGGTCTCTTTCTCTCTCTAAAACTAACTATAAATCGTTAAACCTATAACTCTCGTCTCGTCTACATTCACTCCCACTCTCTCTCTCTCTAAATTTAGCTTGACGAGTTCTGAGGTTGTGAATTTGGGCAAAGGAATAAGGGGTTTGTGATGTGAAGAAATGCATTAGATGTGAATATAGTGAAGTCTGATGGTGGCTAATGTGTCTACAACGCCAAACCCTAAGGCCTCGACTTACCGGGACCCGAAGAGACCTCCATTGTTACCTTCCGATGCAGAGAATGGCCCTGGAAGACCCAAATCTAGAGAAGTCACTTCTCGCTACATGTCTTCTACTTCTTCGAGTTCGACGTCGTCGTCTTCAGCAACCTCTTCTTCATATTCGTCATCTTCAAATTCGTCGTATTCGAGGCAGTGTCCGTCGCCGTTGGTGTCCAGACAAGTTGCGATGACGCCGATGCCGAATTTGAGTAAGAGGTCGCAATCGGTGGAGCGAAAAAGGCCGGTAACTCCGAGGCCGAATACGCCTGAGATGTCGAATGCAAGGAAGCTGTTGGTGACTTCGACGAGGAGTTTGTCAGTGTCGTTTCAAGGAGACTCGTTTTCACTTCCGGTTAATAAAGCAAGGCCGACGCCAGTGAATAGTTTGAGCAATGCTAGGAAAGGTACCCCTGAGAGGAGGAAAGCGGCGACGCCGCCGAGGGATCAGACGGAGAATTCGAAGCCAAGTGATCATCATCGCTGGCCGGGGCGATCACGGCAAGTGAATTTGAATTCTATGTCTATGAGTGTAGATTTTACGGCTGAGAGGGCAAAATTGGGTGGATCTGGAAGTGCTAGGGCTCTGCAAAAGTCTGTGAATGATGAGAGCAGTAGAGTTTCCATGGATGCTAAATCGAAAGTTGAGAGAACCAATGCCGAGCTTCGAAAGCCGATTCCACTTGTTGCGGAAGCAAATCCAGCTACTGGATCAGTTGTAATTTCTGATCTGGTAGCTTCGGATAGTGAAAGTGTTTCTTCGGGAAGTAATTCAGGTGTGCAAGAATATGGTAGTGTTGCTCATGTGAGAGGAAGGCAGCGCGGCATCGTGGTTCCAGCTAGGTTTTTGCAAGGGACCAATAAAAATCTCCGGCGAGGGCCTGTGCCTGGTTCACCAGTGTCCAATAGCAATGGATTGAAAACGGTTGTACCTGCAAAGTTGATTGGAACGAAAAAGTTGTTAAATGACAGTCCAATATCATCGCCTCGAGAGGTTTTAAATAGTAAGGGATTATCATCTCCTGTTCGAGGAGGTGTTAGACCTGCATCTCCCAGTAAGTTATTGACTTGTTTTAGGTCTAATCCGTCAAGGGGGATCCCCAGTCCGACCCGAACAAGGAATGGGGTAGCAAACACACCTGGTGATAACTTGATCAAAACACCATCCATTTTGAGTTTTGCTGCTGATGTTAGAAGAGGAAAGGTGGGGGAGAACCGCGTTGTTGATGCACATGAGTTGAAGCTGTTATATAACAGGCAATTGCAATGGCGATTTGTAAATGCTCGAGCAGATGCTGCCCTGTCGGAACAAAGAGTGACAACAGAGGTATAGTTCCTTGACTTCACATCTCAATTTTTTCTGCAGGTTATGACTTTTATATTTTTGTATAGTTGAATGCAACACTTTTGAAGCTCAGTATAGTCTGTTTTGTATGGTCGTATGTTATTCTTTAGATGCCTAGTATAGTCTGGTTTGGACGTTGTTTCCCTGTGCCTTCTAATCAGGAAAATCTATGTTTGATCTCTTTAAATACTCACGGCCTTGAGCTCCATTGTGAGACGGGAGGAATCACTTAATTTTATACTGTGGTACCATGTCATCTCCTTGAATCTTCAAAATTGTGACGACTGATGAGGAGGTCGAGAGGGGGATAATACAGGGATGCGATAATTTTCCAAAAGTTGGATTTCTTGTTTTGGAGGATGACTTAGAAGAAGGTTGGAGAGCAGATTTGCTCCTTTTGAATATATTTTCCTCTACCCGCCTCCTTGATATAGCTCCACCAAAAGGAAAACAGCTTGGTCTGTGGAGTGTGGTTCAGTGAAACGGTGGATAACGATATGACTCAGCCAATTTGTATCCAATTTGGCACTTCCTGATTCCATAATGTTCAATATTCCATGTAACCAATCAGTATCACAAGATTCAGCCAAACCATTCTGGATGTCTTCGAGTCCATCCCAATTCGTCCGAGTCATCATCAAATAAGCTGATGCCTTCTTGAGACACCGTAATATGGCTTGAATCTCTTGTTATGTTCAACTTTTTATTCTGTTGGCATTTCATGTTTGTAGTCTGATACTATTTCGTACCAGTGCGACCAATGCGTCTTAGTGGCTTCTAAGTCGATGTCATGATCTTGTATCAACAGGGGTAGAGAATAAAATGTAATATGGTGATAGATCACTCGTGGCTGATCGTCAGAAACCATGGTGTTCTGGCTTCGGGGGGAAGGGGGAGATCATGAAGGCAGGGAAATATGGTAATTGTGGACATGGGTAGTTGCAGAAGTTTCCGTAAATAATGATTAAAAGATAACTAAACTCAATGTTATGAGGAAGTCAGATGAAATTCTCTGCATGTGTGTTCCCAGTCTACTAGCTGGAGCTCATGCAAGGGTTGATCTGACGACCACATTGTTTAATCCATGCTGGACTTCGTGGGTAAAGAGAATGAGAGAAAGAAATAAAGGATGGTATTTTGAATTCAGTTCAATTCTATCTTTGGCTGAATTGAATTTAAATGTTGTGGCTTCAATTTTGAAGATATGTTGGGGAAGGTCAATTGATGCGGAAGATGGAATAAAGCGGTGTTGGGATGGGGAGCAATAGGAGATTGCCTATGGTGCAAGTTGGAATATCTAAAATTTATGGGGTAACATTTTTTATTCTTTCATTTTGTATGGTAAAATGAGGTTGTGTGGATGACTATTTCATCTAATATTTTGACTTTGAACGAGGGAAATGGAATTGCTTGTGAAGTAAATGTGAGAGGCTCCATAAGAGAAGTGGCAACTTGTGAAAGTGCAAATAATTCAGCAGGTGTAATGGGATGCTTGCAACAAGTTGTAGAATTGCAAGTTAGTTGCTAAGACAACAGATCACCTCCTCATCCTCTGTTTTATTTCTTATGAGCTTTGGAATATAGTGTCTGTCTTGTGGCGATGATGGGTGCTTATTAGCTGGTAACCTATGTTTATAGACTTGGGACTGATGTGAAAATTGTTGAAGTAACATAACTTGGACTGCATGAACTTTTTTGACTATGTATTGCATGTGGAATGATCTATATGAAACTATCTTTAAGAGCTATCATTTCTTGTCAGGTTGAAGGATATTTTGCTGAGAAAATTTGTTTTTCGTTGTCAGTGTATGAAATTTTGGAGTGGTGTGATACCTTAACTTTTACGAGTATTTGTGCCTAAAAAGATACGGCAGATTGGGCTTTCTGTTGCTCTGTAACCCCTGTTTTTCCTGTTAAAATGGATGACTTAATCGTGTGGAAATAAATTGGCACGATACACCCCCCCCAAAAAAAAGGAACTGGTCTTGTGATGTTTTTCTGTATTCGTTGTTGAATAATTTAGGAATTTGTATGTACCAAAGATTAGGGACTGCTTTGGGTCCACTCTTATTCAAAAAGTTCTCTTATGAGCTTGGCTTTTTGGGCTGTTATTCTTTTTGGCGACCCTTTGATGCATGATATGAACTCGCAATACTTTGTTCTGCTTGCTTGCTATTGTCTAGATGCTTAAATAATGATTACAACAATTTGTGTGACAAATGGGCAAAGAGGGACAAAGTAGCCACCAGAGGGTCATCTGTTGGTCTTCATCTATAAATCAATCTATTTTCTCTTTACTTATAAGCATTTTTCTTTTTCTAACATGCTTATGTGCTGCAAGATACATAATTGTGACCAGAATTGGTGAATAAAGATGTGGGGCATTCTGGAATAGGAACACCAATGCCTATGTAGGAAACTTAGATTCCGTTGAATTTTTGCCTAATATATGTGATGCATGGTTACTAGAAATGCTCAACAATAATAAAGCAATTTGGAAGACAAAATGCCTGAGCTGTAACATATGGGGACGTAAATAAGATTGTAGTGGTTATGTTCGATAGCTATAACCCTCTGATTCACTTGCAAAAACATTATTTTTTTAGTTTGACAAATTTGGAAATACGGTAGATTATCCAACTTGGTAAACCATAGAAATTAAAATATTGGTAAAAATGGAGAAGTAGGATAACTTACTTTTCTGTGCTCATCAGAGTAAATAAAAGATAATGTACTTTGTAGCTAATATTGTCTTTTATCTTACACTAGGGGATAACCTGTACTTGAAGGCACAGTACAACGTAAACTAACTGATTAATTTGAAAAAATGAGGAGTGAAGATCTTTTATAACAACGTAAACACACTTTAAGTATAATAGATAAAAATAATGTAATATATTTTTATATCGAATTTGATACTTAAAAATTTGTTAAACATAAAAGGGGTTTATTTGAAAAAAATTAATATGATAACATATATACATTAAGAATCAAATTCTATAATTTATTTGACACAAATAGAAGTAATATTCTATAATTTTTAATATTCTTACAGGTTTCACATTTTAGTCATTTTTTTCTATATATTCCATAATTTTTTAACCAAATGAGATTTCAACAAATCATACTAATATTTTAAGGAATCAAATTTAATTTTCTAATTTTAAGAGATTTGGTATGGACTTTTTGATTTGATTTTATTTTTGTTCTAATACCCAACTTGTTTGACTCAATTAATTTTCTTTTCACAAATGCTATTGAGACATAATTTTAGAGATTTAATGTATTGTGACAATTAGATTGATAGTGTTGGAGTCTGTTTTAAAGTATAAAAGATAAAATTCTTTTTTTAAAAAAATCTTAAAGTTATGAGATTTTTTTAATTAAAATACTATCATTGTCTCTTATATAAATTTAAAATGTTATACTATACATATGATATTAATGATAAATTTGACCAATTTAATTATTATGTCATAAAAAATCTTGTGTTTCAAAATCAGTCAAAATCGTTGACCTATTGGAAGGGAAAATATTAAGGAAAAAAATTATAATTTCTTGATCATTGGATAAATGAATTTAAGACTGTAGAATGTGTTCCAATATAAGTCATAATCGTTGATTTTTTAGGAAAAAAATATTAAAGACAAAAATTATAATTTTTTGACCGATGAAAGAATGAATTTTAAACCGTAGAATTGATTTATTGAAGCCGCCATGTTTTATATTACAAACTGACTTAAAAACATATTAATTTATATACATGTAATTAAAATCCAGTTAAATCTAATAGAAACTAAAAATTTAATTTATCAAAGAGCACATCGTCAAAATATTTTATATCAAAAAATTATTTACAAATATTATTTATAATTTTTTTTATTTTGTAATTAGTACAAGCTATTACAAAATTATTAATTTATAAGAATATATTAGCGTTGAGTTTTCTTAAGAGATAAAAAAAATTAATCTTGAACTTTTGATTCAAGATATGCGTAACACATGTTAGTTTGATATAATTAATTAATTAATTAAATAAAATTAAAATTAATTATATTCAATATAAATGTGTTAAGCAG
>CM042193.1:4140085-4161368 GCA_023539305.1 Ilex asprella
ATATATATATATATATATATTATTTCAGTATAATAATAACAATTTTATGTTTTTATCAGATATCACTGAGAGAATAAATGGTTCAAAAAGAATGTTCAACTTTTTGTAATAATTTATTGTACTCATATATCGCTATGTTATGTAAAAATACATATTTTACATTTTGTTTAACTCAATGAGATTATTATTATTTTTATATAAAAATATTGTTACATATGTTTTTGAAAATATTGGTCATATTTACTTTTATGTTTATCTATATATTGAATTGGATAGTAGTACTAATGTTAATGGGTCTTTGGCTTAATAATACTCCCTACCTTGTGAAAGTTGTCTTCTTGAGGTCGAGAGTTCAAATCCCCCTCTTCCCTCAAAAAAAAAATTGTACTTCATGTGATTGAAGTGTATATAATATTTAGAAAAAAATTTATACTTTTATCGACAGTATATTAACCGCCACAACAAAATCTTCTATTTGTTACGGCAGTCAAATGTGGTATTTGAGATAGCACTTTTGACGACGTGATAAAAATAAAAATGTTGAATTTTTTGTAACAACTTATTTACGACATGGTTTTGCTGTCATAAATATTATTTGAGACAGACTGTTGCTGCTGTAAAAATATTTTGAGACCACACTTATTATGGCGAGGCAATGTCACCACAATACTGCTACAAAAAGTATTTGTGATGATAAATAAATTTTTTATGACAATACGGCCGTATTTTTTTTTTTTTGTGACACGAGATTAATACGCCATTTTGACATAGATTCACCTACTGACCTGTTGATAGGGAGTGTTTGAGATGACCGACTAACCTTGGACCAATTTATTAAGAAAATAGTCTTCTTGAAGTGTAATTTTCAAAGTTTAATTACCCATAGGGCCATAGCAAACCTTATAATTTACTCGATGTTTGTATTGCAAAGAAACTCCAAGACATATGGTGCTTTAATTCAACAGTACTGATCCATTATTTTTGTTTCCTTTTTCTCTTTTCAACAAGAATATCTTGCGAATCAAAGACCCATAAGGGATGGCCTCCCATTGAGGCTTTTTAATTAGCATCTACTTCCTTTCACAATTAACGAAACGCTGTACATTTTTGGACTTCTATTTACAAAGGAAGGTGATGCTTTCAAACAACTTGATACTGTCTGGCTAAGAGTATCTCCTGTTCATACCTTTTTATATATATATATTTTTAAAAAAGGGTAAAAATTTCTTAAAATATTCTTCAACGTTAGACTCGTACGTATACCAAATAAAAGAAATTATTTTTTAAACCCAAATCAAGGAGACTCAAATTCTTACCCTTTTCACCAATTGTAAGATTACACTTTTCTTTAAAAATCTAATGGTCATATTACCTTCTTTTAAATTTGGATTTGTTCGCATTTAAAAAAACTAGTTGGTGTATACGTGCGTTACACGTGAACTATTTTAATTTTAACTTTATTTTTACCCATGTTTCAACTACTTGGAAATAAATTGATGGCTCAATATGTAGTGCAGATCTTACCAGCTATTAACATTTGATTATCATGAAGCAAAACCATCACGACTATAACAAATGATTTGTATGAAAGATAAATAATAATTCGTTAGCCTAAGATAGTTGATACAGTTGGACTGTTGATCGCATAAAGTAAGTAACATAGTTGGACAATCCATTCTCATGTGTTCATGGTGAATAATATCTTTAGAGACAATTTTGTTGAATTTGATTGAAATGTTGATGACACAACTAATTAAATTTAGAGAAATCGTTGCTAATGGAGATGAGGAATTGCATACTAGAATTCGGGCTATTGATTTGTTCTTGAAATCTTTCATGGCGAATTGTTTCCTTTTTCCATTATTTTCTATGCTTTTCAAAAGTTAAATGTGTTATATTTCTTCTTCTTCGAGCCTTTTGTGAGTAGTAACATAAGTAACTTAGTTTAGTGATATTTAGTTGTATTCATTGCTTGATTGATCCTTTTGGGAACTTTACCCTATCTCAACTGCACATGAATTTGTAGGAAATAAAACTCTTGCACAAAGAGAGCAAGTTTTTAAGGTTACAAGTTGCATCTTGGTATCTTCGGTCTAGCTTAGGTGATCCTATTAGAGTTCAAATTTAACATAATATCACTTAGCATGATTTTTTCTACCCGAGCAATTCATGAACCGTCCAAATCAAATTTTCCTTGCCGCCATTCACTAGCTTCATCATTTTTTAATTATTGAAAACATCTTCGAACAACCTTTTACGTTTGTCAGTTGCTTTCTTTTTAATATTTTGGTTTTTTGTATTTTTTATGGTTAGATGAGCATGGTAAAAAACTAATAAACAAGACTATAATTGGTGATTGATTGTGAATTAATAATAGATTTTAGTTATGACAGTATGATAGAAAGGAATTGTGTTGGTGGCAACAACTAGAGAGTGTCTACGATTTTGTGGGTAGTTTTGTGTTGATTTATTGTGTGGTTTCTATTGTGAGTCAATTTTTCCGTAAAAATGGTTTAGATGCTTTTAAATTATACATTGGTTCTGATTGTTCATTTGCTAATTTTTTGTTTGTTATGGAATTAGTTAATTTAATTGAGAGAGGAAAATGTAAGAATTTTTTTTCTATTCTTATTTTTAGTTTATTTTTGTTCACTTGAATTTGAATCTTTTTGTTTACCTGAAATTTGATGCTTGAATTAATATTTAATTAATGAATTGAAGATGGTTTTATGGTAAAACTAACTATTGAGGGTTAATTCTGAGGTACTCACCACTAGTTGTTTGAAAAAAAATTAGATACAAAGGTTTAAAGTTATTACTCCTCAGTTGATGCTTTGTGTTTTTGAATTTTGGATAATTTAGGTATATATAAAAGTCTATAAGTTTGTTTGTTCCTTAGATTTGACTTCATTTATTGGTGATTTCTTTTCCCCATTGTGCAAATGTTCCCAAACAATTGCCTCAGCAGCTCATCGGGCATGGCTTGGTCAGTTGCCAATGATCGGTGGTGGGTGAAACAAAGACATTGTTTGCATTTTTTTACTTGATTTTTATTCATCATACAGTGCCTTCAGACACGGGTAATAATTAATATATTATAAAATAAAAAATTTAAACACATGTCAAAATTTTATTAGATTGAAAGTGAAGTTATAATACCTTAAAAATAACTTTTAGATACTGTAATTGAATTCCTGACAAAGTCTCATTTATTAGATAACGGCTTCAAAATCATCAATGTATAGATCGTTAAGCGCTCCTATAACGTTAACAACAATATTAATTATTCACATAATTTAAATAAAATTTAAAAATTAAAATTTAAATATATATCTTTTATTAGATGAGTGAGTTTTATTGAAAAAATTAGTAAGACCTACTGACTAAAATAAATCAATCAATAGAGGTGCGATTAGATTAGTCTGGCCCGTCACCTGGCAGGCTGTAGGAAGCCCGTCTATCCTTCGGACAGGGTTATGGGTTGTTATTTTTAGTCTGCTAGGCTTGGAAGTTTAGCCCATTGTGTTGGTCTGATTGATATTCCGTGGTAAGGCTCGACAACTGGATAATATTTTTTGAAAATAGAATATATTTTAATTTTTTAATAACAAAACATTCGGCCGTTACTAATTCCATTCTCTAAGTATGACATAACTTTTTGGTAGGTGTTGGAAAAAATTAGATCCAAATAAAATGAACGGCAGGGTGAGACACGGACTAGGTTGCTCTCTTAAGACGATTTGCGCCCCTTTATGAAATAATCACAACGCAAAAAACAGTAATACGTCGTCCCCAGGATACAACAACTCGGCCTATAGAGTGTAGTTTCACTTAGATCTGTATAATCGAATGAAACAGAAGCTTTATACACACCTTTGAATATTGCCCAAAAAACTTATACAGTAAGAATATAGTTGATATTAGATTATTTTTTTATACTGAAAATATATGTGTATATATATACAAAGAATATATATTTTAATAGGCTGTAATTGCTTCTATATTTAATTGGACAATAACAAAATATGGTTGTTGGAATACTAGCCGTTAAAGATTTTTAGTATTCTGCAACTGAAATTTTATTATAGAAGTAATGGTAGAAAATAATTAAACAAATATTAAAAAGTGTGTTTACTTAAACAAATCTCCTCTGCTAGTCCCACTCCTTGCGCAAATGAAAGTCCCAAAACTCTCTTTAATTCAAAAACTAAATAACACTAGTATATATGTATACTCAAATATCTTTGGACATTTTGTCGATGTGAGATTGAATTTTCACACCTAAAAATACTCTTTTAGTTAAAATATTCTGACAGAAAGTGTCAATTGTTACAATCATCGCATGCATAAAGGTCTCGTTGTCGAACATTCTCAACCTACATACTCCAATTTAGCGATCATGAATTGTAGGATCCAAACTTATGGTCTGTTTGGTATGAGTGAAAATAGGGTGGATGAAAAATGGTGAATGGAAAATATGATGAAAAATATAATTTTTCTTTGTTTGGTTAGAAGGGAAAGATGGAGGGAAAGAAAATCCATCAAGCCTACCATTTTTTATCCCTCAATTTTTGGGTGGATTTGGATGGAAAGTGGCAGACAACTTGGTCAGCATGGGTCCTACAAATAGTTAATTACCATTTATTCCAAAAAACTCATCTCTCACTAAATTATTTTTATATTCTATTTAGGATATTTTTGATATTTTACAAGTAATAATATTCTATTATTTTTTTATACCAAATAAAATAATAAAAAAATTATTCTTTCCACTTTTCCATCCTTCTTACCAAACACAAAATATGAAAAACCTCTTTCCTTCCTTCAAGGATGAAAAATCTATCCCTCTAACTTTCCATCCCTCCTAACAAACATACCATTAAGCATCCCAGCCGATGAATTGGAACTTGTCCTTAACTAATTTTTGATGCCATTAAATACCATAGTCAAGTCCTTATTCTAAAGGTATATAGCCATTAATGTTTGACTTTGACCTCTTACTTTCAACCTAGGCCTACCCATCAAGTACCTCTGTGGGAACTCTGGAATTTTGTTACCGTACGACACATTTTAAGTATACAAAGAAGTGGGGAGAGCCACTAAATACTCACAAACACACTCAAAAGAGTTGCGTGGAATAGTCTGTTAAGTTAATATTTTGTCAAAAAAAAAAGTATACAAAGAAGCATCTCGGCACGATCGTTTGCAAGTTGAAATCTTCCTTTGGTTCCCCACTGGATGATTTCCCACGTGATTTAGTGAAAGTTGTCTGAAAAATCAACACCGATCATTTTCTTGACTCCTAAATTAGAATAGTTTTAATTTAATTTTTATTAATAAATTTCAAATTTAAATAATATATGTAATTACTAGTCATTCGTATTTGAGAATTGTTATCCAAAGATGTATTCAATAAAATCTTACCTTTAAGAAATTATTCGTCATCACCAGAAAACCTAAGGCAAGGCGCCAACAAATTATTTTAAAGTACCATATTTTCTTTTTCCATCTAATTAAGAACTAACTCATGTAAAAGAAATTTTAATTACCGAAAAAAAGGTAAAACAAAATTTATTTTATTATTATTTTTGAAGACCAATAACTATAATAAATAAACCTGATCAAAATCTACTGCTAAGAATTATCTATATCTGTATAATAAAACAGGAGTATGTTTGAATTTTATCTCAGTCATATTTTCTCTCTCAAAATCATCACTAATCACTTAACTTACCCATCATCTTTTTTGTCATACTCAAACGTCAAATCGCATCACTTATTTGTATAATATGTTTAATTATTTATATATTTAATTAATTTGTAGTTAATACATTTAAAAAAAATTAATATAATAAGATCGATTTTTTGAACGCTCGAATTTTATATTTTTTGTGATTAGTTCTTTGATAACATACCCAAAATTTATTTTTTAGATACCATACCATTATCCTCCATGTGGAGGATCTTTGTCATCTCGAACTTTGGAACTCCTTTGGTAGGATATTCTTTCTCAAAATTAGCTTGTTAAACTTTTTATTTCAAAGTAGTTCAACTGATAATAGAGATAAGTTAAACATTCAAACGTTTTGAATTTAAATTTTCGTAAATCCTAATTCCAGTATGAATGGTTTACCTTCGAACAGACCGGATGAATCTATTTGAAATATCAAGCTTTTATCTTGCATTTGAATTAAAATCTTCAATCTGATTTAAATTTCTACTCAGAGTTTTCAAAATTCAAACTTGCATTATGTAACCACAAAATCAAAACCAAAAGTTGTATAAATTGAGTTCAATGAGAATTTAGTAATTTTAAATAAGAACAATATTCGAGTTGAAGTATAATTCAGAATAAATTTAAATTTAAAATATTGTGATTCCAGTCTAGCATGTGTTGATCTTTCAACCTCCTCAACCTTCCCAGGTTCACACTACACCAAAAATAGTGCAAGATATTGAATATAAAAGAACACTGAGCATATTATGTAAAGCATCTGGTTGTTAAGGATTCTTCGATCTATCAACATCGCAAATCCTCAATTAAGGTGGCGTATCTTCGTAGATGACAAGATTCAATTTGAGCCAGGCAATTGGCACTTTCTAGAGATAGTAGTTGTGCTGAGTGCTGGGTGCTGAGTGCTGATTGCCGAGTGCCGGCCTACTAATAAAAATAGGCAATCACAAAGTTTGTTGAACCCCATTTACTAGAAAGTTCTTCATGGTCGTCACTAATGGAATAGTGAGATATTGAAGACATTATAGCCACGAATCAATCAAAGGACATTAGGTCCATATAATAATGGTAGGACTTAATAGTCATTTACCCATTTTGGAAGTATAGCACAAGGTGTGAATGAATTTTTTTTTTGTTATAGAGTATTTAAGTTTGCGTGAACTATTTTTTTTGTGTTAAGTGACTAACCACTGTATCTTGAATTGAATTAGAACATGTTTTTAAAGGAATAAAAATGACTGACCTTTAAGAAGTTTGTGAAAAAATTAAATCTAAGTTATCAAAGATCATCAGACATACTCAACTACTAGACAAGAATGACTTAACCCTTAAAGGAGTTTGAATGAGCTTGCTATCACTAAATCAATGTCCATTGCCATGGTCTCAACTACTTCACAAAACACAACATTAATTCATAATAATAATCTCCTACTTAAAAATCGAGTACTAATTGTGTAAAATTTATATTTTAAATTGTAATTTTTTAAAGAAAATTAATTACACAATTCAAAATAAAAGTGAAAAGGGAAAAAAATAAGAGATGTGAGAGAGAAAAGAAAAAATATATATCTATGGATTAGTGGAATTGTTTAACATTAGAGAGTATATTAGTTTAATTGTATATTAGGGTTCATGCAAAAATGTTTTAAAAAGAAAAAAAAATGAAAATAAATTTTATATCATTAGATCAAAATAAATAACTAAATAAATTAATTTTCTTATATAAATTATGAATTCCAACTTAATTACTAGATAAATCTGAACCATTTATCGGCTTTGCCTTGCTGCGTGGCTCTTATGCAAATGGCAAATTTATTGCAAATCTGGCAAACACAACCTCCAAATCTCCAATAATTCAAATACACAACACAACCACTCCATAAATACACAGACAACACTCGTTTTTTATCCAAAACAACAAATCCATTGAATTGAGTAACCAATATTACAACAACAAAAAAAAAGACACAGTTCACATTCTATACACAGAATAAATAAATCTCAACTTTTCCACAAAACGAAAATAATTGAACTAAATAAGAAATTCCAATCAGTTTTCCACTAAACCCTAAATCAAAAATCCAAATTTCATAATCTAATCTATTGATTTTGATAGATTTCAACTTTCCCAGGCAGCGAAAGACGAGATTTTTTCGCCGGATGAGGACTTTCGACCTCGTCATCGTTGAAACCAGGCCAAAATTCCGGCAGAGCAGGTAGGTTGAGGTCAAATCCACGGTGGCTGTTTGTGGACCCCACACCTTCCGATGTGGTTATGCCGCTGTTGCCACCGCCGTGGGCTGTGCCGCCTTCATAGTGACGCCTCTTGTGTCCTCCCAAAGCCTGACCAGTGGGAAAGCACTTGTGACAGATGGAGCACTCGTGAATCCTGCCACCAGTACTATTGATTGTGGCGGCTGTGGTGGTAGAGGTGGAGGTGGTGGTGAAGTTTTCATCGCCTCCTACGGCGAGTTTTCGGTGACTGGCCTTGTGACCTCCCAAAGCTTGGTAAGACCCAAAAACTTTGCTGCAGACTGAACACTTGTATACTAGCTTTGAATCGGAAGATGTTGACGGCGGCATCGGCGGTGGCAAGTGGTTGCGATGCGAGACGGTGGCTGTGGCGTTGCTGGTGGAAGCGCCGCCGCGAGCTAACATGATAAGGCAGAGAGCAAGGTACTCTTCCTCGGTCGGTGGACGGTCCATACCACGTGGTCGTTTGGAGCGCTTCCCTTTAGCCCAGGACTCAAGATACCGGAGATGGCTATTCTTATACTGAAACGAAGGTGTCGTTGTGGTGGGTGAGTTCAAAGCTTCAAGAGCCATTGGAGACTGAATAAATACAGAGGCTTAAAACAACTTTGAGAGAGACAGAGAGAGTTTTGTAGAGCGAAGCAAAGAGAGGGTTGAGAAAGTTTGAGTGTGGGAGTGAGAAGGGGGGGTGTGATGGGTTTATAAGGGAGAGAATGGGTTGGGGGTTGCGTGTCAAGTGTGAGGAAGGAGGGTGCACGAGTAATTCCAAAAGCCAGAGAAAATAAAAATTGAAGTATGTACGTGGCTATATTAGAGGTATAAAAAACACAAAGAGAGTGGAACACGTTGAGTTTGAGTTTTGTGCGGGCTAAGTGGTACCTTGTGGACTGAAGTCGGTAGAGATGCAGATAGAATTTTGTGTGTATGTGTGAGAGTAAGAGAGAGAGAGAGAGAGAGGGTCTAGTTGAGGTTGGTGGTCCTTGTGGGGGGAAAGTGAAGGGAGTGAGTAATGGAGTGAAAGAAGGAAGACTATAGACCAATTCCAAGTCAAAACCAAACGCGGTTCTATTGACTTTCTTATCTTGTGAAGAACTACTCAAAGCCGCCAGCAGCCACAGGCACAGCACGACTGGAAGGTTCGCCCACTGTGACCTTTTTTTTGAATGATGCAACACAATTTAAAGATGGTTGAATCAATCAATCCTAATATTTTTTTTTTGGACAGGACTCACCAATTCAATCATTTTTTTTTATTTAAAATACAAATTTTCAAGTATTTCTCGACTTTTTTAACTTCCAATTTGGGGCATCTGTCTACACTCCACACACATTCATACATGCATGATGCATGCACCTGCACAGGGGCTGTGTTGATTTGGCAGAAAGGGTCACTGAAAAAACAACGAATGACTTGGTCATGCACGTAGTCTTAGTCTCTAATTTGGCTTTGACTGTATGTTTAGTGAAAATTCACGATGATAAGAATTGTCTATGGACAATTCGATGCAATTTGAACCAAATGTATCTAAATAATTATATTATAATGTCTATTACCTCTTTGAAATGTAAAACTTTTTTTTTCCCTAGAATTCGTTATTCTCATTTTCAGGATTCAAAATTACTAATTTTGGCCTTTTTTATTCAATTTAAATCATATAATAGAAATAAGGTAAAGGATAGATTAGCACTTTTAACATTTTTTTTTGATTCAACGGTCAAGAGTGTCTGAAGCAATTTATACACACATCAGCTAATTCTCTCCCAAGTCTGGTCATAGACAGATTATTCACGCTAAGACTAGAATATTCATGAGTAAAATAAATCATTCATAACCTGACTCTAAATTATCACTTTTGACATTTTGTAATACTGTTTACATGTCTGATTGATATTTACCCCGAAAAAATGACATCAATTAAAAGCAGCCTTTCAAAATAATGGTATGAAATCTTAATTTATGATCTCTAAATAAGTTCAAATCTCTTAAAAGGATGCATATGAAATCTTCCGAATATTAGGCATTATGGGATGAATTTTAACCAAATAGAGACCATGATTTAGTGACAAAAAATTTGCATGATGTTATTGTGTACCTAACAAATCAATATCGATTCAAGACGATTAAGTTCCTTGAGTGGTGCAAAAAGTTTGCAAAAATCGTTGGGTTGGGTTAGATTAGTACGGAAAAATTCTAATTAGTTCAATACACCATCACAGATTTCTCAGTTTTTTTCTGCCCAGAAGAATACTCCTCACTTGTATCTTGACTTTAAACTTTGAGTAATATTATTTGGATTTAAAAATTTGACATAATTTGCTGACATAATGATGTGATTTCATTAGAACCATTGGATTAATACTAAGTTCTAATGTTTGATGGAGCCCACAACCAATCCAATGGTCACAGTGAACTAGGTCAATAAATTGGATCAAATTTTTAAGTCGGTCAATAAATTGGGTAAAATTTTTAAATCTCAATAGTACTGCTCTTAAACTATTGTTATGTGCACATATATGACATAAGCAAGAGATAGAAATTCGCCCATCTAGTCGACATGGGGGTAGCAAAATAAGAAATATCTTAAGCATTCTCAAGACCATCTACACTTCTATTTACCACTCGTCATGATCGATGTGTTGTGTGCACACAATAATGACTTTAATTAGTACAATAACACTCAAATTCAACTTGTTAGCAACTAAGATAAGCATGGGGAACTTGGTATCATCCAAAAGTAGGCCCATGAAGTCACTGCTTACATAAATCCTTTTTTTTTTTCGTTTAGTTTAAGGTTCAAACTAAGTACTAAACGTCTTTAATAGACACGATTTTTCCTTTTAAATATAGAAAATCAAAAGTATTCATCTATAGTGAAAGACATCTTTTTCCTTTGCGTTACATCACAAAGAATATATTCACATAAATACCTTAATTTCGATGTAGATAACTTGTATTTGACTGTATCAAATAATAATTAAGGTGTACATAAACTGATCTAAATACCTTTAATTGTTGAACCAAAAAAAAGAAAAAATAAATAAAGACATTTATCCAATAGTTTTTTATGCCCTGTTTGGTTGGAGGGAAAATAGGGAGAATAGAAAATAGAGGAAGGAAAGTGAGAGGGAAGAAAAAAATTTCTATTGTTTGGTATGGAGGAAAAATGGAAGGGAATGAAAAATGGAAGGCAAATGCTTTCCCTTGAGCCCACCAAACATTCCCCCCCCCCCAAAAAATGGGCGAAAAATGGATTGAAAATGGAGGGAAGATGAGTTTTTTTTATGAATTGACTATTTTATCCACCACTCTCTGCTTCCAGTGTTCACCACCAGCGAGTCAAGCCTTTGATAAAAATACATATACTTTCTAGTTATATACACATTAAATAATTAAATAAAGAGTTTCTTTATAAGTAAATTTTATTTTTTATTTTATTTCAATAAATGATACAATAGAAGATAATTTTTAGTTATAAAATTTAAAATATTTAATATTTCATCTTTGATTGGAGTATTTTTTGTCTAAGTATAATATTTTAAACTTAAAAATGATCTAAATATTATATACTTATAAAATTTAGGGGGTTTAAATATTATATACTTATAAAAAAAAATCATGCATTTTGGTTTATTTTCTTTAATCTTATTCATATAATTAGATGTGAGGGTATAATGGTAAATTTGGTATATATATTTTTTCTTTCCATTCAATTTTTTATCCAAAACCAAACAAAGAAAAATGGATCCTTTCAACTTTCCATCATTCACACCAAACATAATGAGGGAAAATATATTTCTTCCAACTTTTCATCCATCTAACTTTCCATTCTTCTTTCCATCATTCTAATTTTTTATCCTTCCTACTAAACGGACCCTTAGACTCAAATCTATTATGTACTACTTTTTTTGTATTTTTTTGGTGAGATACTATGTACTACTTGGATAACTGAGCATTTACTATCATTTTAAATCAAGTGAGGTATTAAACAATTGAGGTGTCTTTTCTTACATGTTAAACAATGAGAAACATGTGAATCAATAGCCTCATATGATGGGTGGTCATACATTGAACCTGAAGAAGGCTCTAGAAAATTATACTAGACTTTTCACTTTCGACCATCCCATTTGGGGTACAACTTGAAGAACTAAAATAACTATTGGATAGAATATATTCTCCATGTGTTTAATTCAATCAAGTTCATTTCATTCGTTTAGTTGGAGTGGTGAAAAATAGGAATAATAACTTTTTCATCACCAAAGGAAAGAAAAGTGTTTTTTTTTCTTTGTGTTTGATAGAAAAGATGGAAAAATAGAATAAATAAATTTTTTATTTAGTTTGAGTAAAAAAATAAAAAGAAATCATTCTCTTTTAAATATCATAAATACCCTTGTATAAAATATTATATAATATGAATTATATACTTCTCTCAGCATTTATTACTTACATATCTGGGTTCCATCTAATTGATTTGCTCCATCCATCAAAAACAAATGATGGTAAATGTTCTTTCCTTTCCATTTTCACCTTTTATTTTTCATCGATTCATATTTCTTTCCTACCAAAATAGCCTCTTAGTTCAAGTGATTTCATTGGTAATTAACATGGTGAACACAATTTTTATGATTGTGTTTGATAACCTTTTTATTTTTATAAATAAAAAAAATAATTTTTTTATGATAAAAATTAAAAATATAAAACATGATATTATACCAAAAATCTATCACCAAAACTTACCACCACCAACCATCCAAAATCCACCACCCAATCCCTTCGAAACCAACCATCAACAACTCTCGAAACCCACCATCAAACCCCCCTTTAAAACCCACTACCAACAACTCCCGAAACCCACCACCAATAACCCTCGAGAATGGAGAGAGAGAGAGAGAGAGAGAGAGAGAGAAAAATGAAAGAGGAAGGTGAGTTTTTATACTCAAGAAAATTTATTTTTTTGTTGTTAAGAAGGATCGAAGTTAGGATATCATTAAATTCTATTGAAGTCCTGCGTGTGTTTTGTATTTTGGATATTTTTATATTTTAACCTTATTTTCAAAACATAGAAGCAAAAAAAAAAAAAGGAAGGCATTCACCAAACTCATTTTTATTTTTTATTTTTCCCCCCAAAAAAAAGAAAACAAAAATCCCTAATACCAAACACAACTTAACTCTTTGGAATACGTTTGGAAATCAATAAACTCGTAGGAAAAAGGGGCAAGAATGTAGGAAAACAGAGATTTTTCCCAGTAGCGTTGAAATCTACAATGACAATGTAGAGCTTTTGGGCCAAACCAAAGATTATGATGACTGGTGGTCCAATATGTTGAAAGGTTCAAAAAGTTTGTCTAATCTTATTGTCTACAACCATTATTGAGTGCAATGAGGGTCAAAACAGTCCAATGGTGATTATTACCTAATCACTTAAACGTGGTATTGTAATTCAATAATAAGTCATGGTGGTAATATGGTGAAACTCATATTACAATGACTATCACATGTAAAAAATAATTAGTTTAATCGATTACTATTACATGATACATCCAACTTAATCAAATAAGTTGGCTGCAATAATTCAATTTCTTTTGAATTTACGTAATTCAAAATGTTTATTGAATAAGTCAAATTTGTAGACATGGACAAATTCTCAGTGTTCAATAAGAATTAAAAAAAAATCCTCTAATTTTTAGATTTTTTTTTTTTAAAAAAGCCAAGCCCCACAATTCATATGATAATTTTATTATTTTAAGGTTTTTCCAAGCGATGTTTTCTAATTATATTCCCGTCTTTTAGAAAAAGTGGCTAAATGATCAGATTAGACAAGTATTAGCAACTTGATCGCCTTGTGTGTCATTGAAACACAAGTTAGAGACGTATCGGTCAATCCACTTCTTTTAATGCATAAGGAGGGTTAGCCTTTTTGAGACTAAGGTGTAAAGGCGGTCAATCTCCTAACTTATCTACAAATAAAAAAAATCCTACTTCAAGAAAATCAACATGAAGCTCAATGTCAATGTGTAAAGATCGTTTTCACATCAAGAAAATTCTACTCTATCGCCCCCAAAATCTTCCTCTGCCTTGCACACCCATAAGGTGTTGGAATCGTCGCCGTGAACGACAAATTTCTTCAATCAGTCACTGGTGTTGGGTGGTCTTCGATGTCTTTAGAGAAAGAGGAGGGGCCAATTACGTCGCTTATGCTAGCACTTCTAGATTTGCAATTTTGTGCCCAATTATTTCTTGGTCACGGTAAGATAGGTAATTGGTTATGGGTAGGAGGAGCAATGGGCTATTGTGTGTGCATTTGAGACTTGTGCATTGGGGCTGTTATGGATTTGTTATGGGTAGGATGAATCTCTCTCTCGCTCTCTCGGATATGTTTTTTCGACGTGTAAGCCATGTCCGACAATGGGCATATTTTATTTTATTTTTTACCGTTTAAAATATTTGTTTGCGTTTTTTGTTTTTGTTCTCTCTCCCCCTCTTTGTCTCTGTTTGCATTTGAAGCTTTTCCAATTTTTGTCATTAATTATGCGTTGTAACAAAAATAAGAAATTTAAAAATTGTTCTATCTTGTTTTGTTAATAATCTAATAGATAAAATAATATTTAAATATTAAAATTGTGTACACTCCATATAATATAATAAATCATAATTTTGCTTCCAAATAATTATAACTTAATCTATGACATTCAAAATTGTTACTAGTCATGTTTCCAAAAATAAAAAAATAAAAAAATTACTGATCCAAAATAATTTTACTTACTTTATTTATCCATCCAAACTTAGTATACAATTGGATTACATTTTCTTGTAAACGGTGCAATGATCATTTTATTTAGGTTGATTTGAACATGTGCATGGGGTCCATAGATTCCATTTTTTCTATTTAAATCAAGTATTGAATTGAATAATGTTGATTGGATCGAGAGTAGGCTAGATTACTTTGGATTGGGTTGGATGAGTTTGGGATCAATATACAATTCAACCCAATCCTTCCATGGCAAGCCAAACATCCCCTCGAAAGATTTCAAAATTTTTATTTTGTACTACTAAGGATTAAAATTTTTATATTGTACCTTTAATATATTAAAAATATTATAATGTGACATTTTATTAATTTTTTATTAATTTTTTCATCAATGTCAATAGTTTAATTTTTGACAAAAAAAATAACAAAGGTTGCAACCCTTGCAATACATTGAAGTATAATATAAAAATTTTAAAAGTATACAAAATAAAAAATTTAAAATTTAAAATTTTTTGAATTATAAATTGCAAAAAATCTTTCAAAATATTATCGAAATGTTTTGTTTATGAGTATGCACTAAAACAAAATTTTGATAAACTGACGAAACTACCCGCGAGTCCCCTACTCGATTAAGCAATAAGCGCACCTCGCCGGTTAAGTATTCAGGACTAATTCGGGCCTAAGGAGAAAACCAAAGATTTACAACGAGTGGCAATTCCGTGACAGTAAATTAACGGACGCTTCTGTCTGAACTCCGACGAATCTGCGCGACAACGGGGCCAGACTCCGACCGAGTCTCAGAGAGAGAGAGAGAGAGAGAGAGAGAGAGAGTGAGCCCACGAGACATGGCCACTACTGCTGATAAAGACGGCAACGACGATCGTGTCACTCGAATTTCATCTGCCATTCGAGTCATCCAAGACTTCCCTAAACCCGGTACGCTTGACATCTGATATATGAGAGAGAGAGAGAGAGTTTATGCGGAGGATGTGTTGAATTGATGTGCGATGGGTTTTGTGCAGGGATTATGTTTCAGGATATAACGACGCTGCTTCTTGATCCCAAGGCTTTCAAGGACACCATTGATTTGTTTGTCGAGAGGTATAAAGACAGAGATATCAATGTTGTTGCTGGTAATCTCTCTCTCTTTCTCTTCGAGGATAACTTATGAGCTTTTACTATTTGGCCATAATAAAATTGCAATAGAAAGAGAAAGCACCACGAGGGTCAATTTCCCAATTTGAAGTTTCTATTGCAAACAGGAAGATTGTAAGAACTTCAAGAGTCTGAAATTGGTAAGTATACATGCTATTTGGTTTAATAAGCTAAAAATGTGGAGAGACTCGAATCAAAAGGTTTAAAATAAGAACAGTAAGACAGAATATATGTAATATAATTTTAATAATAGAAAAAATAGATATAGTGAAAAAGTTAAAGATTGAAAATAAAGAAATATTAAAGAATAAATGATTTTGATATCTAGGATTAATCATTAAAAATGAACGAGATTTGGAGACGATGTAACTCATAAAATCAATGTCGTATGGCTTAAGTGGAGGAAAGCCTCTACCATATTATGTGGTAGAAGGATATCAATAAAAATAAAAGACAATATTATATGAGACAGAATGTTGGGTAATTAGGAAACAACATAGTGACAAAATGAGTATAACAAAAATAAAAATATTAGTGTGGATGAGTGGAAAAATTAGAAAGGATAGAATACGAAATGACTGTATTAGAGAAATGGAAGGAGGAGTTCCAATTGAAGACAAGTTGAGAAAGAATAAATTAAGATGATTGAGTTATATTCAACGGAGGCACCGGTTAAAAAAAAATGACAGAATTTCTCTTAATGGTATTAGGTGTAAGGGTAGAGCTAAATTAACATTCAACGAAATAATAAGAAAAGATATTAAAATATTTAATTTAAATGAGAGTATTGGGCATGATTGAAATAAATAATGAAGACGGACTCGTATAACCGACCCTAAATGATTGGGACAAAAGGTTTTGCTTGATTTGGTTTGATACATGCTATTTGGTCATGGTGAATAGACACACCCCCTCACAAGACCCGTTAGGTCTCAGAATTCAGAAATCATTAGGTTTGATGTAGACTTGTAGAGACTTTGTTTCAGTCTTTTCAATATGTGTTGTGGGAATGCTAATGTAGCGCATAATTTGTGCAAAAATCTTACAGTGGTACTTTTTTTGTGCCAAACGAATGCCCAAGTTTCTGTTAAATATAAAAGACTGCTGTGGACCGAAGCTGCTGAGGTCTAAAATCATAACCTCGATGATCCTCCCAAAATTTTCACAGATTGTTTTGAGTCTTTGATAGTTGGTAGGATTGATGCAGAATCCAAGGCCGTCCATTTCTCAGTAATTACCAATGACCAAGTAATATGTGGGGATTGATCAGTGTTTCCATACTATGTGATATCCCTCTAAAGCTACTCCAACTTCAGTTCCCATAATTGACAAAAAAAATGTGGAAAAATGTTTGCAATTGGGCTAATTAATGTCGATTTTGATAAGTTTCTCTTTCCTTCTCTGATAGACAAACCAAATTTTAGGTATTAATTTTATGGTTTCATCGTTAAGGTCTCTGTTATACCTGTCAAGGGACCAAAAAAGTCATTACCCTGTTTATTTATGTATCACCCTTAACACTATGGCCAAAAGGAGCTGTTGCATTGTCTATTGACTCTATTGGAGAATCACAAATTGCCTACATAAAGCATTGCACCTTTTTGGTGTAATGATCTTGTATTGTTTGAAAACTTCATTACTAGCAATTTTCTAAATGAAGAGGTTGGGAGGTTTTGGACCGTATTTTCCAAGAAATGATAGTGTAGTTTTTCTCCCAAGTCTTAACCCAAATTTTTTGGCGTGAAGCTTCAATTTTCAAAACAATTGTTGCAAAATCAACATTCAGTTGATTACAATCGACTGTGACCAAAATGTTGAAATAATATGATCTTTGTGAAGAGTATATTTGATGTGTTAGTTAATGCCAGAACAAATATCATAATGAAGAGCATCGTCTTAACAAGTTGTGGATTTTTTTCATTTTGTGACTTGGAAAACTCAGACGCAATACAAACACACTTCTAGGTGGCCCAAACATGCAAGGAAAAGTTGACATTGTCTCCTCTTATATGCCATGTTGTATCGCATCAATTTTAGTGTCGCAGAATGATATTAACCGATACGCATGAAATGCATATAGAAAAATGTTTGAAGATTTGTGCCATATCATGGTGTTACGGAACAATATTAGGCTATACGTTGTATGTTGCGAGTCAATGATGATGACGTGGACGATTCGTTCCAGTTCACTGAGATGTCTCTGAGTCAACTATGAGGCGAGTGAGACTCGTGGTTTATTTGTAACGTCAAATGATATTTGGGACTTGGCCGTTTCTTTGGACCTATATAAGAGATAATCTCTTTAATACCGATACGGCCATATGCAAATTCATTTCAAAATGCTCTTGGTAGGGTAACTGAATAGAGGATTAAAGCACATTCAGCATAAACATGGGGACCTTTTCTTCATGTGATCTTGATTATATTTTCACCTGCTGAATCAAAGGAAGGAACCAAAAATTTAGTTTATGCGGAGGAGCTTTCTCTGCAGGGACTTACAACGGCCAACGGTTTGTTGACCCGCCGCAAGTCCAACAAAATTCAGTGTTTTGACAAACCTAATTATCTACAGAAAAAAACTGTGACCATATGACATCTCTGATGTTGACATAATGCAGGTATTGAAGCAAGAGGTTTCATATTTGGCCCTCCCATTGCATTGGCTATCGGGGCAAAATTTGTCCCCATGAGAAAACCCAAGAAATTGCCTGGTAAATCTTTTTGTCCTTTTACTTTGCATTTATAAACTGTGTGCTTCTCTTCATGGATAACCGAGAATCTTCCTCGAGTATGTGTAGCAATGCAATTCATGATCATTACTCTCTCTCTCTCATCCACACTTCACATTAACAGACATATACCCACAAAATTCAGTTCATTAAACTTAGTTGTGTTGGTTTTGAAAGGGTTTCATATAAATTCAAATTATTCATGTCTCAAGCAATGTGATGATGAGTGACGAGTCACTATCAGTACCTGAAAAATTCCACTGGTGAGTCAATACAGTGACAGAGTGCCATTTGGAAGTGATCCTTTTTTATCATTATATGTTGCATTAGCGCTCCACTCTGTTTGGACATGTTCTCTGCATACTTCTCTGTGTGTTGGGTTGGGGGGGGGGGGGTTGCAGTCGTTGAGTTACATAACGGGAATTCACTCTCCCCCAATTCTTAAATTCTTAATACCCCCTAAACCCCGATGTGGTGGGATTTACTTAGAAGTCTCTGATAGAAATATATGATTCTACTGGCTAGTCTCGTTAAAACCTTTGTATGATGTTGAGTTCTATTGCCAGTTCCTAACATCTTTTGAGCTTTAGTTAGTGCACAAGTTTTACTATTGGAGCTTCTGACTTTCTAAGCAAACGTAACCCTATTCTATGACATTAATTGACTAAGACTATTTACAAGTAGATATTTTACAGAGGTTATACATACAATCATTCAAGTTACACAGAATTGTGATTTGATCGTTTGTCAGGCAAGGTTATTACTGAAGAGTATTCTTTGGAGTATGGAACAGACAAAATGGAGATGCATGTAGGAGCTGTACAAGAAGGAGAACGTGCACTTGTAGTGGATGATCTCATCGCAACTGGAGGAACCTTATGTGCTGCAATTAGGCTACTTGGTAATGTTCTAGTGTGTAATATTTTCTGAAGTTCATACATGAATGTTGAAAATCACCCTTATGGGTTGTCCGGTGGATGGGATGGGGACACACATCAAATTTATAGACCAAAAGGGTCTATTATCAGGCCATTTAGGATGGGGATTTCCTACCCAAAGGGAAAGGGTACAGAACATAGGGATTAAATAAAACCAAGACATGAATAAATGTAAAAAGTAATAGATTAGTTAAATAAACCAAAGATAAGAGATGGCTTGTCTTTTGTTCTCCTTGTCACTTGTATGCTTGACTTCTGGTAATGAGAGATATGGCTTTTGAAGAGATAAAAGTTCCGAAGTATCAAATTTTATTTAGTCTGCATCTTTTGCACATACAGCAGTAGGTTTCCTTAAGAAAACATGTTTGATTGTATGTCTTTATTCCTGTGAAAATATTGGCCTCCTATGCTCGTGTAGTTAAAGTCTGTTATTGTTTTTGTCTTGTTAAATTTCATTGCAGAGCGGGTGGGGGTGCATGTGGTTGAGTGTGCTTGTGTTATTGAACTGCCGGAACTGAAGGTATGTTATCCAAATAATGTTTTATGTATCCTCGCTACTTACTTTCTAGATGACCAGCTGCTAGCTGGGGTTTTATGATTTACCATTCCAAAAGGGGGAGGTTTGGAGTTCAAGTCCCCATTGGAAAGAGGGTCCATAGGTGGTACCTTTCCGCAGCCGAGGTTGGGAGTGGAGGACTAGAAAGGAAATTAATGTCAATTTCTAGAGCTGTATGTAGCGGCTTCGACTTTTGTTGATCTTCTTGCTTCTAGCTCTGTTTGTTATGCCACTTCCCTCCTAAGCATATTCATATCCTGTGACATAGTATTAACCCTGGCTGTATTCCATTTTGCTTCGATTCAGGGTCGGGACCGGTTAGGAGACAAGCCGTTGTTTGTTCTTGTAAGCTCAACTTGATCTCGGATGCTGTCATGGAACTGGATGTTTCAATTTGAATTGTAATTTGCTAAAATTATGATAAAGCTGGATAGACTTTTCCAAGACAAAGTTTGGTGTTGGCTCTGATTGGTTGATTGAAATATTCTCCAATATGTTATTTCGGTTGGATTAGCAGATGCGGGTCCGATGTTTGATTTTCATAGAAATTTTTGCCCAAGGGATGACCAACCTACATGCTTCATGCTGGGGTAGATGCATGAAAACCTCACCTTTCTTGTAAGTGTTGGTCAGTGAGTGCACCAGAGTAATGGGAGCTGGTGATAATTTAGTTTATGTAATTCTAGACAGTTTGAGAATTTAAACTCGACAATTGAACTCAAATTTTAATTCGAGTTCTTGAATTCAAAATTTTTAATAGAGATAGTACTTGGATCCAGGGTTAGTTCTATTATGGGTTGATAGTTTTATAACTGAGATTGAATTTGAGTGATCCCTCGAGCCATCCAATTTATCTGAATTCTACCCCAGTGAAATATTTAAGAAGTTGGGTTAATGTTTCGGTTGGTACTATAGAAAAAATGGAATGATGGAAAGTTGGAGAGAGAGATAAAAATATCATATTTGATAAGGAAGAAAAATAGGAAAGATAAAAAAATGGATGAATTAACTTTTTTTCTATCTCACCAAAATCAATCTCTTTAAAATTTGGAGAAAAAGTGGATGGAAAGTTAATTATGTGTATTGAAATATATGTTAGTTGCTTACATATCGTTTGATTTATACACATCATATTTATTAATTACATATTATGTATTTATTAATTTAATATA
>CM042193.1:4176937-4209523 GCA_023539305.1 Ilex asprella
ACGAGTTAATGATTTTTCATATGGACTCGAAATTATCTAACATATTCTCTTATTTAGCGGGAGACACATGAGTTGTATCGAATAATCCGTCTAATAAAAGATTCATATATGAGTGTGATAATTAGACTCGTTTATATAACGAATAAGGTATGGATGGAGGATTTTTTGACACAAATCCGTCCCACTCGACACGAAACCGTCTCACTCGACACGGTTGTGAGGCCTAACATTGAGAGTGTAATGTGAAAAATTTAATCTTTGAAGGTGTAAAATGAGAATCTTGAAATCTTTCGAATACAAAGTACAATTGACTGTCTATTTACGTAATTTTTATAAAACAATACGTCGTCCAGATACTTTGATTTGCAAACTTATTGGCTTAAATTTTAATTTTTTTATTACATAAATTTATTTATTTACGTTTAATCTTTTAACCATACTAATTTTTTAGCCACACTTATCTTTTAACAATGGAAAAAATTGTATCTTATATTCTGAAGGACTTATCTTAATTTGTTCCTTGAAAGATAATTCGAATTTTAATTTATACTTTTAAAGTAAAAAAATATTAATCTATACATTAAAAGATATAAATATATATCAATGTGTACCTGAGACTAATTGCCATCTATTTTGTTGTTAACAAAGTTTGGATTAATTATAAATTGCACTCCTCAAAATTTAAATATTTCACATTTATGATCCAAAAATATTCAATCCATTAATTTTCATTAAATAACTCTCAATTGTATCGTATCATAACATTTTCATGTCATGTTTGAGTTGATAAAAAAATATTTTCGTGTCGAGTCAATTGCGTTTTGTCTTATATTTTACATTTATGACAATTCATATAATATTTTTTAATATTTTTTAAAAATTCGAAAATATCAATTTTTTCTCTATAATTCTCATTAAATAACTATTTTTTGTCTACATTATGTTATTCATATGTAATTTTAATTTGATCGGACAATCAAAAAATTTATGTCTAATTATAGACATAAAATAGTCATTCAATGAGTATTATAGTAAAAAAATAGTTATTTTATAATTTTCTTTTAAATTTGAAAAACATATTTTTATTTATTCGAATATGACCCAAAAATGTTATAATACGATACAATTGAGAATTATTTAACAAGAATTCATGGACATAATTTTTTTTAGATAATAAATATGAAATATTTTAACTTAAAGCGTATTATTTATAATTGACCTAAACTTTTTAAACGAAAAAATGGACAGAGTTAGCCTCAGTTACACGATAATATGAATTTATATCGTTTAACGTATAAATTAATATTTTTAAACTTTAAAAATATAAATTAAAATTTGAGTGACATGTGGGGCGCAAGTTGAGATTAGCCCCATTCTGAATTGAGTTGGCTTTATCCCTAAGAAACGCAAAAGTAGTCTCATGCCAGTTCTGTCCAATTCTGGTGCGGTATAATAATTACACGGAATCCAAACAAAAACGTATGTTAAAACGACTGCAAGGGTATCCTCGTCATATCACAACAATCCTTTGCCGAACAAGTAAAAGAGCGCTGAGCGCGTGGTTTGATCTCTCTGCCTCCCTCCCTCTCCCCTCCGCCATGGCGGCGACGGAGCAGCCTCTGAAGAAGAGAAAGCTGTACGAACCACTACCAGAATCGGCGGGGCCACCGAAAGCAGAAATACCTCCACCGGCGCCTCCAATGCCACCGCAAAGTCCCCCTCAGAGCTTCGAACCTCCGCCGCTATCTCAGGAAGAGATTCTCAGAAGGAGACGGAACAGAGAGGAGATTCGAAGCTTGTACGACTGTTACAAGCGAGTTAAGTTTTGCGTATCGAAGAAAGACTCTCGTTTCATGCCCGACCTTGAACAAGCCTACCTCTCTCTCATCACTGCTTCTAGAGGTCAGAATTTTCTCTCCCATCACTGTTTCTAGAAGAAAAAAATTGTTTGATTCTGTTGATATTCTTTAATTTGGAATTCATACACTGATAATTAGTCGTTTTAATTATTTGAGGCTTCTTTCTAATTGTTGATAATCGATCAAAAGAAAGGGGAAAAAAGAGAAGCAAATTATGAATTGTGTTTTTTTTTTGGTTCTTTTCATATGCAAAGAATCAAAGATTCAACTGAATCAAGTCGATTTGGTTTTTGAATTCTCGCTCTTGTGTGGAGGCTTTACTTTCTGGGCCCCTGATCATATGAACCTATAGTTTGAAGCGATTTCTCTCAACATCTTGTATTCTTTCAGCAACTATTGGGTCCATATTGCATAGTTTATTATCTGAGTAGTTTGAGTCCCAACGAACTGGAGTACTGGCAGAGAAAGTGGACTAATGCATGTCATTGAGGCTGCCATATAGTTAGGAAACATGCGGAAACTTCTTGCATAGATAATTTCAGGGGGTCCTTGGGACCCTTGTTTCGCGATAAATAGGGCATTATGGGTATTGGTTGAGGTATAAGATTTGAGTACTTGTTGACTCAGAGAGTAGTGAATTAGAATTTGGTGAACTCCAAGTGGTTTCTTGTGGTTTTCCTGAGGTGAGCTTTCCGCATTAATAAATTGTTAAGTTTCTTATTATTATTGTACACACTTGCATTTGTTAGCACACATATACAATATGTATTTGATGTTTTGATTGTTTGATATTATATCATCTATAGTTATGTAATTTGGTTTGTGGGGTAGTTGGGATTGACATGAGATTGATTACGAGTGAATTAATTTAATTAATCGTTATGTGTGTGAAGGGTTGTGGTGATTAAAAGGGTTCACACATTTATTGCTACCTACTTGTGAGAAGAGGTAATTGTGGTAGATATAGGTTTTAATTTGTAATTGAATTTGGGCTAAAATTGAAAAACTTGTTTACTCCCCTTTGTAGGTTAAATATCTTGGTTTCCACTTGCATATTCGTGAATGAAGATCCATATTAGGAAACATGTGGAAACTTCTTGCATAGATATTTCAGGGGGTCCTTTGAATCCTTACTCCGCGTTAGATAAAATTGGGCATTATGCACTTGGCAGAGTTGCCAATTGTGAGGACTATGCAATGTCTTATGCCATTTACTTAGAAAGATATTACTTGGACAATTGTCATTGAGGCTGCCATATAGTTAGGAAACATGTGGAAACTTCTTGCATAGATATTTCAGGGGGTCCTTTGAACCCTTGCTCTGTGTTAGATAAAATTGGGCATTGTGCACTTGGTGGAGTTGCCAATTTTGAGGACTATGCAATGTCTTATGTCATCTACTTAGAAAGATATGACTATGTCATCGAGGATACTTGTCATTGAGGCTGCCATATGGTTAGGAAACATATGGAAACTTCTGCCATATAGTTAGTATTTCACTACCTTGTGGATGCTGGTTGTAGAGATTGATTTGGAGCTTATAGCTCGAAGTTTTTACTATATCATTGGAGATGAAGACCATGTTTTGATAGTTCTCAATGTAAATAATATCTGATGAGTTGCCCTTAATTAAGAGCCTTGCTTCCTTCTATAGAATAGTGTGCCACCTCGTAATGATGTTGGAAATTTTCAATTAAAGGGCAAAATCAAGGGTTTTCCAGCTAAGGCAACTGAATTGGTAATGACAGAAAAAAAATTTGGCCTTGAATATGAGTGATTTATATGACTATTGGTGCTTTGAATTGGACAATATATAGATGATGGAAAGGTTCAAATCAAACTTGGAGATCATTAGGGTATTCCCAAGCAAATGTCTCACCTAGAGAAGCTATTTCTGTGTCTTCCTCTCATTTTAATTGTTTTGGGGGGAATAGGTGAGCAGAAGCTAAGTCATCGTCTTCGACAAAAAAATTTGAGCCAACACCGCCATAGGCGTGGAGTCTAGCAGAGAAATGCCTGGCTGTAACATTGCCTGAGTGTGATCCAATTGGATTTTATTGATGATAAATTAGGTTGTGCTGATGTTAGACATAAATGGATATATAATCTTTGTATTTTTTCCTTTCCTGAAAATTCTCCTCCTTTATTGCAGTCACCTTAAGATCACGCAATCACCTATATTCCTTTTGGGATGTGAACCCTTTACCTCCGTTTAGGGTGGCAGGATATATACCTCTACCAAGAGGTGGTAGGAGATATCACCTCTCCTTGGTATTTCTTTATTTGATGAAATATCTACACACGACATAGATCGAGTTAGCTGG
Organism: Ilex asprella; assembly: GCA_023539305.1. Lineage (NCBI taxonomy): Eukaryota > Viridiplantae > Streptophyta > Magnoliopsida > Aquifoliales > Aquifoliaceae > Ilex > Ilex asprella. Next base: position 4,181,121 of record CM042193.1, read on the forward strand.
AACTAATTGGTAGAGGGCTATGTGGTTTTAATATGGGTGCAAAAGATAGGAAATGAGGATAGGTTGGCAATACTGACTGGAAAAAATGGTAGGTTGATAACCTGTTGAGGTCACAGTGATACGTGATGTCACTTTATTAAGCAATGGTACAAGGAACTAATGTATGAAATATTAATAACATATGAACTAATCTGTAATTCTGTCCAACTTATCTAATTCGAAGTGAATAATTGAGCAATTTTGCAAATAAAACTCAAGACAATTCATATCAACTTAAATTAAAAATGGTTTCTCATATCAACAAATGCAACATGGAATGCTGCCATATTAGCTGCGGCACTTATTGAATGTGTTGATCCAATACATAGAAAGTCAGCAAAGAATTTAGGGAATAAATTCAAGAACTATTAACTCTCTGATTGTGAGAGAACAAACTTATAAGACCATATTTGATTAAATCAGTCTAGAAACAATGAGTTAGTGTGCTGTGTAATGTAATAATTTATCAGCCTAAATTGGAAAAGAAGTATTTTTTCCAAGAAAAGTAATGCATCTTTAATAGTTAGTCGCTTGGGATATCACGTTGGGGAAATTGGAATCGGATGTATCCCACAATACGGGGTTGCAACACCCCCAAAGAGGGTGGTTTCGCTACCTAGATTGTCTAAATTTCCAATCTTAGATTGCAACTCTAATCCCTAATCGAGCCACGATCCTAGTAATCCGGCACTATTCAATTTTGGACCTCTTATCATAAATTTGAAATAAATATTAATTGACAATGGGTATAATAGTAATAGAGATTTGGGAAAAGAGTTCTGAAGCGGATTGCAACCGAAAACACCGTACCAGCTAAGTTTATCCATTGCACTGCATATCGGAGAAACTATTACACTGGGTGCTTGTACCCATGTCAAATACCAAATCTGATCCGTGATCCAGATACCACCGATCTACACAACTCAAGTGAGCAGCCATGTAGAGTGAGTCATGCTTGCAGAAAGCCTTTCCTCCTTGTGATAGCGATCAAATTATTGTTGCTATTGTCCCTTTCTAACTAACATTGATTAGCATAGGTCGAGATGGAATGAATTGTGTTGTACTGTTTATCGTGTGGCTACTAGTTTGAATGCCATGCCGAGATCTGTGTTGGCCAAAAAAGAGTACATGAAATAAAAAGGAAGGTGTCAATTGATATGAGAATTGATCTGTATTCTTTAGGCTAGGATGTTTTAGATATTGCTTACGAGGTTTCCTGATTTTACCGCATGATAATACCAGGCTCATAAAATACTAAAAGTTTTTTTTTTTGGTAAGTAAACTAAAAGTTTGTTTGTCATTCATGCTGCTGACTTTGCAGGTTGTACAAGTGTACAACGTATAGTAGTGGATCTCATCCCTCGATATGCTTCATATTGTCCAACTGCTCTCGAAGCTGCAGCAAAGGTCATTATCAATATGCACAACTGGAGCTTAGCCGTGATAAGTAGAGGAGAGGACATTGATGGTGTTGCATTTGAGACTGCTAAAGCCTGCATTTTTGGTTTGGCTGATATATGTCACACTGCTTCTTCAGAGGCACCAACATCATCAGTTATTCGGGGCATCTGTTCTGCAGTTTTTTTAAATGTACTTACCTTCTTCATATCTTCTTTAGAGGGAAAGGATATCTTTCAAATTGTTGATAAGGGAATTCTAAAGTTGCAAAATTCCCCTGAGTTCTTTTTTGAGTTCAAGCAAAAGTTTTCAGATGAAGAGGCCTCCACATTGACTAAACTATCCAAGTTTCGTGCTCTTAGTCTTCTCAAGATTTTCTTTTTCTCTCCTAGAAGGTCACTTTCAGCTTGTTTTGAGCTCTTGGCCTCTACTGCTACAGGAGGAGTTCACAACGAAGGTCATTATTTTCTTAGTCAGGTTACAAGTAGGCTTGATGATGATATAGCTCAGCCTTTAAGTAATAGAATTCACGAAGTTGTATCATCTAATAGTCCCTTCAAAACAAGCAGTGAAAGCATGGAGATTGTTGGTGATGGGCTTGTAACAGGTGGCAACGATTTCCCAGGAAATGCATTTCCTGTTGTGAAGAATTGCTTATTGGGACTGGTAATGCTTAAGAGTTGCTTCTGATCTTAAACTGATGTTTTGCCTAGGCCGTTGGTTTTAGTTATTAATTGTACTACATTATGTTTAAGCTTTTGTTAATATTTTTATTTTTTTAGGTACATAAGTTTTAAATTTTATCTAGACATGTTTTAAGGTACTTGATTCTTGGCCTGTACATGGACTCCCTATAGGCTGCTATACTAGGATTTGGGATTTTAACCATCCGAAGATTTTTTTGTTTAGTAAGTTACTTATCTCCCTGGAAATTTGTCCCGTCAGATAGATTACTATTAACTGGCAAATATTTGCTGCCATGAAATTCTTCCAGCATCTGCAAATCTATCATCAAGTACTTAAGAGGAAACTTCTAAATTTCTTGATATTTGCATTAAAAAGCCCTTGAAGGGAGTATTAGTGGCAGGTTTTTTTCTATGTAAGTAGAGACCCTGTCTTCTGCTCCACATAGCACTTGTTTGACAGAGTTTCTTCTTGTTTGCTTGGTGCTTGCAAGATGCTTTTTTTCGTTCATTCATCCTGTTCTTTATTTGAGCAAGATGAAATAAGAGGAGAAGGGCACTTGGCATCATTGTTGCATTTCCATGGTTTGGAGAAAGTACATTGATATAGTACAACGGCAATATACGTTGCTAAAAGCATCTCAATTTGTTCTATGTTAAGGAATATGTCGACTACAATTTGTACAGTTCTGATGCACTTGCTCTGCTTTATTTTACTGATGTACCTCTTTTCCCTTTTCAAAGTTATTTTTATTGATGGATCCTTTCAGCATAATAGCCCTGTAGGAATAGCCTGAAATATCGTTGTGAAAATGAGATTTTCACATGATGTTTCTGTTTCTCCGGGTGTCATCTGACGAATTTTTTTTTTCTGACCTTTCATTGAACAACTGGTCTTGTCTTGGATTTGGACAGCTTCCCGTGGTGTGCAAATAAGGATTAAAAAATAATACAATTCAAACTGTTTACTTATGAGACCCTTGGTACGTACTATGAGTTGAGTCAGGTAATTGGTTTAATGGCTTTCCACTGACTGTCTTGAACCTGGGCTATGTTTATGCAGGTTCTTGGCAAAGACCAGTCATTGAAAAGTTGGATATTCTCAAGGTATAACAAGTTATGTAAATCAGCATCCTCTCAAGTTGTGTCAGATGTTACATCTGTTCTGGAGGGAATATTTGAATCTTTTACAGAACAAGTTAAGACAGAAGTCAGTCAAGTAGATAGTGATGAGGATGATTCCGATCCATCCAAATATATCAACATACAATATTTGGTACCTAGGATCTCTAGTCAACATGAAACTACTTCTGAAGTTTCTGGGAGGGATTGTACTTCAAGAAATTCTGATGGATCTTTTCCTGATGATTTGGCCGACAAATTTCCTGGTTCATATTTGAAACATCGTGGTTCAGCAGTTCCTGTGGAAGTTGATTTCCGCTCAAATGCAAGCCCAAACCTTGACAGTGTAGGTTCAAGGTCCATGGATTTTGACTCTGGGGAGCTTGGGGATGTATCCCATGCTAGATCTTCCACACCCAGAGAGTTATTGAACAGTCAAATTCTCTCACCTATAGCAAGAAAACCATGGGACATCATGAGAAGTAATTCATTTGACAGTAGAAACCATATTGTTCAGCAGGAAAAGAATCAGGTTTCAAACACGGATCTTAGCTTACCTGCCTTCAGATCCTCCAGTGGAGGTGTAACTTGTGCTTTTGAATCTCCCAGAAACCATTTCCCACCTTCACATCCTTCAAAAAATCAAGTGATTTGGTACTCTGATGGGGACCCAGCAGCTATGGGTATATTTTCTGCTTCTAGAAAGCTATGGTTGGGTTCTTTGGGCCCTGATGCATCTGAAGCTCTTATAAGGTTTCAATTCGAGAAGTTTGGTCCCTTAGATCAATTCCAATTTGTCCCATTTAAAGGATTTGCCTTGATAGAGTACAGAAACATTATGGACGCGATAAAGGCGAGAGAAGTCATGCGGGGACTTTCCCCTTGGGGTGCCTGCCTTCGCATAAAATTCTTGGATATAGGATTAGGGACTAGGGGCGCTCTGAATGGTGCTGCCGTTGGTTCTAGTTGCCATGTTTATGTTGGAAATATTCTAAACCAATGGGCCAAGGATGAGATTATGCATGAATTGAGGAAAGTAGTTTACAAGGCCCCTCGCATGGTTACTGACCTTACCAGTGAAGGTGCATTACTGATAGAATTTGAGACTCCTGAGGAAGCTACCATTGCGATGGCTCATCTCAGACAGCGTCGTAAGGAAACTAACGACCATCCTCTGTCTTCCAATATCAGTCCAGCCAATGTCACGATGAATAGAGAAAATGCAAGACCTGGGTCTGCTTCTATTCTGGTTGACTTGAGAATCAACAACCCTGGAAACAGTATTATTGGATCACCTCATGCTCAACCAGTGCTTGAGAACCCAGCTGACAGTCATAGGACAAGGTCATCTCATTTATCTTTTTTACACCACAATTACACACAAAATATAATCTACACGCGATTTTATGTTCCATTACTGACCACATTTCTGGAAGCGACCTAACTTCTTTGATGAGAGAATATCAATTGCCAACCAGCAGCCTCTAAATTGACATTCCAAACATTGGTCCCTCATTCTCACAAATGATGTGCTAATGGCTGCTTGCAATCTAGCACAAATAAGGGAGGATATGTTGTCAAGTTGACATGAACAAATATGCTTGTGGATTCTTGCTAGTTTGTTGGATGCACAGCATATACGCTGCAAATTTTCTTTTCTGAAGCATCTTCATAGTTGTTCTGGTATTTTCTCCAGATAGGAGTTGGGTTTGGAATTTTTGTCCAGTCTGGTTCTTCTTTAGCTTTCTTTCTCATGTTTCAATTGGTTTTTCCTTTGTAGGGTTATTCACACCAATTAAGTGGATACATCATACATGCCTTTCTTATCGTTAACCTACTGTTTTTCTCCCCATGTGAGCACTACTGTTTGTGACTTGTCTCCATAATTCCTACCAATTACAGAAAATTTTAGTTCATAAATTACTGTCATAGATGAGAGACTCTACACTTGCTACTGGAAAAGGCATTATGATGTTTGATTAAATTCTCAATTATTTTCTGTGGCTAACTTTTCACCTAATTTGTGTATCTTGTTGCATTCTTTTTCTTTTCTCCTTTCATGTTTAGGATAAAATAATCCACTAGAGATTTATACATGATCTTGGAGGTCTCTTGCAATGAGGGCTTTAGGCGTACTTATTACCTGGTAAATAATTCTCCATGCATGCGTAAATGCTAATGGACTGGAGGACAAGAAATTTATTAGTATGCTAAAATTCTTGGGAAGGAGTCTTTCTAACATGTGCAGCCTCTCATTGTTAGTGGTGGATGTTGGTCTAAACTTAACTCTATTAGAATTTTGAAGTTTGTTACTTTTGTATTCATACTTTTGGTCTTCTGTATATTTTTGGATCAGAGAAATACCAGCCTTCAGTTTGTATTGCAGCTTTCCTTTGCTTTTATTGTGTCTGGATTAATTTTGCATCACTTTCTAACCCCCTTTATTTCTCTACACCTGTGCTGCTTAGACCTAAGAAGCACGAACACAGACACGGGACACAAATATGATATGACACGGACACGTAGACACGCCATTTTTGAAAAACGTAGGACATGGACACGTTGGAGATATGTTATAGATAAATCGTGTTTTATATATAAAATTATATAATTATCACAAAAAATATAGTGATAATGATATATTATTCATAAGAAAGGGCCTTTCATGCTCTCAGTAGACATAGAAAGAAGCACAGGCCTCACACCGGATTTAGGCTTTTTTTAATATCCTTCCACTTTCCTGTCCCTATCTAGTCCACCAATCAATCCTAGTGAACTAGTCAATCCAACTTTGAAGTCGGAGAAAGTTTTTTGTTAACAAGTTGAAGTTCATCAACTGCTTTCTATCTGTCTAAGTAAGTTGAACGACGCCGTTAAAGGAGCGTTTGGAAAGAGTACCAAGAAAATATTTAATAAAATATATGATCAGTGGTCTTCTTTCCGCTCTTCGAGGCTCTTCTTGTAAAGAAAGGCATCGATACATACACCCCACAGCTCAAAAGGCCTACGAGGTCAGTAACCGGTGTAGGCTAAGATCCTTTACGAACTGGAAGAGCAAAACAAGACACTGGAGCTTACTCGAAAGGGAGGCGTAATTTTCAATACTTTATGATAAATAATTGTTATGTTTAGTCACCTAGTGTAATTTTTAGACTAAAATATCATAATAGTCAATAATAATCAATTATTTTTAGACAATGTGTGCCTAACATATATAATTTAAATGATTATTATTGTTTTCTCAATTTCTCTTTTTTAAATTTTTTATGCATTTTTTGCTTTTATTATTGTATTTTAATTACAACTTTAATATGTCTAGTCTTGGTAATTATATATTTTGTTATAATATAAGACACTTATAAAAAAATTTAACTTTGTTAATCACTAGTCAACAACACATGTTTATTGTTTAGTACACATTACCAAAGTAGTGTCGGACCCGTGTCTGATATTAAAATTTTATTATTTAATTATAGACACAAATAAAAGAGTATCGGATACGTGTCTGAGAGTATCGGTGTTCGACACAGATACGTTACCTTCTTAAGAGTGTCCATGCTTCATAGGCTTAAACCTAATCAACATAATATCACCTCTTTATTTCTATATTACTGATGTCTAGATGCAGTGTTACTTCTTGTGCATTTAGCAAATGATGCATGATATCATTGTTTGAGTTTCTAGTGTGATTCTTATATGACTATCTAACGAGTTGTCTTCTCACATTCTCCCTACAATAGCCCATAGTCACAAATTCTTCATGTAGTATCTATTTGTTGATGAACTTTGCACATCTCTTTGAGCAGTCACCCTGGGAAGCACCACCTGGCTCCTCTTACAGCAAAATCTGAGACCAATACTCTGGAGTTTGCATCACCAAGAATAAATCCAGAAAATCAGGGAACCATTATGCAAAGTGGACATGCATTTCTGTCGAATTGGACAGCTTTTGGTTGTAAAGGGACGCCTGAAGTTGGAGCAAGAAATGTTGGTGATTATGACAGTAATATGGTCATAGATCCTTCGCCAGGAGGTAATATTTCATCTGTTAGACTAAGTAGCTCATTCTTACTTAAAAGGAGCCGTGCACGCATTGTTTTTAGGTCTTACTAATGAATTTTCAGGTGGTCATGTCATTTCTGGGGCGGCTGAACAAATGTGGGTGTACAGGAAATCTGAAATTGAGCAGCATTCTGCACCAGGGAGCATTCCATGCATACCAGCACCAACACAGGGACCTACTATTACACCCCCACTGCCAATTCAAGCACCCTCTTTCATGTGTCCTGTGTATTTTACTCCTAACAGTTCCTGGGATCCGCGTGGTTTGAATCGTAATGTGCCTTTATATCCAATCTCACCACGTGTAATGCCTAATAATCTTCATGGTACTGCTATTGCACCTCCTTTTCTACCAGCTTCTGTGACTCCACTTGCACAGATACAGGGGAGCTCAAGGCCACAATTTGATCAAATGTTTTCTTTGCCCGTTGTACCACCCCCTTTGACATCGTTACCACCACCTCAGCCTACGTTGCCTCCTTCATTACCTCCTCAGCCTAACTTGCCACCTCCGTTGCCTCCATCCCCACCTCCTCCGCCACAGTCCCTGCCACCTTTTGTTCCCCCTCCGCCTAGTTCACCCCCTCCGCCTCCGCCTGTGGAATCTTCCGCGGAATCTTCCGACTTGGAAAGTTCTAAACAGCATCCCCATTATCAGTGGCAGGGCACATTGAGTAAAAGTGGTATTCATTACTGTACAATTTATGCAAGGAGAGTGGATTCTGATATCTGCAAGTATTCAAGTTCCATTGCTGAGCCTGCAGAGTAATGACTTGCTTCTCATTTGTTTTCTTCCTCCAATGAGCTGAAAGGAAAGAAGAATAATTTTTGATTTTTTTTGGCTATTCCTGTGCAGATGGCCTACTAAGTTGGATATGACAAAACGCACAGATTTTCGGCACGTGAAGTCAACATTTTCTAGTACTCCACCACACAAAGTGAGTCACTCAATAGTCCTAATCTAATCTAAACTCTCTCTCTCTCCCAGTATGTGTGTGTGCTTGTGTGGGGTTTTCTCTGTATAGTTGTGTGCTACATGCAGTGCCTATTTCTTTGAATTTTCAACTAACTCTGGATTTAGGCGATTACTTTGGTTTTTGTTTCTGAACGCCATGGCAAACTGGCATTTAAAGTTCTTGAGCCAAAACTTTACAATGTTCTTGGTGAGTGGAAGACATGTTTTGACAAGTGACAACTGTAAAAGATCACACCAAATCACCTGTTTTGAATCATGGTTCTCCCAAAAGTGGTCTTTTAAGTTGTTAGAATGCATATTACCTCTTCAACACTTCTAGTATAGTATTTCTTTGCATTCCATGTTTTATAAGTTAACGTAGTTTGAAAAGTAAACTACGGAAAAAGAAAACAGAATGTCTTCCATTTTATCAGTTAGAGTACCATCTTAATGCACGTAGACTTATACTAGTTCCCTGGTTATTATTTTCCATCACCCCTTTTCATGGTCAATCTACTATTCTATCCGGTCTCCTACGCATACCAGGCATGGAAATATAGAACTATATGAGAAAGGGGAATCCTCGAGTGTAATGGAAATAGAACTATAAAAGAAAGAGGAAAGCTCGTGTATGTACTTTTAGTACCATTTTTTTACCTTAGGAATCTAGCTGAGGTCATGGGCCTACCACATAATACCATTTTCAATGTTCACTGACTTTGTACCTGCTCTGATCAATGCCGTAGTTTGTTGTTTAAATGCCTCTCACTAGAAAGCATTTTAATGAGTAGCGAGATGATATCATCCCAGATTTAAACTGGTTTTGTAGTATGAGTATGCGTATAAAATATATTGAGCAGGGAAAAACCATGTTATTTAGTTTTTTTAGCTGTAAATATCCATTCCATCTGGACCTGGGCCATGAGATTGGCCCAAGGGCTTGGCTTCAACTAGGTACATGTGGCCCAAGGCTAAATCTGGGCTAACATTAAATTTGTAATTAGTTAACTTGCAGTGGCCCCGCCTGAATTCAACCCAAGTTGTGGATTTGGTGATGTCTTGGCAGGGAGCCTGGCTTATATGGGGGAGGAGCTCACCTAAGCCCCATTCTTTGATGCGGTTGGAAAGTGAGTAACAAGAGATCATTTGAGAAGGAGGAGAAACTGATGTGTGCACAGAAATATATTCATGTGTGTGGATGCATTTGTGTTTGTGGGTTGGGTTGGTGGATGGGTGTCTAGAAGGTTATTCTAGTCAAGTAACTCTTCTCTATTAAAAAATTAGTTTTCTTAGCTACTTAGGTTTGTTTGTGTCTATATGTTTTATGTTTGTATGCATCTATCTGGCGCTTGTGCATCAGTGCATGTTTATTGTGTATCCAAGGGTGAAAAATAAAGAAAACAATCAATATCAGCAGTATGATTAAATATCCTGAATTGTTTAAAACTCCTACATTTTATCGTGCTGCCATCCTAGTAAAGAAGGCTGCTATTGTCATTTATAATTTCACATATATTGTTTGCAAATATCCTAAATCATCTGAAGGTTGTTCTAATTGTCATCAAACTTCCTATCTGGAATAGTTTCAGAGCCAATAGTAGATGGCTCCGCTCACCCTTCCCTGACATGATTTGAATTTGCAGGAGATTGACTTCTGGACTTTGTCAAACCTTTGTGATGCTTTTACAAATACTAGCTGACGTTCAAATTGATGAATAATTGTTCCACAACAAATTTGTCTGTCCCGTTGACATTGTTCCTCAGTGATACTGAACTGATGGAATTGTGCTCAACGCATTGGAGGTAGTTGATGATAAGAACACTTGTTCAAGTGGAACATGAATGTTTACTTCTACAGATTATACTTGCGCTTGATTTCTTGTTTGTTTTTCTATAACATGGGAACGATGAGTTTGTGGAGTACATACTGTTACAGCCTCTTGCCATCCAGTCTTGAGTGAGCTGAATGAAGCAGTTACTACTGCTTATCGAGCTCCTCATGTTTTATATAAGTTGCTTCTTTAGTTTATATTTGGAAGTGAGAGAAGAGTGTCATTATTCCTATCATGTGTTTAATTAGTTTGAAAGGAGAATAATTTAACCATGGTTTTGAATGTGATGCAGAGAGAGGTATGCTGGTTGTTCCCCTCTTCTGCGGGCGACCTTAAAGGCGTAAGTTATCCTGTCCTCCTGTTTTGGTTGGTCTAGTCAGTTTTTTTTTTGGGGTAAACAATCACCTCAACTCAATGAAGTTTTGTCCAAGTGACATTCATTCAGAAAAGGAAAAAATAACAGATACCCCTTAACGAAAGATACAATAGCATCAAAGCACAGTGTCATCTAAAGTTGAACCAAACAGTAAACTTCAAGTTATTTATTCAGGTTCCTCTAGTTAGTTGACTATTCTGGTACAGTTCATTGTCTTCCTGGTTATATCCACCTAATCCCACCAGTCCCCCCACCCCCCAAAACCCAGACTCTCACTCAAAACTTACACATACACACACGCAAAATATTACAGAATGCTATTGTTGTAGTCGTGACTTATGCCACCCAAAAAGCAATTATCATTGAGAAGACTTTTAAGAAACACGAGCTATTACGGTTTTCTTTAAAATCGTGTTGGCATATCCTTTTGTCATATTTTTGACCAAAACAATAATCAGAATCAGAATCATATGAATATTGGAGATTATAGTCGTAATTATATCAAAAAAAAAAATTAAAGAAAATACTCTAGTTTAATTAAACCATTCTCAGTATCTTAATGGAATGTTGGTTAGTATTTGTTTAATGGCAAGATGTAACAGACATGTGCATACAATCTAAGCTCCTGGATGTGCCTCTAAGTATACTTGGTGTGTATATGATGATTGCACATAATACATGTCATGGACCTAAAGTAGTGTTTATGTACTTTTTTGTTTTACAGCAGTCAAGTTTCTGTGTTGTACTCTTAAGACACTGTTCTAGTCGAAGTAACATGTTTACAACTTTTTTGTGCAGTTTCAAGATTTCGTGTCATATTTGAAACAGAGGGAATGTGCCGGGGTGATAAAAATCCCAGCTGTGAAATCCATGTGGGCAAGACTTCTCTTCATTCTTCCCTACTCACTTGACGCATGTTCTATGCTCTCCATTGCTCCTAATCCTTCAGATTGCCTTGTTGCTTTGGTTTTGCCTAAAGAAACAAATTTTGAGTGGGTTTAATTTATAAATAGTATATGTGAGAAATAGAGTTGGGAAAGAGACTGCAGGTGCCGATCTGCAACATAAATCCTTCAGGAATCTTCAGATCATGTGCAGGGAGGCCTATGAAGAAAAGATATGTAAAAAGTTTGCTGATTTTAATCAACTTTGGAACAGCATAATAACTCATGAATCTGAAAATTTAGGGTCTGTGAGGAGTCGATGATGGCAACCCAGACATGGGTAAATCCTACATTGAACTGTCTTGCCTAAATATTTTTGACCCATTTGAGATGCGCCACAGGAAGTTCAGCGTACAGAAGTACGCATTGGCATGAAGTTCTACTGGAATTGGTGAATATTGAGTTCCCAATTTTGTTTTTGATCTTTTTTGGTCGGCCCGGTCACTTAACCATACATTGTTAGTCCTTTGTAGTTTGTATTAGACGGATGATCGGGTTTATCTGTTCTCTCTGTCTAGTTTTTTTGGGTGTTGCTGCTTTAGTACTGCCTCCAATGTTTAAGCTATAAGGGCATCTCTAATGTTGATCCAAACTCAAACTCAAATTTGAGTAAAAAACAAGATTTGATAAACTCCAAGGGAAAAACCCAATTTTATATACAAAACTTTTAAAACAAATGCTTATATTGTCCTAAAAGCTATTTGCTTTAGTTTTTTTCCTCTCTCCAAGCTTTGTTGATTCCTAGAAGACCAAAAACTCGATGCTTCAATAAATTCAAAGTATGCCGATAACACTAAAACACCAAATCGGTCGGTGATTTTTGGGTATTGGAGTTCGAAGTCGAATTGAGTTCATTAAACACCATGGTTTTGAAAACCTACATTCTGGTACAAGTAGGCGTGCAAAGGAGTTGAGTTTTAGATCTGGATCCTGTTTCTTCGTTGGCAAAGAGTACTGGAGATAGATTGTCGATCGAGAGATAGGGCTAGATTGATTTAAGTAAATTAAATTTAAACTTTTGTTTGAGCTTAAATTCAATCATACTCTACGATACACACAAATAGTATTGTCTGTCATATAATCACAGTATCATATTTGTAATTCTTAATAGAATCTTCTGGATGGATATGTGTTGGCAAGCTTAATGTAAAACTATTGTTTGAACGAACTTTAAAATTAAAATTAACCTCAAGCTCCATTCATTTAATAAAAACCAGCAGTATGAGCGGGTAAAGTGTAAATATGAAATATATCCTGAAATTCGATTTGAAATATGAAATTAGATTGATAAGTTATTATCTATATAATAAAATAGTTAAATTTATTTGTCTTTACCTTTTCACGGCTCATATCGTTTTGATTTGATGGTCCTAATTACACTTCAATTCTTTTTACAATTCTAAAACTCTCATCTATCATAAAACTTTTTCTATCTATCTATCTTATATTCTCTCTTATACTATTATCTTTTTTTTTTTTATTTCTCCAGTGTTGGTTTTGTTATTATTTACTTCATAAAACAAATAAAACAACATCTTATGCAATTATTTATTTCATGAAACTAATTTAAAATTTTTATATATATGACGACATGTATTTTGTCACTTACCTTTTAATTTGTAAATAACACTTAATATAAATAAATAATAGCACATTTACTATAAACATCAAATAATATTTAACACGAAGTAAACTTTAGATTGTAAAGTAATATATAATTTTATTAAAAATTTGACATTTTATTTTTTCTAATTTATATTAAAATTTGTCGAATTAATATCAAATTAATCTTTATTGCTATCAAATTAATATTATAATTCATTTAATCATTTTTTGGAATACTAAATTATATCAATTTTTTGGGTACTAAATCAAATTTTATTTTATTTTATTAATTTTTTAATTTTTTTGTACTAAATTTAGAGAAGGGAAATTATAAAAATAATAAATTTTTTGGGACGAAATTATCAATTTTCATTAGTAACATTGAAGGAAGGAAGACAGAGGGGGTCTCCGTGCAATGAATTCAAACTTCAGGGGGTTTTCATGTTATTTATAACCTCAAGGGATGTTCGTGATTTTTATCCTTTTTTTAATTAAATATTAATTTATTATTATTTTAGTTTAAAACCTTAAACAATTATTGGTTAGAAGAGTTTGTTGGTAATAAAAAAAGAAATGTGTGTGAGTGTATTTTTGTGTATATTTATATATGAAAGATTCGACATTTAGTGATTAAATTTATAATTATATTGTGTCATTTGTGGGTGAATGGTGATAGTGACGATAAATTAATGAGTTTTATATATAAGTAAGATTTGATTGATTTTATTTATGATTTAGAGATTGTGAATTTAGTTGTATTATGTTAATATATATATATTGCTTGAAGTATTTATTACATGGGGATATGATGGATTGAAAATATGGTGGTTGAGTTTATAATTATATTGTGTTATTGGATTGAATAGTAATAGATGTGATAAATTCGTGAGTCTTATAAATGAGTAAGATTTTATTTATTGCTTAAAGATTATAAATTTCAATGTGTTATGTTAGTATTTTTTTTAAAAGACAATTATGGTGTTGTTTTGAGAAGTTTGTATATATTTTTATGACAGTTCCATTAATATGAAAAATACATTCCACAATATATTTAGAGCCATTTTAAAATAAAAATTGCTATGAATTTTTAGGTCATTCCTTTTAAATTTGGATAATTATTTAAATTTTTTTTATTTATTGTATAGTGTTTTTAGTCACAAAGAATGACTCATATTTTTATAAATGTTGAATTCAAATTACTAACTCTGGTATTACAGATTTTTTACCAAAACATCCCTCACTAAAAAGCTGTAGCCTGTGGGTGGAAAATAATATCCCGGAAATCAAGTCCTCGATTGAAAACTACCCACCATATAAATCAAACCACAAGAGTGGGAATTTCATCTCCCTCTCCCTCTCCCTCTCCCTCTCCGACACAAACACACGCACACACCAGGCAGCTCTGATTGCCTCCGGAGCAACAATTTCTCCTCCAACTATTCTCCGATCAAATCGTCTCCCTCTATAGCGTCAGATACACACACCTGTACATATTGACATTTACAATGTCGAATCGATCCACCCATAACAGGCACGAAGGGACCAAGGGCTTCACCAAAACCCAAAAGAAATTCGTCCAAAAGACGCCCAACACAACCCTCTCTAATTCTCTCAGGCAGTCCCTCACTCCACAATCCGATGCCGGTGCTGTCGCGACGGCTAGCAGCGGCGGTAGTGGTCGTGGTGGCGCCGCCGAGTCAGCGAGTAGGGTTAGGATGGGGGATAATGGTGATTGGGTTTCTAGTGGAATTCAGAGTGGAAGTTTCGTCAATTACTTGCCCCAAGACGAGGCGGTGGCGGCTGGTCTCGGGGCTGATGAGGGTGGATTGGATCCTGTGGAGTCTCAGCGAGTTGTTGATCTTCTGAATAGAGAGTTGTCGAGGTTGCTTAAGTTGAGCCCTAGAGATTTCTGGAGAGAAGGTAATTAATAATTCACATGTTTGAGTAATTTGCTTGCTTTATATGTTTTCTTAAATTGTTTCTACTTTATTATATCGTGTTTTGAAACATTATGTGATCGATTTTTTTGTGCATTGAGTTAAAAATAATTTGTTTTGGATGATTAAGGGTAACAGTTGATTTCTTTCTTACATTTGAAGCAATTGGATAAAACGAAAAAAATTAATAAAAAGTTTCGTTGCCTAATTGGGTTGTTAAAGATTAGTGTATGTCAATGATACCAACTTAATTTTTGAATCATTGTTCAAATTTTTTTGTTTGACAAATCTGCAAGGTTGTGACTTAGTGAACATAACATGTGTGAACCTTTCACTCACATTCTTATCAGTGGCTAGTGATACTTCCCTTCATGCATTCCTGGAAAGCTTCCTGAAATTCAGGAGTAGGTGGTATGATTTCCCCCATCGTGGAACAAAGGGAATAGTGGCAGGAGTCATTGTTGGCGAGTATGAGCTGGGCAGGCGTGTCTTTATGGTCTTGTATCGCATGTAAGTTAAGTTTGAGATTACTAGTTTCATATTCCTTATCTTCACTTTGTAGTTTGCATTCTATAAGCGAGTTCTCGAGTCTACAAAGCTTTGGTGACGAGTTTGGTTGGTGTGGACCGGTGGTTTGTTGTGTTTCTCTCAGGATTAGTGATGAGTTTGATTTTCATTCTGTTGCAGATCTTCCAACCGGGATCCCGGAGCTAGGGCGGCTGATAGCCTGAGTGTGAAAGATCATGCAGGTATACTATCTCCTTTTGTGAATTATGTTCATATGGCCTTCTAGTTGAGGCATGTACATTACTTCTATGGGGTTAAAACGGCATCAGGGTTGCTGAACCTAAGCAGTTTTATTAAAGCTTATCATGATATAATACTGAGTGCCAAATTTTGTCCTTTATTTTGATGGCTGTAAATATTTTCAAAGTTGAGTATGGTAGATGCCCAGTGTTCAAGACATGAAATTACAATTCTGAATTAATCTAGAAGCGCCAATTTGTCGTGCTTTCTGTTGTCACGTGTTTTTCATGTGTTGTCATGCTACATTATAAGCATTTGAGATTACCTTTTTTTGTTCACCAATGTGCCAGAATTTGGGTTATGTTGGGGCTTACATGTTTAACGTTTGTATCTCTCTTCCACGTCAACATGAGGCATCCAAACTAGTTGCTTAGAAATAAATCAGTTTTTGTTTTTATCCTGCTGTAGATAATGAACTTTTTTTTGCCTGTCTAGTCTAAGTATGCATTTTCCTGTAGAATTTTACTTTATTTTTTACCCTACATTTGTAGCAGATTAGTTAAGCTCTGTTCTAGATGGGATCAATATCAATTGCAACTTTTGTTTACTAATTCTGCATGTAGTTCTTTTGCAGGAAAACAAGTTGCTTGACTTGCCTAAGTTGTTAGATATAAGTGCGATATATTGTCATGAGAATGAAGATCTGACCAGATCATTGGTAAGAATTTAGGAGCAAATTTGGTCATGTAGCAAGTTTTGTAATCCTTTGCTGCATATTCTACATTCTCATGTTTCTGCTCTGTGCAGCAGATACTTTAGATAGTTATGTTTCTCCAATTGAAATCCTGAAGCATAATGCAATGCTTTCTATCTCTCATAGACACATTTTTTGTTGTGCAGGTTCTGAATGCAGTTAAGGCCCAGCCCAGAATCCATAATGATTTTACTGCATTAATGTCTCATTTCCTCAGCATTGTTCATACTATGTATCAGCGCTGCAGCTCTTCTTTGGAGGTATTCTTTATTTACTTAGTTTCTTCTATACAATATGTTCCATATATGTGTCAGGATATTGCCACAGAAGCTTAAGATTGATTTGCTGTGTATTCTTCCTTGTGTCTTAATCCGTGGACATGTCAAATTTGTGATAATCATTGCATTTGGTTTTTGAATGACTCCTCAGTAGTAGTGTTCGCATGGTTCAGAGGTTCTTTTTTAATATATATTTAGAGTAAATTTATTTGAAGCAGTTAGTTGTTCTTTATTATGCCATACACTCAAGTTGACCATTAAAAGTTGATGTGGTTGGAGATAGGTACATTGTGGTATTGTATGCCATTAAAAGTTTCTAGATAGAAATCTTGGTTTACTCCTCTTAATGGTATGATGCTTGATTGCAGCTTATATCAATCAAATCTATCATTTAAATAGCAACGTTAAAAACTTCAGTTAAGATTTCCCAGATGTGATTTCCATTTGATATATAGCAATGTTTTTTAGTTAAACATTTTTCTAGGATTTTTCTTCAGAACTTTATTAACGTATTGGGCTCATGGATTTGTAATGTTTGGTCCGCCTAATAGAGTATAAAATGCTTGTTTGGATTGAAGTTCTTTGACGCTCAGTACGCCGCCATTACTTCGTTATTTAAAAAGGAATGGTGTTCGTGTTTCGTTCTCCTTTCTTGGTGATAGAAGAGTTCTGGCCCTCTTTGTACTATTATAGTTCTTTTGTCAATAGTTATGAAAACTGAGTGTAAGCTTCATCTATTCTATTATAAAGAGGCTAGAGCATTAGGTGTTTAATCTCTCTTTCTCTGATATGATGCCACTTGTAGCATGGAAGCCTCACATGTATAATAAAGAAGATGAGATAACTGCATGCAAGTAAAAAAAATAGCAATAACTACAAATTAAAGTGTGGAAAACTCGTGTAACGTGTGCGCCATCCCTTGGGAACTAATAATTTATGAATGAGAAATTAGGAATCTTATTGTAGCATTGACTAATGCTCGTGTTTGAAGGCACTACTCACCACAAAAAAAAATTAAAAAGATAAAAATCCATTGCCATAATTCAACCCCATTCTTACTTAGAAGTGCAATTGCCAGAAAACTTCAACCAACAAAAGCAAAAACCCAAATTAATGACAGTATCTCAACATCATAAAATAATTCTAATCTATGAGCGCATAAAACTCTAGTGTCACCACCAGTACCAAAACCAACATATTGGCCGGAAGATTGATTGCATTGTCAGGAAAAAAGTCATGTGAATTCATGTAATCCATACCCAGTGTTGTTTCTAATCCATCATCACCGATCAAACTCCACCAACCACCACAATCCATTTTCTCCCCTCATTTTGCCACCATAATCCACAAACTTGTTGGACATCAAGCTTTGGCTGTGAGCATTCTGTATTTTCTTTATCTCTGTGAAGAACAATTTTTAGCCCCCTTTATATGAATATGTCAAGTTTATTGATCCATTCAAAAAAAAAAAAAACCAATAAACAAACAATTTAAACTTTGAATATAAAAACTATCTTTTGAATCTTTCAATGCCTCAAATAACTAAGCCAAAACTCAATTCAAAAGTATCAAATCAAGAACCTACATACAAATACAAACTCAAATCTCTAAACGTAATTAACATATTCATTGCGCCTTTAAACATAAAAATTTAGATTAGATAGTCACCAAAGCTACACAACATTAGAAAATCAATTTTAAACTCACCAAAAAATCGAACTTTGCCAAACTATCCAAATGCTAAGCAACAGTTAAGGTTTTTAAAATCGGGATCCTATCTTGGATCGATAGGGGAGGTTACGCGATCGGGGTCGTTGGATCGGATCGAGAATTGTAAGATCCTATCAACTGAGAAAATGAGACGAAAATTATATGTAGCAATACAAAATTTTCAAAAATAAGACTTGGACAAGCGTAGGCTTTATGCAAATAGGAATACTACAATAAAAATCAAACTTAAGGTATGATTGAAATTTGATAAACTACAATTTAAACATTAAAGAGGGCTTAACATCAAAGACGAACCGTTATTCTTGTGAGGTTGTGTAAAGAGGAATAAAAAAATTTAAGTATATTTGTCTTAACTTTTGGAAACAGGGATAAAGAGTAGAGACTGAAAAATTGAAAGATTGTTGGATAATAACTTTTGGCTATTCAACATTCAAACAAAATAAGCATAAGGGTCCGTTTGGTTAGGAAGAAAAAAATGATGTAAAGTGAAAATGATAGAAAGTGAAGTGACAGAAAAGAAAATAATAGAAAATATATTTTCATGCATGTATTTGGTTAGAATGAAAAATTTACCGAAAAGTTTTAAAAAAATTTCATTATATTGTTTGAAAGAAAGAAAAGTTATAAGAATTTTTTTATAATTGTCTAAATTATCTTTAATTATATTAAATCGGTCAAAAAATGAAAAAAAATTTGTAATTATAATTGAAAGTTAATTTTTTTAAAAAAAATGGCTCGAAACTTAATTTTAAGACAATCACCAATAAAAAGGTTTTTTGGTCAAATTATATGATTAATCAAATTCATACCAAAATTTTTTAAAATTAATAACCAATAAAATATTTTAATAAAAATAAGGGTAAAATAAGAAATTAGTTATATATTACATCTTTCTTGCATTTCCTTGTATTTTTCACAAGAAAAAAATATTTGTTATTTCTGAGAAAATTAAAGCATGAAGGAAAATTATTTTTCCATCATTTTTCTTTTCATGCTAACTAAACACATGAAAATTTTTAAAAAAATCTCTTTCTTGTATTTTCTGTCATTCTCCTGTTAAACAAATGAACCCTAAGGAAAAAAAAATAAAAGACTTCTGGCTATGATCATTCATTATAAGAGAAGCTTAAATCTAATAATTGCTTTTAACTTTTAGAGAGACGAACAAAAAAATAGACAATTTTGGGAAACAAACTTCCTGTATATAAGATATTCACATTTGTATTGAGTACTTAACTATAAAAATCGAAAAGTACGAATTGAATTGCTCGGTAACTAAATATGCTTACCAAACAAACTCAACAATTTGGATTGGTAAAATCGTAGTTCGAATCGGGATCCTAAGATCCTATGAGATCCAGATTGAAATTCATTAAGATCCTACGAATTTGGGATCCTACATGAGACTCAAATCGATTTGCTTATATTGGATCGTAGGATCGTAAGATCCTAGGATCCGGATCAGGATTTTGATAACCATGGCAACAACAACACACAACAATCAAAACATAACGTATTTATACCTACTATTTTTTTTTGTTGATTGTAGCATGCAAATTCAATAAAATGAAATTTAAAAATAAATATTTAACAAGGATGTGTTGTTTAAAAAACAGAAAGTTCCAAAACAATAGTGATGAGTCGTTTAAAAGACAGAGCGCTCTAAAATAGGCGTGGGGTATATTTTCAGATGTGTGGGTGGGTATGCGTGTTTGTGTATGCAACCGGGTGTAGTGTGTGTGCGTGTGTGTGTGAGACAGAGAGTGAGAAATTGAGTGCGTGTGTGAGAAATTTTGTGTGTTCTGCGTGAACCTTCTTTGGATGGATACATTACGACTTATCAAATACGGATACTTCGTTGAGGTCGTCGTATCCGTATCAGATACATCTCCTACATATCTAATAATAATAAAATATTTGAATTCTCAGAGACTTGTGTATTTAAGAGACATATATTTTTGAATTTAATCGTTAACATTTCCTTTTGAATTCACATACCATTCAATACATTAACAAAAATTTATACTAATTTGAAGGCATGAGTGTTTTTTTAAAAATATGATCTACCATAACATGTCAAAAGAGCATAAAATGAATTTATTACATTTATAATCTTAATAACAAATTCTTATAAACAAACCAACTAAGTAAATATTAGTTTTGATTCTGTTAATTAGTCACTTTACTTTGTCAATACACCGTGATGATATGATATATATGAAGCACGAATTGACAAGTATTGAATATCGATACTCGTCAGATACATATAAGATCCTTCCTGCACATATCGAATAATTAATAAAATATTTATCATTGTTGGATACTTGTTGGATAAACCTCATATACTCGTGTCTCCACGGTGAATACATTTGCCTCATACTTAGTGAGGGGGCTGTTTAGAAATAATGAATCATAAAAATGGGGATTCCTTATCCCAAGAAGTTCATGTGGACCTGCATCACATATATCACAAGATTTGTCAATTTTTGAAATTTTGTTGACTTGAATAATGAGTTTTTATGGCTTATGTTAAATCTAATGAAGTTTATTGGAATTAAATACTAAGTAAAAATTGAGGACTTTCGAAGTGTGACACGTCTTCAACTTTAGAATTATATAGAATATTTAATTTAAAACACCATTACGGAATCCTAGATCAGGAACACCATTGAGCTGTCATATATATATATAGACGTATTCTAGTTGTACCCGTATTCTTCTTTTTGAGATTTTTCCGTATCTGTATCCGTATCCGTACTAGTATCCTCTATACGTATCCATGCTTTCTAGTATGACATACTTTTTTAAACTAAAAAAAAATTGCTAATTTTTCTTGTTATGTTAAAGAATTACCAAAATATATAATTATTAAGTTTGTAGATAATAGTAAAAATATGAAATATATTTTATAATGAACGTATCCTAGTGGTATCCGTATCTTACTTTATCGTGTAATGTGTCGTACCCGTTTCCGTATCCGTAATCATATCCATATCCATATCCATATCCGTGCTTCATAGATTACGATTGAAAGATACACATACCTTGCTTTTATATTTCTGCCAGAAAAAAAAATTCCTTTTCTTTGTCTCTGTACAGGTTCTATTTTCCTCGCGTGACTCTCAAGAACATGGATCCAGTTGGCTTCATGCAGATTATTTAGAGGTGACTCACTTTTTTCTTTCTTTTGGCATGCAAAATAGGTAGTGCATGTTTTTTATCTGGTTCCTGCATTTTCTTTGCAAGCTGTAACAGAATGTTCACAGAAAAATGCATGATATGGTAATCCTTCTAAATGGTAACATCACCCGGTTTTCCCCGACAGGAGCATTGAATGGTTCCACCCCACATAGTTTTTAAGATAACAAAAGTCTAGATAACATACAATTCACCTCATTTATTTCAAAATTGTTGTAAATCAAGTTTTCAGCGCGATGATGTGGAGAGATGTCTTCTTAGATGACAACAATAATTTGTCAGGAATTTATCTCTAGTGCAACAAGAACAGGCTTTGTGTTTTTCCCCCTGCTTTATGAGGCATAGTGGTAGCTGCATATTTGGTATTGTTGTGTTTATGAACCCTTTTATTTTTCTTCCATAGGTGATGGACTTCATAAATGATGCAATTGTATCCATGGATGCTTTTGTTAGTGCATACAAACATGCAGCTATCTTCTTCACTTGCCCTGTTGAAATAAGGTACCAAATATACTGCTAGAAATTTGACATTCTCAAATTTGAGTAAAAGAGAGAGGTCTGCCTCCACTGTAAGAATTGCTTTCCAATTTAGGTTTCTTGTTGGAGTGTTCCCATATAATGAATTTTTCTAGTCGATACTTGATGGAAGCATTTTCGAGTTGCTAGTTCTTTCGTGAATGACAAAGAGAATGTATGTGATGGGTTGACGCCGAAGGTTTGTATGACACTATCTCACACTAGTCTTCTGTGTAACGCAGTCACAGTAATGAGGAAATGCTGAGTACCCTTGCAAAATTGCATGATTCATTGCTGCCATCTTTACAGCAGGGTTTCCAAGTTATATTTACAGCTGGAGATGGTGGACATCAGGATAACATCCTTTCAAATGTTGCCATCAGTCTGAAGATGTTATCAACAAGAATAGTAAAATTTGGTTGGAAATTACTTTACTTTTGCTATCTAAGTGATGAAGTTTTTGAAGAGAGCTTCGTTCTTCCTGCTGCAACAAAGATATTTCCAGCCAAAGTGGAGGACCCTGTCATAAGAGCAGACATTTTGGTTCAGATTTTTAGGGAAATCAGTGGAGTATATTCACATGTCCAGGAGGGGCAGAGCAGGAGAACATTTCTCCAACATGTTGAAAAAAACCACAAGATGATGAGCAGAATTGAGTTATTGCAAACTACAGGTAACAATTCTTGTATGTACAAAGCCAGAATGACTTTTATTTGAATAGATTTGTTTAAGTGTAGACTCGTGCTGATTATTAGTTTTGCATTTACAATATCTTGGTGTGGTTATAGACGGCCTACTAGGACACCGATGAGAAAGAGTGATATGATATAAGCGTAGGAGTAGAGAAATACTAAAATTAACTTTACATGAAATAGTAAAGAAAGATATGATATCTTATAGCTTAATAGAAAACATAGCCCTTAATAGAGTATATTGGCAAAATAGGATTCATGTAGCCGACTCCAAAAATATTGGGGCTAGGCTTTGTTGAGTTGAGTTTAATATCTTGACGTGGATCTTATTTGAAATAGATTTATTTAACAGTAGACCCGTGGTGATTGTTAGTTTTACATTTACAATATCTTGGTGTCGTTATAGACGACCTACTAGGACACCAATGAGAAAGAGTGATATTATAACAATTGACAGTAAGCGTAGGAGTAGAGAAAGACTAAAATTAACTTTACACGAAATAGTAAAGAAAGATATGCTATCTTATAGTTTAACATAAAATATAGTCCTTAATAGATTATATTGGCAAAACATGATTCATGTAATCAACCCTAAAAATATTGGGACAAGGTTTTGTTAAATTGAGTTTAATATCTTGGCATGAATCGGAGGTGATAAAAAATTGAAAGCACTTCTACCAGGGTAGTTTACCTGCTCCCTTTGTGCGCCAAAATATTACTAATGGATAGGCTATGTAGATAAATGGGATGCCAAAGTACATGGTGAAATCTTACGATGTATGTGCTTGTGTATGATTCCAATACTTTCGTATACCAGCGGCCCGCCCATGCCATGTACGAAATTATAATTCATGTCTCTTTTTCTATTTTTTTTAGTTATCCCTTTCGTCTTTCATGTTATCACTTGATAAGTTAGATAAACAATTATAGTAAGTCTTTAGGTGGTAAAAAGTATTTTTTTTTTTGAGTAAATTTGAAAATATCATGGTTTAGTTATTAGGGAGTTAAAGGGTGGTTACAAATGACACAAGGTAGCGACTAATTGAAGGGAGCCTTAGATTTTGAATTAAATTTTTTTAAATTCTGAGTATTTAGGAAATAGGGAGTGAAGGCTTCTCACCTCTAAATTGTTTGTTGAGAGAAAGAGAGAGGGGGAGATTAGATGTCAAGTTGATGATAATGACGAAACATGATTTCATTAGCCGATCCCATAAATGTTGGGATAAGGTTTAGTTAAGTTGAATTGAGTTTTTTGTCAAGATGATGTAGCTAAAAAAGGTCTGTTTTATTTTCATGTGCGTTTGCGCCACTAAAAAAATATTAAAACTTCTAATCCACGATGATGCTTTGCCATCACATGCATGTGTGATTACTAGGACGGCCTTAGTAGACCATGTTAGCTTGTATAATGCATAATAATCTATTACAATGTCATAGTTTTGATTATGGACTCGCCTACATGAGGCTCTAGGTTCTTAACATGGTGTGAGATGACAACACAATGCCTTAGATGTGTAGATTTCCTTGGAGATCTTGTCATTGTTCAAATCAAGAATGAAGTAAATTTGAGATTCTAGCAAATTAGCACCATTGGCATAATTTGACATCTTTCTTCATACATATTTTTCTTGAGAGCGAAGGAGTTTGGAGGTTCATTTTGATGAAATTTGTACACCGATTTTCTTTGGATCTTCGTTTTGTTTCCTATATAAAATGTAGGGTTAATTACAAATTGCCCATTCAACTTTGGGTGCTATTGTAATTAACTCCTAGTTTCAATTTTGAAAAATTGGCCCCTCGAAGTTTCAAATGGACTAAAATGACTGACAACCATCAATACCCTGAACCTTCAATATTATTGTGCAAAATATCTTTGAAAATGCCTAACATACCCTTAACAAATTAAAATTATAAATTGTAAATAAAAAAATTATATACTCAAAGCAATAGAAATACAAAACCTCCCCAACACCACCCAAAATTAGCCATCAACATCACCTACGATACCTTAAACAAACCACCATCAGCCAGTCAGCCACCACCCCTCAGCACCTTCACTTACACTAGCAATCCCAAACCCAGCACAAAAACATCTCCATCTTCACTGTCACCTCAACAATCACACAACAAAACTACCAACACAACCCAACACACACACAACCCAGCACCACTTCCACCTACAACCACCCAAACCAACACACCCAAGCCAAATTCTGTGTGTTTCTATATATATCAACTTATCACTTGTCTTGAACTCCAATCGGTTCAATCCTGATGCAAAGGGAAAAGAATCTGAAGGGACAGAATCGAAGTAGAAGGAGAAGAATTGAATAGAGGGTGACAAAATGGGTGTATTTGGTTGTGACTGAGCCGCTGATGTTGGAGAGACGAGGGTTTGTTCATAGGGAGTCATTGGGGTGGAGGGTTGGTTATTGGTTCGGAACATTTATGTCGGGGGTTTCACAGAGATGATTTCACTATTTAAATACATAGATAGATAGAGAGGGAGAGATCTGTGAACAGGGGGTTTCACAGGGGATGTCTATCCTTAAAGAGAGAGAGAGATGTGAGTCTCGGGTTTCATTTTCGCCAGAGAGAGGAGGATGAGGAATGAGGGTTGGGCAATAGGTAAGGGGAGGAAGACGAGGAGATGGGGAAAAACATGAGAAGGGCCACCTTTGTCTTTTCTGCAACTTGGTGATTTCTTGTATGTCATGTGGCTAATATCCATCACTTTTTACATATGAAATTGACCGAGAAATCTAATTGTGAAATTTTCAAGATGAAAAGGGGCAATTTGTCGAAATTGAACCCTAAGGGAGTTAATTGTAACAACACCCAAAGTTGAAGGGGGTAAATTGTAATTAACCCTAAAATGTAATATCTTGTTTATTATCGCTGTACTAGTGACTGTTTGTGTAGATATTTTATCAATGCATGTAGAAATTTAGGGATAAGTGTTGGTTAGTTTTGGCTTCCACAACTTTCTATCAAGCCTTTTGTTGTGTAGTGTC
Source organism: Ilex asprella (assembly GCA_023539305.1). Lineage (NCBI taxonomy): Eukaryota > Viridiplantae > Streptophyta > Magnoliopsida > Aquifoliales > Aquifoliaceae > Ilex > Ilex asprella. Next base: position 4,207,004 of record CM042193.1, read on the forward strand.
TTGCCTGGATAGGGTTTTTAACCTCTTTCCTCTGTACCATGAGTCTCGGGTTATGTTGTGCTCAGTATATCTTTTTTTTTTCTTTCTTCTTGTCCATTATTTCCTTTTTGTGTGCGTCTTTATATATTTGTGCTTTCCTTTCTTTCGTTTCTCTTTTCTTTTTATTTTTATTAGCAACATTTTTCCTTGGTGCTTGGCTAACCAAAGTGGGTGCCCCATCAGATGGCATCTACCCTAATTGCAAAGCATCAAAGATGTTAGTGAAAGACCTGGTTTCAAGTCTCCCATAGAGATTTGAATGTCTTGCACATTGGGAAAATGGTTGATCCTTCTGGTTTTGCTGCTATTTGATATTTGGAGCCTTCTTGACATGACATAGCACAATGCTATGTTCATTGTATAACTTTGTTGGCATTTGTTGACATGTGCAAAGCACACGCTATTTGCTGGGGTAAAAATTGTTCATGATTAGCTCTCGAGAAATTATTGTTTAGACAACTTTGATTGTGAGAAGGTAGTTCGTATTAGGAGATAATTCCCTCCATTGCAAAAATGGTATATCCATATATGTCATGTGCTTGTTCTTCCTCATTGTTCTGCTTGTATGCATTTGGAAGCCATCTTCGAGTATGCATCTTTAAGCAATTGATGTCAAACATCACTTGTTTGCTTTCATGTAGGGTGGATTGTAATGGATGATGAACAATTCCAGTTTCTATCTGGAATCATGATTCATCCTTTGGAAGGCAAAGTCAAGGAACTACCTTATATGCCAATGTCTGCGACAAGCGACAGACTGCAGATGGATGAGGACAGTGCAATTGTTGAGTCAAAAATCAGTCAAATAAAAGACATTTTCCCTGATTATGGTAAAGGTTTCTTGACTGCTTGTCTTGAAATCTATAACCAGAATCCAGAAGAGGTGATACAAAGGATCCTTGAGGGAACCCTCCATGAAGATCTACAGACCCTGGACACTTCATTGGAGAAGATTCCACCGCCCAAGACTGCTTCATCTTTGAGTAGGTATGATAAGGGGAAAGGGAAATTAATGGAGCCTACAACGGTGCCCTCTACAAAAATGGTTCCTTTAGCAGGAGAGGAACAAGCTGAAGGACCTTCATTTTCATCCTCATCTTCTGCTGGGAGATATGTCAGGAAGGCTTCGACCAACATGCCTGATTCTGAGACTCTTGATTGTAGAGATGAAAAGAATTTGGCAAAGACTGCTTTTCTTATTTCTCAACTCGAGTATGAAGATGAGTATGACGACTCTTTTGATGATTTAGGACTAAGTGTTGGTGATTCAGGACTGGAGGAAACTGAAACACTGGGGGAGAAGCTAAACTTGAATAGGGAGAGATCACGTGAGACATCTACAGGAAGCTCAGCTCCTAATGCTTCTAATTCAAAATGGAACTCACGTAAAACACCCCAATTCTATGTCAAGGATGGTAAGAACTACAGTTACAAAGTCGAGGGCTCAGTCGCTGTGGCAAATTATAATGAAGCATCATTAGTGAATGAAGCCCAGAAAGAACTGATCCATGGCCTTGGGCGTGGTGGTAATCTGCCTTTAGGTGCAGTTAAAAGGCTGACCGAGACAAATGAGGAACAAGACGAGAAGGCTGATGTTAATGAGATGGGAGGGCGAGGGAATCCAGAAGCTTCAAGGGGTAGAGGAAGAAGGGGTGGAGCAAGCAATCATCACAGGAAAGATCGGGCCTTGAGGAAGCAAATTTCTGGGTTCAGTGGTCGTTAACCATACAGAGGGAAAAGGATACTCATCTTTCTGCTTCTATATGATCAAGAAACATGGGATTCTTGGAATGCACCTTGGCCCTTTCTCTGTATGGCTGCGAACAATTTTGGTCAGAGGGTAAGGCTGTGGCTTTCGTGAAAGGTATATAAATATTGGTGGATCAAATGTTTTGCCGTATTTAATTATTGCAGGTAAATACAAAGAAGCTTTTTAAGAGTGGTAAGTTAGACTGTTGCTTGATATTCTTGCTCATTCAGGTGTTAAGACTATTTTGACTTTTAGCTAACAAGATTTACCAACTCCAGAAATTTGCTAGGCACCGAGTGTTTAAGGATGCTGCGGGTGCTGGCTGCAGTGACCCGAAAGATCTCCACCACTCCACCTCTGAACCATCACCAGATAACTACCCCCAACATGCACATATTTTGAAACAAAGAAGCACGACCACACACAAAACACAAATTGTCCCTTGCCGCCATATAACCTCCATTGCCCCTTTGTCATTATCAATTTCAGATTGGCATCACTTGTCTCAACAACCCACTACGTGTCTTCAAACATGAGACGCCTTTGGACAATCTCCATTCTGAATCAGTAGCAGCGTCACCAATGCAATGGTGATGGTGGAAACTAGGGATGAATGGAACCTTGTCTGTGTTTTGGGTGAGAGAGAGAGAGAGAGAGAGAGAGGATGGTCGTGTGGGTGTATGTTGGGGAGTGGGTTTTGAGGGGATTTGGTGGCCGAACAGGAAGGAGGG
>CM042193.1:4219523-4235915 GCA_023539305.1 Ilex asprella
AAAATTTAGGTTGCCCCCACTGAGTCAAAATCCTAGCTCCGCCCCTGGGCCCCCCTATGTCAAAGCTCGGTTCCGCCACCTTTTGCAATCCATCAGTTGGCACCTGGGTGTAATGGAGCCTGGCAGTAACAGTGCCTGGTATATAGGTACAAGTGCTTTCTTAAAACCAGCAGAATTTGGACACCCACTTATGGCAGCAATGAAATATATGGGAATCGGTGCATTAGGGCCAGGTGCATGTAAGCACGTAAGTATTTGTATGAGAGAGAGAGACCACTCAGCTAAGACCTAGCTTTACTCACTGTTGCCAACTTTTAGGGTTCAGCGACCATCTATCCAAAGTTGTAAGCAGAAAGGACCAAGCGGATACCACTGCTGTTATTAAAGCTGGTGAAGGTTTAGTAGCAACAACCTGAAATTCAAAACAGCTTTAGTTATTCATCACGTCATTCAAAAATAATTAACATGAATTGATTGACCAATACATGAAGACAAGCAGCATTATGTATCAATGCTTGGTAGGTTGATGGGAATTACATTGATCACAACCATTGCAAACAAAAAAAAATATCACTAGAAAACAACTAGTGAACTTGCCAACTAAAACACAGACAAAAAGCAGGTAATATTGCTTCATCCACCACATAATACACCAAGTCGTGAACAAAGGCATAAATACAAAATGCATGTAAACAAGTTGTGATAAGACGTGGTTTAAACTGAAATTATAAGATGTGGATACATACATTAGGACCCAGTTTTGGATGAACCAATTGCCACATTATTTGCATTGATGTTTCTGTTTCCTCTGGCTCTTCGCCACCAACGAAAGTGATGATAGCCAAACACTCTAGTAACTAGAATCATGAAAGCACAATCCATAAAATAACAGATTTGTGCATCAGTATCTCGTGAACATCAAATACCAAATGAAATCACGATAAGCAAATGGCTAGTGAAATCAAGCAATCAATGCATTGAAATCACTCATACCGATGATATCTTTGATGTTTCAGACCGTGATTTAAGCGCCTCTGAAATAGGAGACACTGATTCTTCCAATATTTCTTTTGCTTTGTCCCCAGGACCAGTTGTGAGCGCCAACAACCCTAACAAAGAAAGCAAAACCTTCTAAAATTTCTCCAAACCAACTATTATAACAAACGTGTCAAAGAAGAGAAAAATGGTACTCACCAATTGCATGAGATGCTAAAGCTATCTCTTTTGCAGATCCCTTCTTGAGGGAATTCAGGCATTGATGCAGCAGTGTTGCAAACCTAAGGAAATAAACACCACATCAATGTGAGAAACCTCGTAAGACTAGGTATATTATTGAAATCAGACCAACAGGCAGAAGGATGGATCAATGCCTAATAGCTTCCTCTTCTTTTTTTCTCAGCTTATACTTATTCCAATTTCACTAAACAGGCTTAAAGAACCCAAGAAACACTGTGAAAAAAGAAATATTCAGATTGGTGGCGTGGAGTGAATTGGGGAATCAAATGAAAGTTCATTCAGATTGCTTGCTAACAACATTGGGTAATCAGAATGTTTTTTTGAAACTACATCGGAAAGCAACTTCAAATCTGAAAAAAAATGATATGCAACTAAAACAGAGCACAATTGACCCACCTTTTCTCCAAGGGGAATTTGTCAAACATGCTCACATGTTAGCCTAAGAGATCATAAAAGCAGACCAAATAAAATAACATGAAAAGATAAAAACAGCATAAAGCTTACTTCATTTCCACAAACTCATGTTGTAAGTTGCTATTAAAGACTTCTATAATTGACGCCAAAGCTTTCTCTCTCGTGGAACCCCTATACGAAACACACATATATGAGAAGATAGCATTAGGTTCATAAATATACCACTGTTCAAACTTGATGAATCACCCAAAAAATTAGGTTTTATTACTTCCTAAATCAAAACGTATAAATGCAAGGCAAACACATTAATTTTGATTAAACATTAATTAAGTACCTCTTCTCATATAAAGCGTCCAAACATTGATCAAGTATACTCTCTTTATCAAGCTGAACTTCCTCACCACCAGACACTAGCATATGGTCCGACCGGACCGTCGACGAGGAACTCACACTATCAGTGTCGTCGCTATCCAACGTCGCAGCATTCTTACGTTGGGACTTCCCTACAACATAACACAATTCAAATTCAACACCAAATATATCTCAATTCCATCTCCATTAAACAAAGAAACAAAAAAAAAATCAAGTCAGTACAAAATAAATTCAAAGCTATTCAAAAAAAGCGAAGGATTTTTTTTTTTCATAATTAGGGTTTCTCACAATTTCAACGAACAAAACCCTAAAATTAATAGATTGAGAATTGGAAAATTGAAACAAATAAAACCGTAATTACATATACGTAGGCGTAGAACTTACGTTTACCCATCGATGCGAACTCGTAGAAGATATCGTCAGAAGGGACTACAAGGTTGAGAACGAAACAAAAGATGAAAAGTTTTCGACAAAAAGAGATGAGAGGACTGAGAGCGAACAGAAGAAACTCTAGTAGAATTGAATGGCGATGTATCCATGAAAGATATTTGGAAGAATTTGGAAAGATCGACGAATCTCTTTCTCTCTCTCTCTAGATCTGAGGCTGGAAAGAAAACGAAGCTGCAAGAAACAAGAGTTTCTATAGTGAAGACGAGACAGATAATTATTATTATTCAAATTGGGCGGCTTAGAACATTATGTGCCGAGAGAATGACGTGGATAAATCTTGGACGTTTGTTTGCAGTCGGGGAAAGGATTACTTGTTAATGTGGGACCTATAATTCACAGTTGGAGAGGCCGGAGGGTTGACCGACGTGGGTAGGACTGTAGGAATATCCGCTCGAGCCGGGTTGGACAATTAGCCTAGTTCAACCTTAAGTATACAATCTTTAATTTTAATCCTAACTTTAACTCTAACTCTAATTCTATCTCGGATTGAGAAACTAAACAAACTCGAGTTGAATTTGGATTCATTACAAAATAGACAAAGAGAGGAGGGAATAATTACAAATTCATAAAATAATCCATATATTTTATTCATAACAATGCACGATTATTGATCATCTGCTTTCACACTAAAAAATTAGTGATATCAAAACACAATCCCAAAAAACATAGAAATTAAACCCATAAAAATATTAAATTTAAAACATCACACTATTACCACTAATCAACCATAACAGAGTAGTAAGCAACAATACACAGGGATGATGGAGTAAAAAAAAAGTGCTAATGCTTTATATATATATAATTTTTTTTAATTTGTCGGGTTTGAGTTGAATTTGGGTTCCCGATGTCTCAACCCAGGCTCGGCTTAAATTGAATTCGGGTTGAATTTTTTGACTCAAGCCCAACCCAAGTATTAATAACCCTAGTCCAACCCTAATTTTTTTGGTTTGTACTCGGGTTAAAATTGGGTTGTCCAACCCAAATTGCACCCCTACGAATAAGATTAGACCTGAGCTCGAGTTAAATAGGTTGAGTTTAAATAATTTTTTAAGTTTATTTAAAAAAATGAGTTTAAAAATTTTAATTTAAATTTATAAAATTTAGTTCATTTATATTTAAAATATTTGAATTATTCGAGTTCAGTTCGAATTCAACTCAATTTTTAATGGTCCATTTGATATTAAAAATAAAAAATAAGAGGGATGAAAATTAAAATCGATAAACTTTCCATGAAGGAAAGTGATGATGCACAAAATCGTATTCGTGCGAGATCAACAGTCACTAGAGTGATTAATGAGCAATCAATGGCAATTAGTGGCAAAACAGTAAATATAGGTCAACACAGGAGATTTATATTGGTTCGGTCCGGGTGACCTACGTCCACTCTTCGAACGGCGACGGTAGCCTTAGGCGTTTTATTGATCAACGGAGGTACTCCGGGGAGTTTACAATGAGTCTAGAGAGAGAAAGAGTACAGAGAGCTTAGAGAGCTTGCTGAGTGCAACTAGTCTCGTGTGTGTGTCTCCAGAGTCATTCTCTTGCCCTTTATACAGTGAAGGCTTACATTATATAGGCTCACCAAGGCGGTGAGGCGGTGACGTGAGGGAGAAGGCTCCCGCTAATTTGGTAAGTACAAACATGGTAGGAGTGAGCCTCTTTGGCAAGCAGAGTTATGGTAGGAGTAGATTTTTTTGCAAGGTAGAGTTAAGGTAGGAGATCTCCGTATCCCGAGTCTTCCTCCACGTGCTCCTATTTGCTCGGATGGCACTCTGGTGCGGAGTGTGCTCATGCTTAGCCTTGGACTTGAGTCTCGAACTCGGTCTTGCTTCGGAGTGGGTTCGGACTTGTGTTGTGTTTGATGTTGCATCAAGGCATGAAGAGGAGTCAAGAGGAGAGGTCAATGGAGCATGACCACTCCGGAGGAGGCATGGGCGGCGCCCTTGGTGCCTTGTCCCTTCCTTTGGTGTTCGGCCTTGAGTTGGTGTGGCTTGGTGCTCGTCTTGGTCTTGAGGTCGGACGTCGAGCTCGACTTGGTGCTCATCTTGGTCTTAAGGTCGGACGTCGAGCTCGTATTTGAATCAGACTTAGATTCGCACTGGAGTCAAACGACGAAGGAGGAGAGGTCGTAGGAGAGGACGAAGGAGGGGCCGAGCGCAGAGCTGGGCGCCCTGGGGGGCCTGGGCGGCGCCCCAGGGGCTTCGGGTGACGCCTCTCGCTGCCTTCTGCGGTCTTGGTCCTTCCTCCGTTTTCCTTGACGATTGTCACTCGGTTGGCCCAACTACATGGGTCTTTTGGGCTCTTCTATGGGCTTCTTCGACTCCGTTTGGATTGAACTTTAGCTTAATAAAATTCGGACTCATCAGAAAGAAACATTTACTCTCCTTTTTATTTAGTACAATAGATAGAAGGATTGATTTTCCTTTACTTTGTATTCGAGAAGTAAAATTGGAAGAAAAGAAAATAGATATGAATTTATTTTACCATTATACCCTTAAATATAACAAGTATTTTTCTATTACAAATAAAATTTTCAATAAATTTTCCGGAAAAAAAAGGAAATAAAGTGGACCGAAAAAACATAATATTTGAGGAAGTTGAAGAAAAATAATTTATTAAGCAACACCAATTAATATCTACCCATTTCCACGTGGATAACATCATCAAGAATAAATCTCAAATACGTGTAGATATGCCACCGGTTCAAAAAAATAGTAGAGATGTGTCTTGAATGCTCTGCAGACCTTTTAAATGCATTGATGCAAGGAGGGTTAGTGTACAAATTAATTTATTAGTGCCTTTCTCTCCCCAATTTTCCGTCCAAAACTTGACAGATAAGAAATGGCAGGCGGGAGTGATTCATTTCTTCCCATCTTTTCCTTTCCATCGGAACAAAATAGATGAAATACTTTCCTCTCCCCTTATTTTTTATCCACCTAACTTTTTTTTATACCAAACACAACATAAATGAGTTAAATTTAAATAATTTTTTATGTTTATTTAAAAAAAAAGTTCAATAAACTTGAGTTCAAGTTCATAAAACTCAGTTCAATTAATATCCTTAGATATGAGACGTGTGTTTTTAGAAAGCATGTGTACTTGTTGCAGTCACGCACTAGAGCAAATATTTAGTACCTATAAGGGCACGTGATGATGTCATTCTTCAATAAAAAGGTAATTAAATAAATAAAATGAATTTCATTTTTACACATGAAGTAGTTATTATGATATAGAGAGGGGTAGTTATTAAATTATGTAAAATTAATTTACTCACTTAATATTTTTTATTTGTGGAATGATACTAAATAACAATAAGGATGTAATGTGCCGTTATTAACTACGTTTTTACAGACTCAAAAGTTTCAAAGTGTTTTTAGACGTCGTCTGTACCCGGAATGGTTCTGGTGGTTGAAGGGCCCATTTTTAGCCCACAATAGGGCAGCAGCTGTTGGCCCGTTTTTCATTTTGCTGGATGCTTAATATAGTGTTTGAGTCCTTTAACACACTAAGATGCCACACTGGACCAGAGTCATATCAGCCCAAGTCAATGTTAAGGTGACTTTAAACCTGAGTATAGCCCGACCCAAGAGACACGGCTGGTACTAAGCCCAACTCTGCATCCGTGGTAAAAACATGGATCAATACTTAGCCCAATAAATATTCTGCAGTTTATTGTTAATACTTAGGGTGGCTTCTCCCCTAATGCTTTTTTCAATCCACGATTTTCTTTTTTTGGTCAGGCATTTTTACAGGGAGGCGAACGACGAGATTTGAATCCACAATTTTAAGGTTTAACAGTGAAGTCGGTGGTCATTAGGTCAATTGCGAACCTTATATCCATGACTTGAATTGCAAGAAAGATGCTACTTATTGAACGAACCCGATTTTCTTGATCAGGAAAAAATAAACCAAAAATCAAAGTGCAGTGGAAGATTCAATCAAGACCATTAAGATAATCAAAGTGATAATGCTGATGCTCACAGCAACCAAATTTAATGATGGAGTTGGGCCCAAATCCACTAAGACCCGTATTCATGGTCCTGTGTCCATTGTTTGCCACATCATCCAGGATTCAATTGAATTAGGCATTTGGAAGCTCTATAGAACAATGCATGGTGTAATCGTGGAGCAGTTGAATTTCACATAAAAAACTTTTCCTAAAAAAAATAAGGCTACAGAGGTACCGTGCCGAATTTTGATCCGAATCATTAATTTTTATGTGGAGATTTGGTATCATCGGTTGAAAAAAATTAATAAGTACCGAAAAATAATAAAATAAAAAAACTTATACTTTTTAGTACCGTAACAGACTGAACCCGGGAAAAAAATGGTATATGGCATTGGAAATAATTTCCTAATGCCCTAAGGAGTGAAACACCTCTTGTATTTACATGGGTATAGCAGGACAGAGTTTCAACAGAGGCCAAACACCCCCAAAACAAACCAAAGTGTCAGATAATGGCACATGATGAATAACCCAAGGGTCCACACAAATTTGCAAGAGAGTTTGTGATTCATCTGTACTCCTTAAGCTCATGTGGTCATATTTCATCTCCTTGTCACAAACTTCTTGTTGTTTTCTACAAATGCATTTTCAAAATGCAAAAATATCTTTCAATTTGTGGGTAGCTAGGACCACTGTACCAAGTTGCAACATTAAGTAGTAAGATCAAAATTCAATTAAGTAAGATTATACTAATATTTTAATTTTTTCATAACTTAACCCCATTTAATTATGATTTTCACTAAAAATTTAAAATTAAATCTCAAAAAAGATTATAATTTTTGGTACAAATCTTATTTTGTATGATAATCTCACAGTAAACACTACAATACCGAGGTTCATTTTTTGGTATCATACTTAGGCTTTTTAATTGTGTTGGGTGAAACGAGTTTGTGTCAAAAAAATATTCAACTCATATCTAATTCGTTTATTAATTTGTGTCATATTGAGTTTGTGCCGTTAATGAATCGTGTATAATTAGTATATAAACGAGTCGTGTTATCTATTTCTTCTAATTGGTTTTACCTTTGCTCAATTCGTTTATTAATCGTATCGTGTTGAGTCCACTCATTTATTAAACAAGTGGTTTAAAAAAGATATAAATCCTCTAATTTTGTATTGTGTTATATTTTGACACCTCTAATCATACCGTAGAAAAAAGTCTAAAAAAAGTTTTTAAAATTTTACTCCAAAAACAATAAGTTTCACCCAAAAAAATAGCATAGTGAGCCCTAAAAGTGTATACAACTTACAAGTCCATAAACTCTATCCAAAAAATGGTATGAATACGCAAAGAAATAGTAAGAAATATGATATTGATTTTTTTTTTTGGTACCGTAAACAAACTCAAATCTTGCCCTTCAATTGAAAGGGACCCTGCAAATGAATGGGTGGGGAGTAACACTGAAATTCTGGTGGGGTACAAGGGGGGAGCACCCATGTGAGCACACTGCCCAGAGAGTTTGGGAGTAGGAAGTTTGAAAGAGATCAGATGCAGTCAAAGCATTGGGAATCCAACCAATTCCTTGCCAATACAAGGTAAGATTGGCAGCGCTTTTGGTGAAAGAGATGGCATGGGGTTTATTTAGTGTTCAGATGATGTGTTTTTGTGGGGTACTCTCTCTCTCGTCAGGATATATTAAGGCACCAACCACTACTGCAGGGACCTCGTGTTACTTGTCCACATTTCTTGGTGTAATTTCCACTATGGCAACAGTCCTTAATTTCCCACAGTTCTTAATAGGTTTCACCCACCTTCAATTTTCCACAGTTCTTAAAATTGTTCAATTGCGCTATAAATGTTCAGAGTTTGACGCTTAGAAACAGTTTTTTTTATTTATTTATGCGAAAGTAAGATTATGTATATTTAACTCACTCAATAATGACATCAATTTTACACAGCTTTTTTAGTGGCCTTACTTCATGATAGGTCCAACATAAATTCAGAGGAGAGGTTTTTAAGAGCAACTGGAGAAAAAATTTGAAATGTTTATTAATTAGCCTCTACCATGTCTTTGATTTTAAATATGGCCAGAAGAAGCCAGAACACGAGATATCTCTACAAGATAGGGTTATCTTTGAATCATTCATGCGAGAATAAATCTTAGATACCTACAATCACCCACAAATCACATGTATCAATTAAACTCGAGAAACAAGACACCAACAAGGATCGAACTCCTGTCATCCAGGTCTATGATTCATTCAATTCCAACTTCACACCGTTGGGCTACCTATGCGAGTTGGGTTTCAAACTTTACTCAACTCATGTCTCTCCAATTTGTAGTAGTGTATCGTTAAATTTGTGTTGTGTCAAATCTTTATTATTAATGTTATATATATGTTGTGTTTAATTTTCAAAGTCGAGTTGAATCAAAATCAATACTTACAAATTTTTTATTGATTTAAAGAATTGTATTAAGAATTATTGGTGCGTAGCTTTAGGAGTAAGAAGAGGTTAGCATTTTTTCGTTATTACTATAAGCTGGATAAGGGGATAGATAGAACAATCGTTTCCCCATAAAGAGGCAGGAAACATGCTTCCTTTCTGTATATGACTCCATCTTTTCAAGTTCCCCATGTTACACCATACTCACCTTTATACAATACGCTCTAAACTTTTGGTTCTGCACTCTCTCTCTCTCTGCTGTGCCCTATCTTACAAGTGGCTGTCCACCCTTTTCTCCTTCTGCAGCAATATAAAAGCTTTTCGACCAATCAATTTTTTATTTTTTATTTTTTAATACAGAGTGTTAAGATTTGTGCTGACTGTTATTTCGAATTTAACGACCGATAATCGTAACTTAAACTGAATTAAAACATGTGCACGAAGGAACAAGGTGGCTAACACTATAGGCTCATAGCTCTAAATCCTTGTATTCGACCAATCATGATAAATACTGATAACTCTCGGTTATCATTTTTTTTAACACTAGCTTCAATATCAGTATGTGGTTTCATAAGTGGGAAAACTTGGTGCATTCTGTATCACTTATTAATCTGGGGCCTTCAAATCTCATTTTTATGAAATTTGGCTAAAAAATCCTTTTTTTTTAGGTAAGTAAAAACTCATTAATCTAGGGATTCAACCAGCTCTGATGGATGGATCAATTAGGCCCGATAAATAATGGATTTCGATACGAATACTATCAAAAATGATGCAAATCTGATTAAATATGATTAACATATGATATAAATTCGACTAAATATAATTAATAAATGAGTCAAATATGAATAGAATAAATTTTGACACGACACAAATGACAGCTTAAAAACACAACATGACACAACTATTTCACAATTCTAGGACCTAGAGCAAAAGTAAATAGAGGTGATCAATACAAATCTCTAGAGTTTTAGAATACTCAACAATATTATAATAACTAAGAAGAGAGATTTTTGAAATCTGCACGCATCAACAATTAGGGGTATATGAAGAAAATGGTGTTAAGAATCACGAATTGTACAAAGTATCATGCTTACTTATGTGATAAAGGCATTTAAATTAGAGGAAAAATGACCCATAAAAATTACAAAAATTACCCATTAAAATTATAAAATTTAGAGGTACAATACCGCAAATTTTTACCCTAGTCTTCTCCCTTCTTATAACACCTGAACCTATCCAAAAAAAGAAAAAAGAAAATGAAGATTAGTGGTGACCTAATGACTTCGAAACCCGTTGTTGGATTGTTAGATTGCGAGTTGATACTTCACCCGTCCTCCGGTTTCAAAACAGTGACCCAGAAAAAAAACCTATCAAAAAATAGGTAGGGAGTCAACTGTAAATATTGGATTCAAATCATTATTTTGTTTGTTGAAGTTAATTATGAGTTTTCCCTGAAGACATTCTTAAATGCTCTAACTTTCATATACAAATCCCATTCAATTTTCGGGTGCCTATTGGATGAACAATTAATAATAGAGTCAGACCAAGGTTCAGACAATTAATTGCATTCACCAAATAAATTTAGGTGCTAAAAGAAAATAGTTATGGAGAAGGAGAATTATGTGTAGCAATTGATGTGTCTTTTATTAGGTTCTGCATAGACAGTGGAAAAAATAGAAAGATGTGTAGATAAAAGGGTGTGATAACTCAAATGGACCAGAATACTATAATCTGTGAAGTCCTAAGTTTAATTTTTGTGAGAAAGAGTTACGTAATTCGTTGAGGTTAACAGTTAGTTTAATGATCACCGTTCCATTGTTAAATTATAAGATTGTGGATTCGAATGTCGTTTTCTCCTCTATGTGATAGTGTCTAAGAAAAAAAAAGGTTATATAATGCGTATGGTTTATAAGATTAAACGTATTCAAAGTTTGCATAAAAGTGGTTAAAAATATATATCTTTTACAACGGGGCACTTGAACCCCTTAGATCTTTGGTGATGGTTACCAATATATCTGCCGTTTTCGTGGCTACGAAATGGCCTCGTCCAATACGGTGCTTAGATCTAGTCATATGCCCAAAATTGAATCAGAATCATCAGAATCAAAATAAAAAATTTGAAACAATATACTAAAATTATATCAAGCGAGCTCAGCTATTCTTATAATAATGTCCAAGCAGCCCACGTTTAAAGGGACTTTCCTAGAGAAATGCATCACATAAGACACGACCAAAGATAGAGCAACTTTTTCAATTACTTAAAAGTAATTCAAAGCTAATAATCTATCAAATTTTTAATTGCACAAAGTGGACTGACCCAATTGCCGAAGTTGAGAAACACAAACAGTATGTGGGTTCATTTAAAGAACTATGGTATAATTTATCCAGCCAGCCTCAAGAAAATGAGGAGAACAAGTTAGGTGGTGTTAGGGTTGACAACGCTCGTGTCTTGTTCATGTTGTGTCATGTTAAAATTTATTTAATTTATATATCAATTATTTATGGTGGTGTATGATTAGATTTGTTTTTTAATCAAGTTCGAGGGCATGTATAGGTGGGTTTGTGTCGAATTATGAAATGAGTTTAGTTAATCTCAATTTAATTCAAATTCATTAACATTAAACTCATATCTAGTAATCTTATGAACAATGCTATGATTACCGAATTATTTATAAAATTTTACATCTCAAATCAGTATGGGTGGTAGGATCAGTGGAGCCAACTCACTTTACCAAACATTTAATGCATAAGATTTTAACACATTATTTAGAATATAAAATTAAATAAATAAATTTAAACAGTATAATTTTATCCTAATCTTATATTGACTGGTTGTCGAATTATCTGGTCCTGGTAAGTGAAATTCTAGTGAATAATGGAGATGGCTATGCGAGATCATTAAAATAATAAATATTAAATGAAGGGCCAAATATTACTTATTGTTTGACAGTGACAGTGAAGCTGGTTTTGGATCTTGTGTAATAAGTTATTCTTGTGATTAGGAAAAATTCTAGGCACAGCTGGTTTGGGTATTCCCATCTACTGTTACTACCATAACCACTCCAGAGATCGTCTGAAGAAATTTCTTTGATAATAAATCACTTTTTTTTCTTTTTTAAAGGAGTGAGAGCAAAAGATAGTGTCGATAAATCATTCCAATAGATTTTCAATGGTGAGATCATAAGGCTTTTAACAATATCTATTATTATTTTTGAAAACGAACTTAACTATAGTAATATAGTAATCAACTATCGAATTCTTGTATAAACTCCAAAATTTTAACTCACTTAAGGTGAGAAATTCGACCGACACCCACTCAACCACCCGGTGGGTAATTGTGTGGAGACTTTTCTCAATTCCATTTTATAATCAAAAGGTTACCAAGACTTCTGCTATGAGCAAGTTTATATTTGATCGAATAGGATACATCTTACCCACTGTGGGTATACTGTAGAAAAGCCGGGTCGAATTTTTTGGATAATTAGGTGTCAGCAATCCATTTTATTCAAACAACCAAGTAGAAAATACAATCCAACAAGATAATTAGGAAGGTATACGTTCAATAGCTAATATCTTGAACAGTCACGGATTGATTTATATAGACATTGATTAATTCACTTCTTATTTGGCTAAAGATAAATTTTTCGCATAAGAATTATAAGTGTTATTAAAAGATAAAAAACTCACCTGATCCCAAAGAAATTACCAAAAATTAAATTTAAAATATTTAAATTTATATTTCAACACTCTTACGATTTGATTTGTCTATCTGTTTATCAGAAATTGCCTAAATAAAATAACATAAAAGGTATTTAGTGGTGGGCCGGAAGTTTTTTACTTCTGAGTTCTGACATGTTATACTACTAGACTAGTCAAGTCAGTAGACCTTACTGGACTGGGCTTTGCAGTTCAGCTGGGGGGCCCCAAACCCATCTAATCAATAAAGAAGCGCGTCTGCTTACGTTAACCCTATATCCGTACTGCCAGCTTGGCGTTTTCTTATTAGCTCGTGAACTACATGAACACTTTGGTCGCGTACATTCCAACCCCCCAACCCAAGCAAATTCAGTCAAAGCTAAGTCGTGGCACACTCAATTAACCAACTATACACCCCTCACTACCACCACCACGCCACTCTCCTCCACCACCTTCCTCAAAACCCCAAAGCAATGACTATAATCTCGCCACATTTAGAGAGAGAGAGAGAGATAGAGAGAGGGAGAGACCATGAATAAAGCCTGCTTAAATTTTCAAAGGACACTACCAAATCACATCCCCGCTATATTTGTGGAAAAACTGCTAATCTAATACCCATCAAATAAAATCTCCAAAGCAGCTCTCACAAATCCTAGATTTTTTCTGTTAATATTGACGGATGTAGAGAGAGAGAGAACAGAGAGATACCGACATGGAGGATTCTGATTCTCAGTCTCCATTTTCTCTCTCCAGTCTTCTTTGTCAAGAAACTGAAACTTGCTATGATGAAGACACTTTCGTCGTCACGCTAAGTACAGAAGAAGACGATGAATATGTGCAAATGTTGGTGAATAGTGAGATCAGTTTCTTTGACTCTTCTTCTCACATTATAATCAGTCACTGGATTAAATGCGCTCGCTCGGACGCAATCACTTGGATTCTTAATGTTTGTTTTTAGTCCCAGTCCAATTTACTCTTTCAAACTATGTATGATTGACTCAAAAACTGATTTGAGTTTGAATTGTTTTTTTCTCGTGAAACAGAAAACAACATTGTTCGGATTCCAATTCCAAACAGCCTACTTATCAGTGGCATATCTTGATCGGTTTCTCTCAAGGCGAGTTATTGATGTAAGTTGTGCCCGAATTTCTTTCTCTCAAGGCATATATTGTAGGTTCAAACTCACGACTTTAAAAGTTCAACAGGGGCGATGTTAGTTAGACTAACCCGCTAATTGAAAATTTTCCTAAGGTCTAACAGTAAGGCGGTGCCCAAATTTCCATTTCGAATTGAAATTTTCTATAAGTTTTGTATTGGTCTTGATCATTTTTGCTCGGTTTCTCTCAATGGGAGAAATTTTTTATAAGTTTTTGTATTGGGTTTTCAATTTTCATCCATTTTGCTTGTCATTCAGGGTGATGAGAAATATTGGGCCATTCGATTACTATCCGTGGCATGTTTATCTTTGGCGGCAAAGATGGAGGAATGTACAGTTCCCGCACTTTCGGAGTTTTCTGTGGAAGAATTCAATTTTGAAAGCAAAGTCATACAGAAAATGGAGCTTCTGGTATTGAATACATTGGATTGGAGGATGGGCTTTGTCACTCCTTTTGCTTATATTCATTACTTCATTACTAAGTTGTGCAAGGACTCCCCCTCAAGAAACATTGGGTCTACAACTGTGGGAACTATCTTGACTACAATGAGAGGTAATTTGTGAACATTACCATTTACTCTGAAAGCTTAAGTTGTTGTTGAAGAGGATGGTTGTTTAACATGGCGGTCATGTATTTGGACCTCATCGTCACTCTAATTAAAAGATTTTCACTTGTTAAGTCCAAAATCTAACATGGTGGGACATGTGGAATGTATAAATACTGTAGTTATACCCTCTAACAAATTAAACTTTTGGAATAAATGGTTGTTTAACAACCAGAGTCTAGTCCTGTGTTCAATGGCCTGTTGAATTGATTGTTATTGTGTGTTATGTGTTTTGCTATTTGCTTTGTATGTACAGATGATTCCGATTTAATGGAGCATAGACCGTCTGTCATAGCAGTGGCTGCTGTATTGGTGGCATTGGATCAGAAATTAACCAGACAGTCTTTAGAGGTCAAGATTAATGCCTTGTTTAAAAGTGGATTTCTTGAAATTGTAAGTCCTTACCTTCATGTTGTTTAGTTTTTGGTACTTCTTATTTTTGTGTATTTCTAGATAGGAGATGAAATTATATGCAAATATACTGAGATGGGTCTTGATGTATTTTTATGGTGCAGGAGGATGTGTTTTCTTGTTATACTCGAATGCGGGATTTAAACAGCAAGAAAATTAAATTACCTAACCATATGATTTCCCCAATTTTGTCATCAATTCAAATGAGAATGCCCAATGTTATTGAAAATTCTGCCAAAAGAAAGAGGCTTACATTTGATGATAATGATCAAAACTATGGCACACCTGAGGAGAAGGCGAAACGACACGGCTAGAAAATTTTGGAATTTGCAGGGAAATTCTTTAGATTGCACTCTTATCATTATTTGTCTAACGAGTGATTTGATTTTTCATCTCTTACATATGATTTGCCATTGATTGGGTATCTTATAATCAACATTGCCAAAGAAAAAGAGAAAAAGAAGAGGGGGAAGAGAAATAAAAGCAGAGCTTTGGGTTACATAAAGAGCTCATTTTTTTCCCCAAAGTACAACAGGCATTGAAGATGGAACTTGAAAGCTGCTTTCACAACAGTCACTCTTCTTGGTTTTTTATTATTTGTTCAATTTGTTTCATTACTTTCAATCTTTCTTTTATTTCTTTTTGATGTTATAATCTCTTGCAACCCAAGCTTTTGATGGGTATGCTTGGGATGCTTTCTTGTGTCATTGAAAAGGCTGAAAGCAATGAGAAAAATAGAGGAAGATGAGTTTGTTTTGTGAGGGGGGGCAGCTGTTTGTGTGATTTGATGCATCTGTGCTTCATGTTGGCCATCACAAAAGTTTGTAAAGGGGAATTTGATTGGATTTGTTTGAATGTCTGGGGCATTCCTTTTAAAGATGGGTCCTGCTCTTTTTTCTTCTAGTTGTTTGATGGGTCATGAAAACCAAGGCATTGTTTGTGGAATCCAAAGGAATTTCTATGTTGATTATTCTGATGGGACAGTTCTTGGTGCACTTTTTTTTGACATTTTTCCAAGCCAAAGGACTTTCTCTATTCATAATGTGATGGAATTAGGCTTGTCTCGGCATGAGAGTATAAATTGGCTTCGCTGTTTAACAAGCCCTTTAATTGTACAACTATTGTTCAAAATTATCAAATATTTCATTCACCCCTAATGATCTAAGGTCCTGTGTGACATCGTCCCCCTGACTCAAAAATTAGCTGAGAATGATGGCACTAAGATCTAATCTTACGTTAGATATAATTTTAACCACACTCCCCACTTTGATGCAAAGTTATTGGATCTAAATTTAGACTATTTAACCTCATCAGATGAGGATCAGAAACGAGTTGACCTATTTAACACATTTAATAATTGAACTGACACAAATTTTATAGAAACGATTTATGTACTATACAAATTTATTTGTACATAACTAAATATATTCAATTTGTGTGAAACAAATTTTGACATGACACGATTTACATGTTTTATATTTTTGATATGACACAATTTAAAGGGGAGAGAGAGAGAGAGAGTTGACATCCTTGCTTATGCTTCATCCTAGTGTGACAATTAATATCTTCTTGGGGGTTATCTTATCTGTGTTAGAGACATAGAGCTACCTACAACCAAGCATATATAGTAGGGTAAGTTCCATTTTACCCCTACGTGGTTTAA
>CM042193.1:4245915-4260718 GCA_023539305.1 Ilex asprella
AAAAAAACTAATTAAAACTTTTTATCAATCAAGAATAAGACTAATTATTGTCACTTACAATACAACTTGATATGTTTTTATTTTTTGAAAGAGTTACAAATCAATCTTATCAATAATATTTCTTTTATATATAAAATTGTGCTAACAATCTTTTATTTATAATCTTATAGTTTATTACATAACGACACACATTTTTTATATAATAACGAAATAAACTTACATAAAAAAATTATAAAACAATCTCAATATGTTCAAAATATGTTTATACATATCTGAAAAGTGTTTAAAAGTTAATAATAATATTATTTGTACGTAATTTGAGATTTAATTGACAGAGACCCAATGATTTGTAACCATTAGATAGATAGTGAAGTTTATTAAATATTGAGACTCATTATTAGATTTAATATCATAATGGATTAGGTACTTAAATTAGGTTTCAATAATATTATTCGAAAAATTAACAATCATTTAGGTAGGGGTCTATTCAAATCGATATCACCAAAACATAATAAAAGAATATACACAATTGAATCTATTTAAATTTATATCAAAAAATATATATCTAATATTAAAAAAAAAATTGAAGAGGGCATGTGGCGACATTAGCTCAAGGGTGGCTCCGCCCTTAGATGTGAAGTATATGCTAACAAATTTGAAGCACTTATATATATTCATCAATTACCACTTTTAAGTGTTTTGTTTAGTTAGATTTTATTACAAGAAGAGAGACAATAAAATTCAAACTCGTGACGGTCTAATAATAATGACGGTGTCATTTTAGGCCAACTGCCAACCTCCAACCTCACTTATGAGTGTATGAATGCAGTGGTTACACGATGCGTTGGGCCAATGACTTGAGAAGTAGTAGATGGCAAATCTTTTTCAAGTGGGAAAAGTCACGCGTGCAAAGCCAATCTAATCCCCCACTTATCGCCTTAACAAACTATGAATGAGACTTGTGTCTTTTCATGTTCCTAACTTTCTACTTCACTTCACATGATCTGTTAGATTTTATCCATTCATCCCCAGGAGTATAGTATAGTACTAGTGATATTGGTCGAATTTTTATCTCGATGTTTGAAGTTCGAGTCTTAAAGTTCATATTAGAGTTTGATGATTGACCACTATTATAATATAACTTGGTTCAGTTCTAAGAGGCATAATGGGCGCAATCAAAAATCTTATAATCTCATTAGTAAAAACTTATTGGGTGATTTTTAAGCGCTCTCTTTTATCCCGCTTAGCAATGGTGAACTTGGATGCTGCTAATTAAAGATACCCCCGGCGGCAGAAAAATGTGTTGCATTTGTGTATATCCCAAGATCGCCACTCTTTTAACATAAATATAAGTCTAATCAGTTGATCTAATTTGCTCAGTTAGAAAAAAATAATAATTTACAATATCTATGCTTGTAATTAATCTTGAAGAAAGTAAAAAAAAACAGATCTGGACATGAAAAATAAAATAAAATAAATATTATTTACAAAATAAGCGCCACTAAAAACTAGTTATCAATTGATACTTAAGGTATTTTATAAGTATTTGGCACCCGAATTCCATCAACAAAAGTCAATACCCATGAACTCAAATTGTTGAAGATCCTAATTAGTTATGGAAAAATAAAGGAATTAAATTACCTAGCTTATTATTATTGTAAGGAGAAAAAATCTCTCATTTTAGGTTTGAGTTTTGATTGGGAAATATGAACACAAACAACAATCTTCTTTCTATAAAATGAATAAACTGTCAGAGATCAGGGTTGGGGCGGTCGAAAAAACTTTGATGTTTAAGTCAATAAGGTTCTCAGTAATAAGAAAAAGTGGCAGAGAGAGATGTGTGTACCTTGGACTTAAGCTTTGCTCGGAATTTATATTGTTAGATTGTTCCCTTTTTATTTAGGGTACCTACTTTTGAGCTAGGCTAGGTGGCACACCTATGTCTTAGTCGGATTCTTCTTTATGTGACCCTTGATTCCTTTCAACTCATAGATGTCTGCGATTTAATCTGCGTGTATCTATGATCTATGAGGCTGTCTAGCTTGCTCATTAATTCTCGAGAGATTTGTTTATAGGAAAATTGCAACTAAAATATCAATCGTCTTAGTCGGTCTCGGTCGAGAAGCTCGGCCCGGTGTACATCTTTGGAATTCTGTGACTGAATGTTGGGTATATTGTATCAATTATCTTGTTTGATTCATCAATTTACGAGCTCTTGTTACATGTCTTTGTCATGTGACCTCACTAACCATGAACTCATGTACAGTTTTTTTACGTCTTTTCAATTATAATATTTTTTAATGCACCAAGACCTTACTAATCTTAATAGAAAAGAGTAATACTACACTGACCAAATTTTGGGACCAAATTTAGAGCTCAAATAACATGACAGCTGAGTTGGGCTTCTTTATTTGGTGTCATGTCATTTGGGTCCCAATAAAAATTTCAAATCATCAGCTGCCATGTCATTTGGGCTCTAAATTTAGTCCCAAAATTTGATCAGTGTAGCATTACTCAATAGAAAAAGCTGGTTTTACATTATTCTCTATGTCCAAGAAGTCAAAAACCACCTTATCCAAGTGTATCAAATCAAAAAGCTAGAGAGAAGTCGCATTATTATGGCGAGCGAAACTAACCCAACAACGGAGTGGGGACGTGGCACCTTCACGCATGCCCTGGAAAGAAGGATAATGATACCGATCAAGAAGATGCATGTGTTTCTCTTTCCACTTATGTACCTCACGAATGAGAAGTGGGAAGAGGAAGACTTTGGCAAAAAAGAAAGAACAAAATAGGATTCGACTAACAAAGGAAATCATTACGTTAAAAAAAAAAAAAGAGAGAGGAAAGAATCACGAGGGGATTGCTAAGTCATGATCATATGAGAAGGATGGGTGAAGTTATTATCATACGCTCTATTCAAGTATATAGGTTTATCTATTTATGATTTTCACTTTTTTTTTTATTTTAACAGTTAGGTGTATTCGGGTTAATTTACGTGCATCTTTACTAATTTTTTCTTAAGTCATTCATGTTAAAACTAGAGTATTCATGAGAGATAAATCTTTCATGGCTTGACTCTAAAGGTTGTTAAGATTCTAACTAAAAAACGTCTAGATTTACAACTTGTCACTAATAGCACTTAAATTCTCCCTTGGGTTATTTTTTTTTTTTTCCGGTCTTTGAAAGATAACACAACTAAATAAAACTTTGTCTCCATATTCTTGAAGCCATGTTTGCATGTTATCTTAATTGAGTGTTTAAATTAGAATACTTTATGGGCATGGTACTCTTTGTATAAGTTGTACTGTATTAAAATTTACGTGACCCGTATTTGATTTTTTCTAATACTGGATTTTTATCACATAAATGTTGTGTTTGGTCACATATTTAGTTGAATTCCTGTTATTTATTTATTAAGTGGGTTGACGGGTTAATATATTTATGATTTCAACTCATTAAATTAAATTCATACTTGTGACAATTTGGTACGAGATTAGTAAATAGTGTTGAGATTTGTCAATGCTAATTTCAAGCGTGAAAATTGGTCGTTTCTATTCTTTTCTTTTATTGGGATGGCAAAGTGAGGGGTTGGAGAGCCCTACTTTTCCCTCTCTGAAACTGGATGGGGAGAGCTGATGCACATTAATCATAAGAACTCTCCCTACTTTTTCCTCTCTCAAACTGGATGAGGAGAGCTGATGCACATTAATCATAAGCATGAAAATTTTAGTTAACTCCTCTCTCTCTTGTTTTTTGTTTCCCACTGAGCTATCCTTTTCCAACGTAGAAAAGGTCGAAAGTGGCATAAGGTAAGATGCTAAATTACAAAGTGGAAAACGGAAAAAAGGAGAATAATAAAGTGTAGATAAGATAAGCCCACTGACTCATCAAACCAATGAAGTCTCCAAAGAAACTTCTCTCCACAAGGTTGTATGAACCCTGAACACCATCTTCTCTCTCTCTCTCTCAAGTCATTGTTCCACAATATGCCATTGTTGGGGCCGGGGGGGCCCAAACTACATAACTTATCTGCAACTTTGTGTCCTCACAATCCTTTATCTCATTGATGGAAACCTACTTCTTAGCCCAGTCTCTCCCCCTTTGCTGTCAAACAAAGCTGGCCTCACATTGTATGGTATATATAGTCATTTCGTGGGTCTTTTCTCTGCAGAACAGTCTCTCGAAGCTATGGCATTAGGTTCTCCACCAAACTCATGAAGAATTGCATGTGGGGATACCTCTTAGGTTTCAAGCACAATTGAATGGCATTCATGATGAAACATAGATGCATGCTTGCAACCTCATAAGTTAATCTTAATGAGTAGCTCAAGTGGTATAACTCTTTAGAGATAAGTTATGAGAAATTTATCCTTCATGTATAGACCAAACTGAAAAAGGGATTAATCGAAATCTGCCTAAAGTAACCCAAATACCTCTAACCGTTTTAAAAAATAAAAAAACTCACAAGTTATACCCAATCATAATAGGACAAATCATGTTCTACTATTGGTGTCAAGATCTACATTTCGTCGTGGAGGGATGAAAATAGAAACTGATGGGACATTCCTGAGAAAGGATTAGATCATGACGCGTGCTCTCGGTGCCGAGGGGGTTGTTCACGATGCGTCCACTGTGGTCGGGCCAGAGTTGCAGACGCCTCCTCACTTCGACCATGTCCTCAACGTTCGACGGAGCCAATCTCTCGGCGCCAGGCTCATACTCTCCAAAAGGTGCCTTGTACCTCGACAACGGGTCCATTCCACTAGAATTATGTGCCCTCGGCCCTGAGGACATTTTGAAAGGACTACTGATAACTACGGCTGTTACCTTCTGAGGAGAACCAAGCCATCATTAGGTTGGTTTCCCAAGGAGTCAGAAAGAATGACTTTTCACCAAGGATAGGCCGACACGTGGCAAAGGTGCAGCCTATTGGCTACCTACGAAAAGACTCCCCCATTGATGGAAAGCTGTCCCAATCGCATGCATTTAATGAAATCTCAGTGATGGGGCGTAAATGAAGACTGTGAAAGCCGAGAGCAAGGAACATTAAATGCTCTAAGGGCCGATCAGTTAATTCCATCTCTTCGAATGACTAGCATTAACTGTTCGGTGGTCCAAAGCGGACCGAGCAATTAATACTGGGAGATTACCTAGGCGACCTAAATGGAATGCTGCCACCCGCTCTGACAGCTATACCCTACCAAGGCCAATAACAATGATGAGTTCTTGAAGGTATAGATAGTCTTCGGAAAAAACATTACAAGGGTAATCAAAAAAGATCACACCATAGCTCTACTGTGTTTTCCCCTTCTCCCATAAAAAACTGACTTGATCGTCGGAGGGGATACGCTGAAGAACACTCCGGCGCCCTTCTAACCTGCTTTTTTTCTGTGTCAGGATCAACCTCCACCCATCGAAGTCGATCGACCACTCCCCTGGAGGAATTCATCACCACTCCTTAGGCTCCCTTTGGTTCTCTCAACCTATTCGAGGCCCAGATACGAACCACTGAAGGGGATAAGAAGCGTTCGGTCAGATCCTGTTCTTGATTAATTCCCACCATCAACCATCATCCCAAACCGTTCAGTGTTCACTACGGGGAAATCTGTCCCAAATAATATTGTGCAGAAATTCGACCGCACAGAAACCATAATGCAGCTGCATTTGATTTCATGTATCCCATGGGGATTCATGCATGCAACATCACTGTCACGACGACAGACCAGGTTGCATATTAACGGGAGCCCCCCTCTTACTCTCACAATCCACCATGTTGATTAGTAATACTTGAAATGATGAAATGGCTAGCGATGAAGGGATCTATTTGGTCCAGATAAAATAGGGCTTCAAATGTTAGACAACACTTACAAATTTTACATGAAATTTATACGAAATCAGTAAATTTGCGTGTAATCTTAATAAGTTTCGATAATTAACTGGTTAATTTATTTGACCAGATCAGCCAATTAAATGGGTTAACACGAACTAACTAATCTGAGATGACACATTTAATTTTATACAATTATAAATAAATTGGGTACAAAAATAGGAATTAAAATACGCCTACAACACAACTTAGATATAGCAAATCACACCCACACTAACCATTGGCAACCCTAATCGAAAGGTGTTAGAGCTCTTTTTTAACTGTAAACTAGTGTAGGCAGGTACGCTGTCGCTCATAACCAACAAATTTCGAGGTGGTGCTTTAATAAAAGGGCACAGTAGTGGCAGGTGTTTATCATGGCCAATATCTAGCTATTAGAGAACAGAAAACTCTAGATGAGATAGAAACGAAATGGCCAATGTCTAGCTATTAGAGAACAGAAAACTCTGGAAGAGATAGAGTTGAAATGGCAGGCGAGGCAATTAATTCCTGGGCAAATTGGATATGTATGCGGGAACAACAGAAAAAGAGGACCACACATTTGGAGAGATTGAAGGGTACCTCTATTGAATCCGATTCTTCTGTGACCCACCCTACTGTCTGTCCACTTAAACTAGGGCAGTGACTCGGACGGATTAGACCAATTGAAAAGTTAATTTTAATCTAATCTTAAATATATAATTTTTAACTTTAATTTTAATTCTAACACGATCTCAACCGAAGTATTCAACCCAAGTATTGTCTAAGTTGAATTTGAATTCGAGCGGGCTTAGATTGAATTAATGTGACTTAATTTGGGTTGATTTTGAGCTGAGTTCATTAAAGTGAATTGTGAAATGTGAACCCTAATTATAAGTTATGTTATTGAATCTATTGATTTATATATTTATTTTTAAATATATTTGGGTTGAGCTCGATTTATATATTCTGATTGAACCCCAAAATCCGGGACTTCAACCCGAGTATTATCCGAATTTAATTCGGATTAATATTTTTCAGTCTAAGTCTAACACAAGTATTAAAAATCTCTACCCTAACTCTGTTTTTCTCAAGTTGAGTTTGGGTTTGGGTTGAATTCAAGTTTGCCTGCCCATGTTACACCCCTAACTCAAACCACAATAGTTGGATTTTCTGTGTGAAACATTCCTGAGGAGAAGCATCAACCTTTACATTCTAAAAACAGCATTGAGTTGAGAAAATATAATCATGAAGGGGCTTCAACTATTTTCTCGGGGACGTATCTCTCTCTCTCTACACTTTTTTTCACTACCATACCGCGCGGTTCAATAGCTTGTAGTGTTTCGTTGAGAGTCTCCATTGAGACCCACAAGAGCTATATCCTAGCGGACGATAGTTTGGTAGGACTAAAGTCTGGCCGTGACTCACGTCGTCCTAAAGAGAGAACTGCAGGATTTTCCTATCTATTCCCCTGTAAAGGGTTTCCCTAGCAATTGAAGGTTGTCATGGTCATTGGTTTCCCTTTGATCGTACATCTATGTCTCGTTCTCCTCTTTACTCTTTTTGAATAACAAAAAAAAAAAAAAGACATTTTTTTCACCATTAGCAACAAAACCAAAAATTTATAATTGAAAATAATAAGCGATATTATTTAAACTTAATTTAGTAATCTAATTAATTACAATAATTGAACTGATATTATTATTTTATCAGTATGTTACTGAAAAATCCGTAAACTTATCATGGATGAGATAACAGTCCCTCAAAGGAACATGGACATGGTTGCCAGGGACCATGCATTTCGGATAGTGATCTCTCTTTTGTAGTGATGTTATCTGTCTGGTACCTTCATTTGGGATTGTGATTGTGATTGAGATTGGGATTGGATTAACTCCAATTTCTTCTGGTCATCGTCACCAGTTGCATCAGCACCGCTAACGTTGCTATTATAATCGTCATCCATGACATTTTTTCACACTTGTAAACGCATTGTTTTTGGATTTTTTTCTATGGATCTAAATAAGGAAGGCTCCATGGTGATAGGACTTCAATCTCAGAAGAATCACAAAATACAACGATGGGCTCGTTGGCGTGTGTTTAGTCTCATGTCAAAAATTTACAAGAGACTTTGGATGTATAAGTATAGGAATGATGATCTCATGCAACATTTTTTTGGCTAGTTATTTTAGGTGAATTATTCTCAGGGATCTCCCATAGGTCCCAGACGAGGACGTTTAAGTCTATAAGGTAAATTGTGATGACCGGGTCATAAATTAGTCCTGGAAATGTATTTTTATCTAATTTATCTTATCTTTAAACTTTCATTATATAATGTGGCATAGCACATAACGAACAATATTATACATTATAATCCGTGATATTACATCAAAAATCCAAGGTTAGATATAATATAATTAGTCATAACTCGTGTCTAAAGGCACGATAAAATATAAAATTCGAATGCCCAAAAAATCGATCACACTGTATTAAATTTTTTCAATATGTGTATATTATCGTATATGGATAATGTTTGAAAAAAAATTATGTTCAACTACAAATTAATCAAATATTAAATGATTGAGCAAGTGATAGAAATGAGTGATGTGATATTTTTAAGAGAAAAAATATATAGGGGATAAAAATTTAAGTTAGTATGTATTTTATTATATAGATATAAATGTTGTTAAAAAGAGGAAGAAAAATTAGGATCTATTTGGTTTGCATCTTAAAATTTATTTTTTATTTTTGGAAACAATTTTTATGAGAAAAATTGTTTGACCAGTTTTTTTAAAAAAACTAATAACAAAAACTGAATAGATTTAGAAAATAAGTTCAATACAAGAAAAAAAGGTTTTTTGTATCAGCAATTTGCCTTGTGACGGCAATGTGATCTTTTGAGTCGGCAAAACCCGATGCAAATGCGTAGTCACACAAAAATCTTAAATCCGACATTTTTTGTTTGCATTAGCAATTTTTCGTCTCAAAAAAACCCATTAGCCACAATACAAGACCGTCGTAGCAAACCCATTTACAATGGTTTTAATCTATCGCAAAAATATATTATTAGCCACTGTAGGGGACAGTCTCAATAAACCCATTTACAGTAGTTTTTAATCATCGAAAAATATATTATTTGCCACGATAGAAGGCCGACAAAAAAAAAAATGATATTACTCTTTTGACGTTATTTGCGTCAACAATTTGCTTTAATAAATAAATTTTTTAAAAAAAACTTAATTCTCTCTTTCATATTTTTCTCTACACATGTTTACATATCCAATATATTATCCATAACATCATTTGATTAAAATAATAAGGCACATCTCTCAAAACGATAACATCTAAATTTAATAATAAATTTATATTCAACATAAGTAAATAACATCCAAAATTTTAAAAACAAACTATTCCAAACTACATAATGAAAGTGTCAATGCATAATAAAAAAATTTAGTCTCTCAATGCACCATTTGCTCTTTAATTATGCACAATGTGAACTCTCTACCCATGCGTCATCTACTCTCTACATTATTTACCCATTTGACAACATCTGCAAAAGATACAATTTGTATTATTATTGTCAATAATATGTTTAGTTGCTAATCATACACATATTAATTAAGATAAACATACATCACTAGATGGTCAAGCAACACTTTTTCTCACTACCTGCCCAACAGTAATTACACCAAGAAAAGGTCTTATTAAATAAGTATTAGAAATTATTGCTTCCTTAACATATACGTTCAAAAACGTTAGAGAACTGTTTTGTGTGTTTTTAAAAATAAATTTTCTAAAATAAAAAACCACACTTATCACCTTCACACTTCCGCCACCACCACATTTTGATGTCCTAGATTATTCACCACTTCTAATGCAATTTATGGGTCCTCTTTTGTCCACAACTTCTCGCTTTCATTTTTTCTTGTTTGCTTGTAATAAAAAGAGGTGGGGGTAAGGAAGAGTGTCAAATGACCACCCTGTTAGGCTCTTATCGGTAGAATTATAAGGACTCTGACCGTACCTGGAACATCTCTCAGAACCAGATTTAGTTAAATTAGCTTGGTAACCAACTACCAATCTCGAGCGACATGGCTCAAGTGAACACTAGTGCTGTTCTTGTATAATTAGTTGTTTTGTTGGAAGGAGGCAATGGGGTCGGATTAGGACAACCACCTCACAGTTTTAATGATGTTTCCAGTTTAGTTTTTGGGTATGTTAAGGGGTGTGAGTGTAATTATTCTAGCTTTTTGGAATAATTAAACTAGCCTCACACATGCTTAAATGATAATGCGCCTGCTAAAGAAAAGAAGACGATAAGGTTAGCACTCGCAATTACTTGAAAGTGAGAGTAACTCGTTACTGTCATACCCTCACCTCATATAGAGCGATATGGAATCCTAATCGAATTTTTGATAGTTATTCATATTATAAAAAATAAAGTTAAGCATAAAGTTGGGAACTATTAATCATCAACATCAAAGAAGTGATAGAGAGATAGAGAGAGTTTGTTGTTGGCGGCGGTGGCGGTGGAATGGCCACATAAACAATGACTTCGCCTACCAGTTTCGAGGTTGGGAAGAGGGAGCATGAGGTGAAATATAAGGCAACTATAGAGTGCTTCATATGATTGTAGTTAGTGGATTATCAGTGAGTCTCAACATTGAATATATTTTACTATCAATACAATTGTTACAATGCATTAAATCTTTAAATTATGTCCCAATAGCATTAGTGCAAAAAAATATGGTTAGTAAATAATTGGGCATATCATAAAGGGTTGATTATATATGGGGGGGTTTTGTGATTTTCCAAACTACGGGGGAATGAATAATGTTTTAGACAAACCTCGAGGTATCGGTGCAATTTATTACTTTATTACTTGATCTTGAGGATTCAAGCTTCCAAAGACCAAGGTACCCTCGATCAACAAATTTTCCTTAATTAAACAGGGGCAGTTCTGTCCGAACGCCAACAAATCACTGCCGGAAGTAAACAATGTACAACCACAACAATGTGATAGACGAACAAAATAAAGTCTGTCCATGTCTAGTAATGTAACACACAATACTAGCCTTGAAAACAAAACTCTATGATACAACATGATCTGTTGCTAACTCTGGTTAAAAGGGGCTTCTGATCATTATCAGTAATCTCTTTTGTAACTGTGTTTATACAACTCATATTTGACGGAATTATAATAATATAAAAATAGATTTATTTTGGGTTGGTAATGTATATAAAAATTTCTTAATTGTTTTTGTCATGTTTAATAAGGATCCATATATTTAACCACTCTAACCTGTTTTCTCATTTAACACATAAACTCTCTAAAGCTAAACTCAAATTTACTAATTTTGTATCAATTATTTCGTAAAGTTCACAAATTGCGTCTGAAATTGCTAGCCAGTTGGAAAGACAATCTGCTCATAGCATAACGAGAAAGACTATCATACTATCTTCGGTATCGAATTAAAAATTATAATATTTTTAAGGTCAGTTAAAAAAAATTCGTAATATAAGTTATGTACAATGGATTCTAAAATATTATGATTTACCATAAAAATTATAATTTTTAAAAGCAAAAATTATAATATTAGCTCTATAAATATAGAAAATATTTAGTGCAACTGGGATACCATGTCCACGTGATATTACAATTCAATTAAAAGATTAAAAATAAGTAAAGTGAATTTTATTATTTTTATAATTATCAACAATCATCACATTCAATCAATAACACATAAGAATAATAAAAAAAAATTATCGACTTATGATTTTCTAATTAAATGATCACATCATGTAACACGGTGATAACGTTATATCCACTCTGCATTGAATATTTTACTCTTATAAATAGCATCTCAAACGTACGAAGACTGAGAGGTAATAAACAACACACAACCATAAACCGACTATTCACACCCAATCCCCGTCTTACAAGCAATACACACATACACTCGCACACAGTCTCAACAACTACCTATCAATTTTCAATCAATCCACAGTTCTAAGCTCATTTCTTGTTAGTTTTCGCAAATGGACACCCTCTTGGAAGCTCTCAACGTCCGGGTCGTCGGCTCCGGCGAGAAAGTTCTTGTTCTCTCTCACGGCTTCGGCACCGATCAATCGGCCTGGAATCGCATTCTTCCCTATTTCTTGCGCGACCACCGTGTCGTGCTCTACGACCTCGTTTGTGCCGGAAGTGTCAATCCTGACTACTTCGATTTCGGGAGATACACCTCTCTTGATGCCTATGTCGATGATCTTCTCCGCATACTTGATGCTCTTGGTATTGATCGTTGCGCCTATGTCGGTCACTCCGTCTCCGCCATGATCGGAATTTTAGCCTCCATTCGCCGCCCGGAGCTCTTCTCCAAACTTATCCTCATCGGCGCTTCTCCCAGGTATAACAAAAATAGTTCTCTTTAGTCTGTTTGATTGATGAGAAAGTGAAGGAAAAACAGAGTAAAGAAAGATTCTGAGAAGACGAGTCCATTTTCACCTCACTTTTTGCTGTTTCTTTCTGTATTGGTAACAAACAAACATAAAAATCAGTATAAATTAAGAGTGAAAATAGGCAGATCCGAAATGGGTATATGTCTTTTTCTGTTTCAATTCCTAATAAAGTGCGAAGAACCTTAGTCAACTATGTCTTGAGCATCTGTTTGACAAAAATCCCAATCAATAATTACTTGTTTAGTACTGATTTTCAGTGGAAATTTGTGCATTTTTTTAAGGTTCTTAAACGACAAAGACTACCATGGTGGATTCGAGCTAGAAGAAATCGAGAAAGTTTTCTCAGCTATGGAGGACAATTACAAGGCATGGGTGAGCGGCTATGCTCCTCTGGCTGTCGGCGCCGATGTACCTGCGGCGGTCCGAGAGTTCAGCCGGACTCTGTTCAACATGAGGCCTGATATAACCCTATTCGTGTCGCGAACTGTTTTCAACAGCGATTTGAGGGAGGTGTTGGGCTTGGTGAGGGTTCCATGTTTCATAATTCAGACGGCGAAAGACGTCTCTGTGCCGGCGTCGGTGGCTGTGTATCTGGAGAACCACCTTGGTGGGCGGAACAAGGTGGAGATGTTGAACATTGAGGGCCATTTGCCCCACCTGAGTGCGCCGGCGTTGTTAGCCCAGGTGCTCCGGCGAGCCCTGTCACGGTGACGGAACACAGTATTGCGTAAGTGGTGTGGCCTGTTTGGTTGTAGGGTATTTACCTCTACGCGGGCCACAAAGTTTCTAACAAATAGGAAATAAGGGTGGAGATGTTGACACCTGGAGTGAATAAGTTGTAGACATGAATTTGTGATCTTTTGCTATTAGTGTTTGAATCTTATTTTGTTAACCAAGCACATTTGACTTTGCTTTATTTATTTATTTTTTTCCAATCTTATTTACTACAGAGAGTTATTTGGTTCAAATCCTCAACTTTAAGATCGAGCTGTCCTTGTTGTTAGCCATTATCTCATCTGCTAAACTCTACGGATGCTTATAGTTGAATAAATAAAATTAAAAAATTGAAATGAAGTAAAATAAATGAAATGCACTTTTAATTCCTCCCCCCCCCTTTTTTTTCTTCTCCTTAGAAATGTTATCTTCAACTTCCTGTTATTTTTTTTTATTTCTCCACTTTTGTTATTGTTTTCCTTAGTGGAGAAATTTTATTAAACAAGTTTTATATTAATCCAATAAAAGTAACTTATGAGATCAATAAATTAGATTAATAAATCAAGTTCAGCATATAGAAAGAATGATTTTTTAAGGGAAGGACGACTTAAACATTAAAGATGGTAAATTCAACACATTGAGCTCTCTTATTGTATGAGTAGGACTAATAATTGGATCAAGTTACTCGAGTTCAATTTATTTTGAGTTCAGTTCACATTCAAACAAACTTGAATAATTTTTTAGGATTATTTATATATAAAATAGTTTAACTATCCGGGTTTGACTCGTTTTTGACTCAATTTGAGCTCATCTAATTTTTTAAATAACTTGAACTTATATAATTTTTTAGACTTGTTTAAAAAAATAAACTCGATATGCTCGCCTCAAATTGCCAAATTCGTTTACATGCCCTAACTATCTTTTGGTTTATAGTGGTTTATGGTCTTTGGTTTATCGGTCAATTTCGATTCAATTTTAACCTTTCATAGTTTAAGGGTGGATTTGGTAACAAATTGTTTTGGCTTTTTTTTAAAAAAAAACTTTTGTCAAAATAAAAACTCGTTTCATGATTTTTTTTTTTTTTACTAATTGATTTTGTAAACAACCACAAATATTGAAACACATGAAGATAGGTGCATTCAAAAGTAGAGAAAAAAGAAAAACACACGCTGAAAAGGGGAAAATGTTAAACGAGGTCTTGTCATCAAACTCCATTAGAAGTAATTTAAGAGAATATTTGTCTAGAATATATAAACCTATTTTTCTACCACCTCTTCCCCTCGTTTATGTGTGTGACTCTCTATCCCTTGTCTGTTGCTGAAGTAGGTGTTCTGCTCTCTCGTCTCTTCCCTGTCGAAGAAAAGTCTAGCATTGTTTCTTCGACGCTGCTCTCTTCTCCAGTGCTACTCTTTGACTTCAAAAAAGCAATACTTCTTTTTGTTTTTAAAGATTTGTCCATATATGTATAGATTTCACCTATTTGATCTTTTATACATATATCTATATATGTTTATCCATGTATTTTAATTTCATACATAGGGTTTTTTTTCAATTTTTAGATCTACTGATTTTTTTTACAATTTAAGATCTAGGATTTTGGATTTAAGCATTTTTCTTCATATTTATTTCAAATATTGGTATTGTGTGTACGTTTGTGTGGGTGGGTCAGTGTGTATTGTCTGTTTTGTGTGCGTGGGTCATTGTGTGTGTTGTGTGTGTGAGAGAGAACGAGAGTATTGATTTAAAAAAAGAAAGTAAGAGTTTTTCATATGTGTGTTTTTG
>CM042193.1:4271112-4281982 GCA_023539305.1 Ilex asprella
TACACTAATCAGTTATACCAATTAATTACAATTGCTCTATAAATACACCAAATAATTACTCATGTGTTCTAATAAACTAAACCGTTTCACCAAATAATTATATAAAATTATGACACCAATCCAATTTTTCATTCAGTTGTTTATATAAACTAGTAATGCACACCTGCGTTGCACATGAAAAAAATTTAAATCATAAAACTTTGATTATATGCTTTAGAAATACAAAGTTTATGAAGTTGACGAAGTAAAAGACTGTTGATATATGTATTCAATGACTTTTTGAATCCAATAAGAATTTATGACATTACAACATAAGACTAAACAGATAAAAAAAAAACATAAGACTAACAAAACTCCTAAATATAATTTACTAATCTAAAATTATTCTACCACCACATGAATTCAAGAAGTCTAATAACAAAACTAATTCTACTCATAATATAATAACTCCTAAAACGCTACAAGCCTACTAATAATAAACAATTAAATATTAAGAGATTAGTTAAACAAATTAAAATCTTTATTTGATGAAAAGTACATTTTTTTGACTTTCATTATCACATTGATAGGAACCCCAATTCAACTGAACACAAATTAATTTTAGTTCCAATTACAAAAACTGTTGTAAGGTAAATAGAACATTTATGCAATAGCCATACCCAAATAGATGGAAAACAAAATAAAGAAAATATCATACCAACAATACACAAATTCTGACAGAGAATAAAAAAAAAACTCACAGGTTGACAACACTAAGCATCGTCGACTCTGCATAGATATAAGACCAAATATGTTAATGAAATTACTGAATGTCAGCATCTACGATTTTTTTTTTTTGATTTTTTATTTCACCCATAATTATTACACAAAAGACAATTATGCCTATAAAAATATTAACTAAATAAATTTTATCTCTATGACTTCCAATTTTTTTGCTGAATAAAATTTTTCACTAATATTCTAAAATTTTTGCAAGATAAATTTTATCACCATATATTAGTTAAATAAAATTTATCTCTATAACTTCCAATTTTTTTACTAGATAAATTTTATCACTATGACTTGTTAATACATTCTTTTTTTTCATTCAATTTGAAAAATTCAATTAGAATTATAATATGATGTAAAAAAAATTGTTATTTTTTAGGATATAAACACGACCATCGAAAATTCATTAATCATTGTTATATAATAAAAGATTAAAAAGCTAAAGCCATATATTTTTCTTTTTTTCATACCTATTAGACTTTCAAAATATTTTGAACAACTTTATTAGAAATATATATAAGTAGATATAAGAAAATAGACTTATAAGTAGTATATATTTAAGAGTTGCACCATTTAGTATTGATAAAGACGAAATTTTGGGCATGGGCCGTCATAGTTCAAGAGCCCAATGAATCCAAGAGACCCTTTTGCATAAATGGGTCAGATGGAGCGCTCATAGCTTGCCCGTGCTGAAAGTAGAAAGAGTCGAAACCATTGATAAAAAGACTTAGCCTGACTCGAACCCTTGAACACCCCGCTATGCCACATGTCCTAGGGACAAGGGAACCAACTCTGACATCTATGACAATCACGCACTCGCTAGAGCATTGGCGCGCATAACCTTCTAGAGATCGGGGGAACAGTAGCGTTAGATGAATAGTAGCGCCGAATGGCAAAAATTGTTGCAGGACAATGACAGAAGGCCCCATAGAATCAACAAGAAGGAAGAAGGAGTCACGAGAAATCATAAAGAGGATGGTTAGTATAAATAGAACACTGTTAACCTATCAAGAGGGGG
The DNA here is from genome assembly GCA_023539305.1 of Ilex asprella. Taxonomy (NCBI): domain Eukaryota; kingdom Viridiplantae; phylum Streptophyta; class Magnoliopsida; order Aquifoliales; family Aquifoliaceae; genus Ilex; species Ilex asprella. The sequence goes on from CM042193.1 coordinate 4,272,899, forward strand.
CTCCTTCATCCCCATCACACCGAGGAACATCAAGAGGAATAGTTAGAGCAACAAACATACTCCCTGTAAGAACCCAATACTTGTTTCACCATTGTACTGACCAAGGATCGAATACTATACGATCTTGAGGAGTAAGAGACTCCATTACAGCGGATGTAACTTTAATCTTTCGGCTAAGGCGAACCACTCATATTTTGCGCCGCCTTATAGTCTATAAACTAATCTCTTAACCAGAAAAATCCTCTAAAATCCCCGAAACTTCATTAATTGGGCTTGGCCCGTTACTTTTCGAGCATCGTCAAGTATCATGACATGGTTACACCAATTATATACACCAAAATTGATATAATTATAAAACCTTTTGTGTAATGATAAATCCAATTGGGTGTATATAATTAGTATAACTGTGTTATGATACTAAATGATGTAACTCTTTAGTTTATGTAAAGAATTAAATGCCAAATTGGGTTGGTATTATAATTTTGTATAATTGTTTGATTTATTAAAACATATAAGTAACTGGTTGATGTATTATATGGTAATTGTAACTATTGGTATTATTGATTAATGTAATTGTGTTGTTGTAACGTTGATATAAAGAGAGAGAAAATAAGGAGCTAAAGAGTAACGATGAAAGAAAATAAGGGGAAATAGAATGAGAGAGATAAAAAATTAAATCAAATCTTTACATATTTAAAATAAATTATCAATATGAGAGAGAGATAGATTTTTTTTTTTTTTTGGGAAAGAGGAAATATATTGAAAGAAACCATGATTACAAGAAGCAAAGATCAAAGAGCAAAGCTTAAACAAGAAACAGCATGGCTTAGAACCTGCAAAGAACATTAAAAAAAAAAAATCCAATGTGTAGAATTCACCAGCCATGCATCCCCAAAATAGCTGGGCATGGTCCAGCTGAAAGGCACGAAGAATACCAGCCGAAGACCAGCTGAAAATCCAGCTGGAAACCATGGTAAATTAGCTGAAACCAGCTGAACCAAACCTTAGATGAACCAACAGCAGTAGAGAAACCATTCGCAACTGAAAACAAGAGATAGATAGATAGAGAGAAAGTGGGGAAGAGAGAGAGAAATCTAGGGAGAGTGAAAGAGTAACAGAGAGAGGGAGAGACAGAGAGTAATGGAGAGAGATAGTAATAGAGTAATAAATGATTTTTTAGTTTTTTTTCAAAAATATGTGCTAAGGCGAAATAAGTTTTCTTAATGTAATTTAATTCAATTAAGTCCAAATTTTTTGACCGACTTCCAAGTTACCCATTTAAAAATTCTACATGGGAAAAGACCTAAATCCAACATATAAATATACAGTGGTGTCAAAGAAACCAAGCCTTTAATATGTAAGAGTAAGTTAACAGGTAACAGAGACAAGTTATAAATTCACATGTCATAAGTTCAAATCTTGATAATTTATTAAGGTCAAATCATGAGAAATTTATTAGGTGTCAGCGTGGATGACCTGTTTTTGACCGGATCATGAAGGAATTAGTTGAGTATGCATAAGTTGAGCCAGATATTCCTAACTATTGAACCAAAGAAAAAAACCAAGTCCCAAGGGCTAGGTTATTTTTTTTTTAACTAAAAAAAAACTCATTCGTAAAATCAAATATAATTGAATTCATGTTCATCTTGAACCAATAATAATCAATTTAAGCTAAATAACTCAAAATCCTTGGCTTGAGTAACACCCTTCAGTGAAAAACTTTTATGACCTGTTTGGAATTTTTTTTTTGGGATTGAATGCATTTATTAATTCTTTTCAAACTCAAGGATTTGTATATTAGATTCAAACAAAAATCCTATCATATCTCATGTTTGATAAGTAACGCAAATATATGTAGGGTCCATGCTAAATTATGTTATTCAATTAATTAAAATGTCCATTATTAGGTGAATAAAAGAATTAATTTTTGAGTAAAGCAATCTTTTTATCAACAAATTCAATCGATCACTTTTAAAACTCACATCATGTATGAATTTTAATTCACTATTCAGAAGCAGAGACCGAGATTCATTTCCCTTATATATCTTGAATCTCAAATCTTGAACCAAATATGAGATTAAAAGATACATTAAACTATTTTTACAAAACACACCCACTAAATTCCACTCAAATCCACATACACTTTATGTGTTGCAATTTTCTCCATCGTTGGGCCCTAGTTATGGGTGTTTTTCTTCTTTTTTATGGTTCCAGGAGCCCACAACTTGTACATTTATGGAGACTAATAAATAAATGTGCACCACCAGTTTAGTCTCCTAGTGACCCCTAGCGCTGTGTGTCTTCTGGACTTTGAAGAGCTATCACTATTTTGATTTTTTACCAGAGGAGACCTAACTAACACCTACCCAACTCCGATTGTATGATCATGAGCCCATGCTATTTTTTTTAAATTCCTAAATATTTTCAGTTTAGGAACATAAAAATTTAAAATAATATTGATGATATATTTTTATGGATTTTACCCATAGTTTATCCTAGTTGCAAGGGGCTTTTAAGTCTATCTGCCTACTTTTCCCAATTTTTGATAAGATTTTGAAAATTTTCGGTTACTAAATTTGATGAACTTGTTAGTTCTCATAAATAAATAAATTGACACAAAATTCAACTAATGTATGGTAGAATATTATGTATTATGGTTACACTATCTCAGTATTATCATGTGGTATAACTCTCTAGTAATAAACAAAACAAATATGTAACGTGAATCTCACTTTTTTATATGAAGTGATTATTATCCTACATAAAGAATAGTTATTTAAAAGAGGATGGTTTGTTTTGCACACTTGTTGAGTTTTATTATGGACGGTTTATCTTATATAATAATATTAATTTGATATAAATTTAGATGTTCTGAATTTGAATCTTAATAATCTCTTGAGCCTAAGTAATGAAAGAAGATGATCTGTCTTTGATTAGACCGGATAAAAAATTATTCAAGGTACATGTAAATTGACTTAGGTACTCTCTCGATCGTTGAAAAAAAAGGGTTAATTGCACCACAAGTCCTCAAAGTATGAAATTTATCTCGTTTTAGTTTTCAATATTTTAATTACATCATTTTGATTCCTAAAGTATCGAATGTATTTCTATATGATTCCTCAATCAGACAGTGTTCAAATTGTTGACGATTTTTTATTATAAACCTGTCATGTAATACTTAAATATGGACAAAATTTTTTTTTGGATAACTCTTAACCATATTTATACTCAAATTTTAGTTAAATAGCTACCTAAATTACACAGTTTTGATCATGAGTTATCTAAATTTTAGTCAAAAGCTATTCATATTACACATTTTTTTTGTCAAAAGTACCTAATTTTTTTTAAGAGCTATATATTTTTTTTATATTTAGGTATTACGTGATAAATTTATAATAAAAAATCATTAGCAATGTAGACGTTGTGTGCTTGAAAAACCATATAGAAACATATTCAATATTTCATGATCAAAATGATGTAATTAAAATATTAATGACCAACATAAGATAAATTTTATACTTTAGAGATCTATAATGTAATTAATAAAAAAAATAATAACATGATATAATCTTTAGAAGAAATATTTTCTCGTATGGTGGATAATCGATCAAAAAAAAAATAATAATAAAAAATGTATAGCTTCGAGAAATATTTGACGTTTCGTGGAGGTTTCGTTTGATGTCTTCTTTTGGGACTTAAATACAGTGTGCGTACCTTGCTAACTACTAAGAGCAATGCTACATATCCCAAATTTATATTCCAAAAGTGTATCCCAAATCAATGGGAACCGTTGGATGAGTGGATCCTACCAATTTTTTTCATTGGGACCCACTCATCCAACGGTTCTCATTGATTTGGGATGCACTTTTGGGATACAAATTTGAGATATGTAGCATTACTCAACTACTAATAGTACCCCCCAAACTCAACTCTGCCCAGGAAAAAGGCAAAGGGCAAAAGCTTATTAGGGTTTTGAAGTTCTCTCAGAGATCGCAGCAGCGACAGCCATGGGTGGAGGCAACGGCCAGAAGGCTAAGATGGCTCGTGAAAAGAACATGGAGAAAATGAAAGGCGCCAAGGGTATTTCTCTCATATCCCCCCTTCTGTCTTTCTCTCTTTGGGGACTTCTTGTCTTGTATTCTCGAAATCTTCTATGTTCAAAATTTTTGTGAGATCGGTGGATTTTGGATCAGAATTGAGTTGATCAACGGCCTAATGTCTGTGCAGGAAGTCAGCTTGATTCCAACAAGAAGGCCATGACCATCCAGGTTGGACTCTTTTTTGTTTGGTCCTAGTTTCAACTTATTACTATAATTCACTTTGATTTGAGTTTGGATGAAATCTTTGTAGTCATATAATTTCCTCTGTTTAGATGTATATACTTTGATTTTTGCTCAGGGTTTGTGAAATAAATGTTAATTGGTGCCTTGAGTGCCAGGGTTCTAATCCATCAGGTGTGTGGTGTGAAGGAAGGGGTCAATTATCACCGTTCACAACCTAGAGGAAAAACAGAATCCATATAAAGATTCAATTCTATTTGAACTTCTAACTGACACTTTCGCCCTCAATTATAAAATTCGATTCAGTAATTTTGTTACTGACCCAACAAATTGCTTAAAAGAACTCTTGCACAAGAATGGTGTTACGGGCCTGTTGAGTAGCTTAATGATTGAACGATTGTAGATAAACCCTTGATTATGGATGAACCTGTTTATTCTCGGAGGGCAAAAGAAGGTGTTTCCAAGCCTGAATTGTTGAATGATTTTTCTAGAAATTATTGGGGATGGCCCTATATTCCTCCCTGTATTCCTGGGCTTTGTTCAGCTGTTTTCATCTTGTGATACCTTGTTCTGAATTGAATGTGTTCTTATATTCAAACATGAAGGTGAAGAATGAAATGCAAACCTTCTCTTACACCAAGTTTAATTCAGTACTTATTAAGAAATTTGCATCAGTTCACACACACACACACACGTGCCTATATATGCGCGTGCGTGCAATTGCATTTTCTCTATCTCTCCGTAAGTGCAGGAAAACATGCACGCACACTTCATACCTGAGACCTGGTGAGGCAACATTTGTATATTTATAAATTATAAATACATTATGTCTAAGCTGCTGCACCAGAAGATATCACAAGGTGGAGAAATGTTCAATAAGCTGAATAACCTTTCTGAAAAATTATAATTCACAGATCAATGGGGGTTGCTTTGTTATGTTTATTCTTGGGTCTGGCGGACAGAAACCTGTAGAAGACAGTCCCTGAGGATAGCCTTAAAATACAGGTTTTAATGTTTATCGGTATATTTCCAAATTATTATATCTTCTTTTGTCCTATCGAGATAGCCTTCTGAGCATAATTCGAAGGTTTGTGGTTAAGTCCTGTGAATGAGACCCTAGGACAAAGCAAAGAAAAGTGCAAAGAAACAGCAATTGGATCACAAATGCATGAAAAAACAAAAGACAGAAACTGCTATAAAGTTAATGCACACAGGCACTCATTTTATTTAGATATTTGATCTAATATTACCAACTCCATTGGCCTGGCATGACTGACTCAGGAAGTAGGAACTCTAATTCTCAGTGTTGTAGCATACTAGCCTAGAAAATCAAGGTTGCATTTAACACTGGTAGAGTCAAACTTTCTGGAAGGAAACTACAAATGCATATGGGGAATGCATGGTTCTATATAGGCAAGGAAAACGAGAAACCTTGAACATTGATCACTTAAGAGTCTAACACAATATGAGAAAATGTGAAGCTTTAGGGACCCTTTCAACTCCAATATCTTTAATAGCAAAAAAAACTCCAATATCTCTGTTCATTGGCAGTTTTATTTTGAAAAAAACTTAGCAGGATGAAACGAGTCTTCTTTGTTTGTTTGATCAATTCTAACACATTTGATTGTCGAATGCAGTGCAAGGTATGCATGCAGACATTTATTTGCACCACATCAGAGGTGAAGTGCAAAGAACATGCAGAAGCAAAACACCCCAAAGCCGAGCTTTCCGCATGTTTTCCTCATCTCAAGAAATGACTTGAAGCTGCAAAACAACTTTATGATGTGTTGAAACATAGTCTCAATTCTGTCAATGTGCTGTTCCGGTATGGTTGCTGAGGAATGTTCCAAACTGTTGGTTGTGTTGGCTTGAAACTATTTGTGGAGTATGTTCATAATATCACATACTTCTTCCATTGAGTACTGTTTCCACCGTATATATATATGTTATATGGGTAGTCTGAATGGCATTTGTTTTGTATGGTGTTTCATTAATTACTTGCCCAAAGCCCGCTGCCCTTTGCCTGAACATGCCTGCGCACAAAATAACCCAGGTCAACAGCCATTTATTTCCCGAGGAAACTTCCAATTTTGTGGGGAAATTGATTTAGGATCCTCAATTCCACACTTGGGATGCCACGTATGATGGGATAGGATTACGGTGAAACATTTGGCTTCCATGTGCATTGTACCTGTTATTCAAAGCATATCATAATTAGGCAATTGATTATTTACGTTCGGCAAGGCACAGCTGGTTGGTCAATTTTTAGATAGACGTGCGACCTCAAGTGATTTAGGCCAAGTTGGGTGAGATGTCTTTAGGGCTAATAATTGAATCGAACTATTTGGATTCGGCTTGGATAAAACTTGTTTTGAGGCTCATATTTGAAAAAATTTTTAGGTTCGTTTAAAAAATAAAAAATTTAAAAGGCTGGACTTGAGCTTGCAAAATTTAGCTAATTTAATTGTAAAATAATAGAGTTACTCAGGTTCGGATTCGACTCATTTTCTGAACGAATCGAATTTGAACAATTTTTTATGTTTATTTATAAAAATGAGCTCGAGAGATTAGTTTTAACTTAGTTTGATTATCAACCCTAATATCTTGTAATACATGTTCTCTTTATTTTTTTTAGTGATCACCAATTCAATAGGGATCGTACATAAGATCACCAATTCAATTGGGATTGTACACAATAGATCTTTTACCCGTTAATACGTAATAGTGGATCATCAATTAGGAAGGAAAATAAAAAAATATATTAAAAAATTATTTAGATTCATTTTGAAGATCCCATTGGGCATCTTATGCTTTCACAAAATCTTCATTTTCCTTCCCGTTCTAAAGGTGAAAAGCAGATAAAATATATAAATATATATGTATATATATATAGTCCCTGTGGCAACTCTAGCCTTATTAACTAATAGAACAATGCTATTGAAACCCAATTTATTGATTTAATTTGTTGATCTAATTCACTATAACTTTAATTGATTGTAGACCCCACCAAACAGTAAAACTAAGGTAATTTTTTATCTTAGTTAAACCAAATGTCATTAAGGAAGGTCAGTTACATAGCAGCAAGTTCAACATCAAGGGAACGTCTGATTAACGTTGTCACCAAAATTCTTAATAAGTGACTAAATCCACAATGCTAAGATAGTGAAATAAAATAATAATATAAGGGGGGAGAGGAAATATTCACACACAAATAACATTGGCGTTAGAATGTTTTGTGCTAAGAATGTACAATCTCTGGAGATGATGAGTGAGTCGAAGAATGCCATTTTTAGTCGACCGCCTAGCTAACAAATACATCAAACACATAATAGGTTCTACAAACAGGCACTCGAAACCACATTACACGAGATCACGTATGGATAATGAAATTGAAAGAGGCCAAGGTTACTGTGTCCGCATCCTGCTATTTTCAGCAGCTTTCACTTGGAAGAAATATGGATGTGCCTGAAACAGAAATAGATGTCTTATAAACCTATTTTCATAAAGTTAAAAAATACATCAACCACAACTTTTATCAGCGAATGGAGACCAGAGTCATTATTTGCTGTTATCTGATTCAGGGTAAAACTCTGTTGAAGGCGCCTCTGTACAGTTGAAATTGTAACATCAGGAAGCTGTATTATTGAAAACTTTGTGGAACTTAAGATCAAAAGGCTAGGCATGTAGCCTTATACAATGGATGTTATATTTAATTTTCTATGTATTACTGAAGTGTGAACAAGGCCAGTTTCCCTAGTCAAACACTGTTTTGCAGAAAAGCAGGCTGGGAGGAAGGAGAGAAAAGAGGGAATGGAGGTTATAGAGTTAGAAGTTAGAACGGCAATCAACAAGAAGCTCATATGCTTGGACTGTAAGCATTTAGCGTAATTGTGAGTTTCCAACACTCAATAATTGCATGGCAAAGTACAACACCTACTTCAACAACTGGTTTTGAATTTTTTTTTCCCCGGTCTGAAGGGAATTCAAACCCAAGAAATCATGTGGGAAGGGAAGTGAGCCTCTCAAGGCCAACCAAAGCCAGAAGGGCTAATCCCCCCCTGGATTCTTGAGTGTAAACAACTAAGAAAGACACAAAAAGTGTTACCAAATACAATATGAAAATTTTGAAAGCATGCCATCACCGAAGGTAGGCTTAAGTAGAAGTTTATGATAATAAACCAAGGAAAGTCGAACTATCAATTTCTGTGAAGGGAAAATGAAGAGGAATTGATAGATGACTTGTCAAAGAAGGAATAATTTCCAAATTCCAAGTATATAATATGTAGAACCAAATTGCAATCTATAATTACCATTGCTTCTTTTGCTGTAAGCCTGTCTTGATGATCATAGCGAAGCAGCTTATCAAGAAAATCAATGGCCTGTATATTACAAGCAAAAACACAAAATAAGCAAGCAGTAACGGTATATAGATAGCTGAAATAATTAGGATAAAACAACACAAAACTGTTTAATGACACAATGATTAACCTCTGGAGAAACCAGATGCTGATTGTCTGCATTAATAAATCTGGACCAAGGCTTCCTGCTGTGCCTGCAAGAAGAATTTATGGAAAACAATTACAAAGAGCATTATTACACTCAGAGAATTGTTGATGTTTTTATATTATATTTTTGATGCACATTTGCAGAAGATGGGGAAGAGGAAGGTTGGTTGGTATATTTGGTGTTGGCTGATAAAGATTCTTAAAGAAGCAGCTCTTCCAAATCAGAAAGATGCAAACTAGCTTGCATTACACAGGCTACAGGGCAAAAGGTTGTAACCTTTGTTAAGGAAAAAAAAAAA
>CM042193.1:4286587-4308806 GCA_023539305.1 Ilex asprella
AAAAAAAAATCATGTTTGTATAAAAAATCCATTCCCGAGTTTTCAAACTCAGCCCGTAGATGGCCCAAAAATTAAATTCATGATTATGAGTTTCGTCAAACTTAGGGAATGGGTGGGTTTGGAAAGATGAGTAAATGATTAAAGATCTAAATGACAATTGTAATTCTTAACATGAGTATGAATTGCATTGATCAAAGATAAAATAATCATTTATAAGACAAATAATTGTTAGTAATTGTAATGTATCTGTGGGTTGTACATGTCTATGTGTTGCATATGAAATATAGATATGAATCAGACTGAATGTTAAATTTTATCTTTAAAAAGAAGAATTTGAGTTTAAAAAAATTTGGAGCAATCAATGTAATTCCCTCTCCAAAATTCACCCAAACAAGTCCTAAATTATTGAGCCTTATTATAGTAGCGGTAAAAATCCACCGTCACTCCGTCACTGGTGGGGGTGTGTGTGTATTCAACGATGGTGATCAAGTTGATAGAAATGGACAAATTTTAAAACTATCCTCATCAATCAGTTTGTGCTTTTATTCGCATGAAAAGTTAAAAAAGAATCTTCACATGAATTTCACGTGATGACATTAACCATTTCATCCACTTTGTTTTATATGAACCCTAAATTCTTCCTTTCTTGTCTATTCTGTATAAATTCTGGCATGCCCACAAATCAATGGAGATAATTTTATGGAGTTGACTCCGGTATACCGTATTATTATTTATTATTTTTGTAATTTTTTTTATTTTTGTGAGTATTTTCTTATTATTGTGATAAAAAATAATAAAAATAATTACCACAAAGTGTTAAAAACAATTACAAAATCATTCTTAAAAGTGATATTTTATTTTTTTTGCACAGAAGAAAAATGATAAAAATAGTTGTCATAATAGTAGTAAAAATACCCACAAAAGCAACAATGTTTTTACTGTAAAATGACCCCAAAAAACTATAAAACACCCGTTAAGATAGTAAAGTTTGAAAGTATGATATCGAAATAAATCTTGTTCGAAGTTAATTTATTAAATTAATCACTGACAATTATTGAATTGATTGTGACTTCCAACATATTTTAAACTCATTATTAAATCAATGATTGTGATGAATTAAGTTAATAGATTATGTTAACAATTTTTATCCAAATAGTGTTATTATTCATTTAGTTTTTTACCTCTTACCATATTCCTTTTTTTTTTTTGAGGTAAGTTTTTTTTTTTTAAAAAAAATTATGTTATTTATTCACAAAACAGGAATTACAAAAATCAAAAGAAGGCAACAAAAGCCTTTCCTGACGAACAAAGAAAAAACAAGGCATAAACGTCTTTTACAATTTGAAACAAAAACTTGCAGTCATACCAGATTAAACAAAAGATAACCCAGCTCAAAATTCTACTCACATCCATGCTCTTCTTTCTCAGGGAACTTCAATCAAAACAACACTAGGCACTGTTACCCTTTGTCATCAAAAAGCACCCCCTCCTTTTTGCGCAAAACCGACATACCCAATTGGTCATTAGACAAAGCAAAACCAATCTCACAAGGCAGTCTTAAATCAACTGAAAAATCCACTATTTTCCACTCTATCACAGCATAAGCAGCCAGCCTATCAGCAACTCCGTTTGATTCACGAAAAACATGCACCAACCGAAAATTCAATTTTTTTAACAAGGTTTTAATCTGTCTCAAATAATCCAAGCAAGACCAAGGACATGAACAAGTTCCCAACACCGTCTTCACCAAAACCATTGAATCACACTCAATCAGAAATTCAGAACAAGAAATATCATGTTGCACAATAAGTTTCAAGCCATCACATAGAGCACGAAATTCAGCCATTTTATTTGAGCACTCCCCGTAAAAGAATGATGCATCCAGAACAATCTTTTCCCATTCGTTTCGCACCACTGCCCCACCTCTTGCCAACCCAGGATTATCTGGAGAAGCACCATCAGTATTAAGCTTTAAAAGACCCTTTGTTGGACTAACCCACTTCACCCAAACACATTTTAACAAGATATTATCCGAAAGTTCAATGCGTAAAAAACATAAAAAGGCTTTACCCACAGTATCATCTAACACTTTCAGTTTAATACTTCTAACTTGGTATCAAAGAATGCTGCAGATTGTCACAAATAAAGAGTAAGAATACAGTTTTCCTTCCCCTGTAATTCGTCTGCATCACTCTTTCCACAGTTGCCAGTAAATCACTAAAGACAGACTTCTAAGCAAGCCATGACTGAAAGATTTTTTTTTAAATATCCTGCATAACCTTTGAAACCTCCCAAAAGGAGTGTCCGCTTGTACCAGCTGAAACCCACCAAAAATTACAAATTTTCTCCAAATCAATTTTGCATAAGAACAATCAACAAACAAATTATTCTCATTCTCTACATTTTGGTAACATAAACAACAACGACTCACAACAACAATTCTAATACGCAAGAAATTTGAGTCCAATGACAAAGCCTTTTTCAATATTTTCTACCCAATCAACTGGGCACTTGGGGCAGTATTAACCTTCCAAATTAGAGAAGCAAGATCATCCACTGCATCCTTCCTTCTAATGAAATCCCAGGCAGATTTAACAGAAAAAATCCTAGACGAAGAATCCTGCCAAATAATTCTATCCGCCTCATCTGATAAACATATCTTAGAATGTAAAACTTCATTCTTCAACTGATCAGACAAAACACCATCAAAATTAGATATACTCCATTGAGCATTTACAAACAATTCAGCCATTTTAGGGAAAGTACAAGGCATAGAGTCCATTCTGTAGATCAGAGGACCAATACCCATCCAGTTGTCACAGAAAAAATCTACCCTTTTACCATCTCCAATCAAAAATCTGAAACCAAACACTACTTTCTCAAAATCAACAGCATGAGATCTCCCTAAACATCTCAACAAACTTTTCCCCTTTAAAAATTTAGAGCTAAAAACATTTGTCCACAGAGAGGAACCCTGCATTAAAATCCACACTTGCTTCATACGAAAAGCTGTCTGTACCTCTTCAAATTTTCTCAACCCCAGCCCCCCTCCTGTTTAGGCATAGTAATTTTCTTCCAAGCAACCCAATGTCTCTTTTTAACATCCAATTTATAAGACCATACAAAGCTTGCCATTAAAGAGTTTAATTTGGATATAACAGTCTTCGGCAAATTCAGACAAGCTAGCAAATGCATAGGAACTGCACATAACACATACTGAACCATAAGGAGCCTCCCCATATTAGACAGTAACTTGATATACCAACCTTCCATTCTTTGACGAAATTGCAAAATAAGCCCTTCAAAATAACTGATTCTCACCCTACCTTGAATAATAGGGCACCCTAGATAGGTAAAAGGACAAGTTTTGACTAGAATACCAGCTAAACCAGATAAGACATGTCTCCTATCCATAGAGATAAACTTGGAACAGAACATGGAACTCTTGGGTAAACTCACTCTCTACCCAGAACTCACCTCATATTGCTTTAAAAAAGCCGTCAAATTTTTTAGAGAACTTTTATTGCCCCTTAAAAACACTAATGTGTCATCAGCAAATAAAAGATGACTAATCAGCAAAACCCCTCTTCCCAAATGATAGTGCTTCACCAACTCCTGCTCAAATTTTTTTTTCAATCCCCGACTCAAAACTTCCTCAGCCAAAATAAAAAGGTAAGGGGATAAAGGATCCCCCTGCCTTAAGCCCCTAGAAGAAGGAAAGAAACCTCTTCTCACCCCATTAACAGTCACAGGAAAAAAATTGATTCTGTAAACAGTTAAAAATTATTTGAACAAACAAGGCAGAAAAGCCAAAACAATCTAACATCTCCAACAAAAAATCTCACTCCAGCCTGTCATAAGCCTTCACGAGGTCTAATTATTTTTTTGAGGTAAGTAACCTCCTACCATACTTGATTATTTGTGTTTAATAAAATAATTAAAAGATCATTCAATTATTTTAAAATTAAATAGGAGTCGAACTCGTATAATTGTAGGTTAGGAAAATCTTGTGTGTTGTCTTTATTTTGGATGATCCATAATATAGACGATATGATTGACTAATAAGCTCTATTTCGTCTCGTCTTAATTTAAGTTTCTCTCCCTCTCATAGTCCTCCATCCTAAGAGCATGATGTTTGGAGAATTGCAATTCTATATGAATCATAATATCAATTCTATCTTATAATATAATGATTTTCTTCATAATACTAACTTTACCATTATTATTAAATGTAATGTGATTACCCTTATGTTAATTGGATAAAATACAATACAAAAAGCTAATATTTAAAAAAAAACTAAAAATGATATCTCCATATTCAAAGAGTTGTAATAAATGAAACTATATAAAAATATATCATGTAATTGCAGGTTAAATTAACAACTATTTAATTATTTCATAAGTGAATATGGAAAAAAAAACAAAAATTTCTAGTAGATCCACTAATAAAGAAACAGTATCAGTGAAATTTTAGATAATATAATGTTATTTTTCATTTAAAGCAATATACATGAGCGTAGATAAAAATTTAATGGGAGTAAATTGTGATTTTTGGGGAAAAAAATAGCATGAAAATTGGAAGTTTTGGTTTGTAATAATGGGCTAAACAAGAAGTCATATGAAGTGTCAAATAGTATAAAGGTATCTGTGAAGGTAAAATACTCTACAAAGAGTATAGGTGAACTTTTTCTTTATATATTTGTCCATTATTTGTTATGTAACACAACTTAAATGTAATTTAAAACATTATAATTCAAATGTAATTTAAAAAATATAATTCAAATGCATATAGCCGACTCAGAAAATATAGCCCACGATTTGCTTCAAATTCGCTAAATTGAACCAATTTTGTCACATTTGGTACAGTTTTAAGCGTTTTTTGAAACTTGTTAGGACAGCGGCCCTGAGCCACTCGTTTTAATTTGATCGATTGATTGGGCCTGCCAGTTCAAATCCAAGGCCCACAACCTGTCCTTTTGGGCTATCATTTTATTCCCAAGCCACCACGTCTCAGGCTGGTCTAATTCATGTTTGGCGGCCTTCCAAAACTTTGGGCTATGTTCTCGATTGAAAGTAATGGTCTCTTTGATTGGGTGGACATAAAAAGGGTTGTTTGTACTTTTTAAGGACTTAATTATTCAATTTTTTTTGTATATTTTTTACAATTAAGTATAATTTGGTGTACTCCTTCCAATTTTCCCATATTTTTTACAATTAAGTATAATTTGGTGTAGCCCTTCCAATTTTTGTACATATTTTATCATTATATCTATATATAAAATTAATGTATATGTAATTGATAAATATGATATATTTATATATCAAAATATATATAAACAAATAACATATATTTCAACGTATATAATTAATTTTTCATCAATTTTCCTCCTAATTTTGGAGGGATTGATTTTTGTGAGTTGGAAGAAAAGCTAATTCATTCACTTTTTTATCATTTCTATATTTTTTTCTTAACAAACATAATATTTTATCTATTCCTCTATCTTTCCATTTTTTTATTTTTCTATAATGTCAAACGAAGTATAAAATTTGAGAGTATTCAAGCCATCAAAGCCCTACAAAATAAGATTATAGGTTGGCAGGAAGTGGCGTACCCAACCCATAATGGAAGGCCCAACATGGCCCCAAGTTTTGTGGTTTAACTGCTCCACACCCGCCAGCCCAAAAGTTAGAGGGCTGTGTACCTGTAAATTATGCAATCGTCGCAAATCTTGAGACGCCGTCGTTTTAACCTGATTACCTTCTTGCCTGGCAAGAATTTACTGCTGCAGCTCAACTCTATTTGTTGAATCTTTAATTCAATTTTGGGGTTCAGAATCTTTTGAACTTTTTCTTGCGGAATCTTACCCTTGCGGCTTGCCCGCCCCCTCTCTCCCTCTCTCTCAGACGCAACTCCTTCACAAGATAAAGCATGAGCAAAGGACCGGGCCTCTTCTCCGACTTCGGTAGAAAAACCAAAGGTAAAGCTCTCTCTCTCTCTCTCTCTCTCTCTCTCTCTCCTTATATATACACTTACACGCTCAAGTCAATTTGTGATATCTGTTGAGGTGAGGCGATTGTTGATTTGTAGACATATTGACGAAGGACTACAATTCCGAACAGAAGTTTAGCATTTCCACTCAGAGTGATACCGGAGTGGTATGGTCTTATTATACTTTGCCTCAATTTTTCTTTCTTTTTTCTTGTTTCAATTTTTTTCTTCTATTAATGCCCTATCAATCAAGTTGTTCCGTTGAATCATTTATAAACTTGTAAAATAATTTATCAATTGACTTATATTGTCTAGTTGCAATCTGAATTTTCTTTTCTGCGATTTGTAGTGTTGAATTGATTAAAACTAGTTTAAGAATCACCGGTGCACGAATTGAAGGAAATCTAAGCATTAGTTATTTAAAAAGAGCATTTGATTTTTTCATTTGTAAATCGAAATCCCAAATCCACTCATAGTGCCTTGTGATTTTCATTCCATTTTTTCCTATTTGCTTGTCTTAATCTATTCCGTATTCAGACAGTCTTATTGTTTTTCTTTTGGTGATATTTTTATGATATGAATTTTTTCTTTTTGGCCAATAAGGAAGTTCTTACAAGTTAAAAAGTGAAAGGATAGTTGTAATAAATACTTCAAGGTGGTTGTCTTCAATAAAAATTAAAAAAAAAAATTTATGAAAATTTGATGAAGAGGAATAGATATAGAGCTTACTACTGGCTGTATGTTTTGTCAGAACTTGTAGGAAACTCTTCTTTGCTGATTTTTTATGATAGTTAGGGGAATGACTGAGCAGCTGTCAACTGGCTTGGGCATTAATTCGGTGCATCACTCAAATCATGATGATAAATGATTTTAAGAAGAAAATTATGGGAAAGTGCTGTTGGTTTTTCCTTTTCCACCTGAGAAGTTAACATGCTAAAAACTGAGGAGGATTTAATGTATAAATACCACCGACTTTCTCTGATGCCGTGGCAGTTCAAAAATGTTCTCAATTTGTAATTGGCTGATTTTACCTATCTTAAGATTGAAAAGTTGTGATCATGGTATTGTTATTCCAATTTTTCCTAGTCTGGCATCGAGGATTCATAACCACTTTAGATGTGCCACGTGTGATCAGAGATTCTAATGCTAGCCAGTGTTGTTTGATTGAGGCCTTGGCAGTTGGTGGCCTTGCTTCTGTAGTTTGGGTTAGCTATACATTTGCTAGTTTGATGTCACGGAATTGCTTGCCCTTGCTGTATGATGTACTGTTTGAGCATACTCTGCAATGACTGATCGCTATGCTTTGTTTGCTTATTTCATTCCCTCCCTGATCCTGTGCCTATGTCTCCAGGTCCTTGCTTCAACTGTAGTGAAGAAGGGAGGACTCTCCTCTGGCGATGTGGCTGCACAATACAAATATAAGAATGCCATAGTTGATGTCAACATTGATACAGAATCAAATGTAGCTCCTTAGACCTCTCTCTTTCTCTTTCTAAATATAATATATCTTGTTGCTGAGAACAATTCCTTGGCTTTGCAGATCTCAACAACCCTCACTGTCACAGATGTTCCAGCATCTACGAAGACCATGGTTTCATGTAAATTACCTGAATACAACTCTGGCAAGGTATCTTGCAGATTGACCATGGCCTTGAATTTATGATTTGCAACTAGGATAGTTCTCTGACCTTATTGTTTGCTTTCTTTTGCAGATTGAATTTCAGTATTTCCATGAACATGGGAGTGTCACTACAGCTGTTGGTCTGAACAAGTCTCCAGCTCTTGATCTTTCAGCAACCATTGGTACTCCAAGCGTTGCCTTTGGCAGTGAAGCAACCTACTTGGTATCCTCCGGTAGTTTCACAAAGTATAATGCAGGAGTGCGCTTGACTAAGCCCAATTTCTGTGCATCCGTGATTTTGTAAGTTCAATGTTGCAAAACTATGAACAGGAAAAAGTAAAAACCCCTTCAATGGGATGGTTTGGAACTTAACGAAAAAATCGTGTTCAACCATGTATTAATTTGGAATATAGCCTCGTGAAAGATAACTGGACAGGGCTTTGTAATGTACTGTGCTCCTACTGAGTTGCTGGTCTGGTTTATTCTCCAGGGCAGACAAAGGAGATGCACTAAGGGCCTCATATTTGCACCACCTGGATCAGCTGAATAGGGGAGCTGTAGTGGGTGAGATCACTAGAAAGTTCTCCACAAATGACAGCACATTAACAGTTGGCTGTTCGTATGCTGTTGATCCTCGTACGGTGGTAAAGGCTAAGCTCAACAACCATGGCAATCTTGGGGCTCTATTACAGCATGAGCTGAAGCCCAAGTCCTTCCTGACAATCTGTGGATCTTTTGATACAAAAGCCATGGAAAAGAGCCCCAAGTTCGGGTTGGCACTCTCTCTTAAGCCTTGATTGCTGATTTATTGTTATAGGTATATGATCAAATGATTGAAAAAGGAACTAGAAAAAGGAAAAAGGAATTACCATATGTAGTTCTATGAAATTTATTCTTTTTTCATAATATAAGATTGATTTGAAGCTTGGTCTCTGTACTGGTCCTCCAGCATGCGGAACAGATTGGATGCCTCGTTGGATTGCTAAAGCTTGCATTAGAAAGATTTATTTTGGGTATGTAATGTGTTGACTATCAACCTATTCAAAGTCTTCTCAAGAACCTGTGAGGCCGAAAGGTTAGAACCCTACAGTTTAGATCGTTTGAAGGACAACATCTGACTTGTAATATCTCGATATTTTAAATTCAAGTCTCATAAGATATGTCCTAATCGACACTTTGGACTTATGATTGAGGGTGGTTGCGCATATTTCGCTTTTACATACCCGCTACTAATTAAAAAAAACGCGTAGTTCAAAATTATTACAAAAATTAGAGCCCATTGTTTTTGACCAGAGAAAAACGGGGATTCTCGTCAAACCCTTGAGATATGAGCTACTTTCGGCAAAACATGTCATGGGTTATTCTGGCAAAACAAATACTCTTCATTCTGCGTCATTATACCAACAAAAATTTATATTCTATCACTTTCAAGACCAATTGACCAAAACATCTGATTAGCTAAATGAGGACCATGGATGTGTTCAACGCTTTCAAAACGACCAGGCTATTTAGATATTGTAGTCAACAGTGGCAGGAAAAAAAAATTATTACCGTATCAATATTTATAAATTTTGTGGGTTTTTTTATAAAATTTGAGGGTCATTTATAATTTTTGAGGGTTATTTGTGATTGATCTTAAAAATTTTAGGATCGATCACAGACAATAACTCTATAAAAGTTATAACTTGAACCATAAAATTTGTAATTTTTTTTATTATAAACAAATTTAAAAACTTATATTTCAATCCATAAATTTATAAATTGTGACGATGCGGTAACAATTTTTTTTTTTTGACACCATTAAGATGGTCTTGTCCGTAGCAATTATTTAGAGCGGAGAAAGTTGGCAAAGTAAAAGCACATGGATTTACTTTTAGGCAGAGAGGTCTCAATCACCAAGGACGACTAACCTTCTAGATCTCTCTTTTTTATTTTTTTTAACTAACCTTCTAGATCTCAATTACCGTTATCATTTGCGGTACAACTTTCCTTTTGAACGTAAAAGACCGGTACTAGTTGCAGTTAGAGTGGAACTTTATGCTGGTTTTCCCGTTAAATTCATGGGAAAAACTCAAATACAACGAATGCCAATCACATTACACCTCATTTCATATTTAATCTATATGTTCTAATCTAAAATAAATTAAGAAAAACTTCAAATACACCCCTTTTAATTTATCATATTTTTAAAAATATTTTATATTATTCAACACATTACTGACACTCATATTTAAACATTATTGACGCTCTTTACCATTAAATTATTATTTTTAATTAAAAAATATCCAAAAATACCAAAATTACTCTTACATATACTCCAAACAATCTTTTTAAATAAAATTTGATAAAATTCAAGCAGATTAAAAATTATTTTTTACTTATTAAAATTTGAGTCGATTAAAATTCAATTCGAGTTGATAAAATTTATTTTTTTAAGTATTAAAATTCTAGACGATTTGAGCTCTACCTGAATTATTACTGCCGATTAAAATTTGTTTCGAACTGATTAAAATTTATATATTTTTTATTAAAATTCGTGTCAATTAAATTTCAATTCAAGTTGATTAAAATTCATTTTTTACATATCAAAATTTGAATCAATTAAAATCTATTTTTTTAATGTATCAAAATTTGGACCAATTAAAATTCAATACAAGTTGATTAAAATTTGATTCGAGCCAATTAAAAATTTAATTGTCTTGAACAGGATTTTAATTTGCTCCAATTTTAATACGTACAAAAATATAATTTTTAATCGACTCGAATTTTAATACATAAAAAAAAATTAATTAACTCGAATTGAATTTTAATCAGTCCTAATTTTAATATGTAAAAAATTGAGAGAGTCTCATTGGAGATATATCTATCTAAAAGGGGTAAGAATGAAATTTTTCTTAAAGTATATCATGGACAATTTAGTAAAATTATATTCTAATTGATACTTTTAATCTGATAGAAAGTGTTAATAAAGATTCAAAAAATAGATGAGATATCGTTAAAGATATGATTTTAGACAATAACGTTTTGTTGCTTTTGGAGTTTTTTGAAGCAAAATAAAAACGCGAAAAACAGAGCATTTTCAAATTAACGAGGTCTCTACTTTGAGCCTTTTTAGCAACAAAAAACACTATCTAGATTAAAACTTTTTTTTTTTTTGCATCTCTCTCCCCTCAACTTTCTTTCTCTCTTAGACTCTCTCTTCACTTCGACGACGAAACTAGACTCATACAGCATCTTCTCCGACGATTGAAGATTTAATTCTCCGTCGATTGAAGGCTCTTTAATGACTGAGAGCTTCAGATCAAGGTTTTTTTTTATATCTGAGTTTATTTTTTCAAATTTGGGTCTTCTCCAGCGAAAGGGTTCTTCTCCAACAAATGAGTTCATCGTCTTCTCTGTGGACTGAGGGCTCTCCGACGTGTACCAAAGGTTGTGTATGTTTGAACTTGGATGGATTTTGGATTTGTCTTTGTCTTCGTCTTCTCTGTCGTGCTAAGATCTGTGTATATAGGTTTGTATCTGTGTGTGTATAATTTGTGTGTGTGTTTGTGTGCACGCGCGTGTGTTTGTGTGCGCGCACGTGTGTTTATGTTTGTGTGTGTGGATTTTGTGAAGACAGAGAGATGAAAAATAAAGTTTAGAGATGGAAAATTATGAATTTTGTGGATTATTGTTCAAGCAGATTTTATAATTTTTTGTTCCTTAAAACTATTTTAAAAATATATAACTAAACATGATTTCCAATCTAAAATTTTTTAAAATGCAAACCGAATAGGCCCATATATTTCTTTGCTGCACTTGTTAGGGAATAATGACTTACAAGAAGATTTGATATTTCAAAACCAAAACACTAGGAATGTATCACAAGCTATTTCATTTTTGAGTGATTCTAAACTGCTAACCAAATCAACCCACTTGCTTTCAAATGGTATCGTGTACGTGAACTACAACGTAAATATCAAGCTATCATTATCAAGTGTGGAGGAGAAGTCTTCAATTTATGCTTAATTTATTTCATTAACAAACAGTTATTACAAGTCAGATGTTCTTTATCCAATAATAATCTGTATAGAAGAAAAGTCTCCAGTTACTATTCAATGATTTTTCTTTTTTAGTAAACATTCAATTATCTGCCATTGCCAGCTTTGGCCAGGATAGTGCAGGTGACGACAACAATTTTCCAAACCAATATGAAGGTTGTTGATACCAATGAAGAAACAAGAAAAGACAGAGAGAGCAATTGCTCGACTCCAATAATTCGGGAAGAAGGCTTGAGATTGTAGCCATGGAAAGTTTTAAATCTTCTCAGATTCCAGAGGGCTCATCAATGAGAATATACCAAAGAATGCATTAGAAGACCCACTGTAGAAATGGAGTTAGTGGAAAGGTTATAAATAGAGAATATACCTAGGACCACCTGATACCCAATTGTGGATGAGCCTCTATGTCCAACAAATGAACCATGAACTCAATCTTACAGGTGAGGTAGTGGTTAACAGTACCAATGCAGCAAGAGGCCTTATGAAATATGAGATCTACATAGTCAACAGGGTTCTAAGAAAGCCCCTATGCCAGCAAACCTTACATTACAACAATTAAAAAATCAAGATGAGAATGTATTCTTAGTCTGTGTGTACAATTGATGCTGCCATAAAAAAAGATGGTCTACTTGATCCATGAATCTACCCACTGGTGTAAGAATAATCAAATATCAAATGGTCTTAACAAAAAATTAGCACATTTGCTCTAACAAGTTGATCAAGGCCATAGAGGCAAAAAGTACAATCCAAAAGCCCAATAAGATAATGTTACTCTTTACCCAAATCCTTGTTTGTAAACAAACTTTTATCATTAAGAAGAAAAATTCGACATACAGGCAGAATTTCATACAATAATATATATATATATATATATATATATATATATATAAATTCACACAAAAGCAAATAGCTCAGGAACAAAAGAAAACCATTTGAAACCACAAATCCATTTCTCTGGCAGTGAAGAACATTTGGGCAGCCAGTGCCAGGTCCTCTTGGAGACTCTGTAATACAATATCTCAGGCCAACTATAGCAGCATACACAAATCATACCCTGATGCCAAAAACAGTAAACATGTTTATAATTATGGTAGCAGACCGACATGAATTTCCTACACATCATCGAAGGAACACTTTCAACCACCACCCAATTCTCTCCACCACCACTCAATTCCCACAACTTGATGCTTCTTGATATTCCATCACTCCCAATTCCACCAATCATGTACAACTTTCCATCCCCATCACTCACCAATCGAACAAACATAAGCTCATCCGGTAGCTCAACCATTAATCTTTCCCATTTCCCAAACTCCAAATCGAAACTCACAACTGAAAAAGGTTCTGGTGTTGTGAAATACAAGTATCCATTGTTGTATACACCTTCTTGATGATAATAGTTGCTTAAAACCGGGTCAAACCCCTCAAATTCTTGCCATGACTGAACGCCGGAGTCATATAGAAGAGTAATATAAGATGTCCCAGAAGAAGAAGGAGATAGCATGAACAACATGTACCCACTTGAAGTAGAAACCAAAGTAAGCAACTCAAAAACAAATGGTTTCTTTGGAAACTTCAACATCCTTGAAGATCTAGCCAAGAAGTTGCATACAAGGAAAGATGATGAGTTGGGCAAAGAGAAGCAAAGGAGGCCATTAGAAGTCGAGAGGAGTACAGCCGATGGTACATTGGATAGCACGGGAGAGAGGGAGAGAGATACGTTGCGCCAGTTGTTGAGGATGGTGTCATAGAGAGGGCATTCATAATGAAACTGTGGGTGAGAGAGTAAGACAAAAGAAGAGAAAGGTGAAGAAAAAAAAGAGTGATGCTTGGAGATGAAAGAAGGCGATAAGATGAGAGACTTGAAGTGTTTACAGGTTGATCTGAGATTCAAGAAGGTCTTCAATGGTAAAAATGCAAGGACGTGTTCGAGGATGTCCTCCGGCAGTCGGCTCCATATTCCGGGGTCCATTTCCGACGAATTCGCCGGAAATAGTGTGCTCTTACGTTGAACTACGAAGTCCATAAAAGAGTGCCCAAGGCAAGTGTTTGATATAAAAAGCTCCAATCTTTTGTTTGCATATTTATAGTATTACGGGCGCGCACGCACGCGCACACACACAGAGGACCAAGTCGTGCCGTGAAACATGGGGGTAAATTAGTAGACAAGAATTTTGTCGAACACTTTGTACGCAACATACTTTTGAACAATATTACATCAAAATTATATAATTTTTCTCGATTATATCAAACTCAAGGTCAAAGTGATCGTCCTTGCCGGATGTATACTCTAGGCTTTTGTCCTGTATAGTGAAAATTCATTGACAAGAAAAAGAATATCAAACTCCCGTGTCACGATACATGAATATTTTCGATTTTCTCAACTTACAAATAAAAACTTACCTGCATGTTTCAACTAGTATTTTCACGGTTAACATTGGGATGAACTATAATTCGAACATTCCAAGTTCAATCCTCGCTCGGGTCTTCCAGCTTTACCTGATAAACTTAGTTATCCAACTCAAATGTCACTTATTTTGGAGAAATTTCTTATTGACCAAAAAAAAAATGACATCTTGATCTGAAGATTTATATAAATATAGAACAACCAATGTTGCTTTGCCTTTTTACAATATTTTTTAACCTTGAAAGATTTTTTTCTTCTTTTTATGACATATCAACAACTAATGTACTACTAGTTTTGTTGGACCTTGTGCACCTGTGCCAGAAAAATGTACACACGTTCTCTGTCTAAATGCTGATATTCACCAATCTGCCTCAGATAGGCGGCCTACTATACCATTCAGTTGTATATCCTTGTGACTTTCATCTACTTCTTATACTTTCTGTTGATGATACACCTGATTTGGTCTCTTATTCTGATAGTAGAAAATTACACAAAAAGTTCATCCCAATGCACAAAAGTTTTGAAAGAAAGAACTTGTAAATGGTTTTATCTCCATTTTTTAGAGGTCATCTTAGAGATTGAATTTTGCGACATATTGCTTGGATGAACGAACACTTTCAAATTAACATTGTTTCAAACATTAGAACTTAATATTAATCCAATAATTTTACTAAAACCACATCATTAAGTTAGCAAATTAGGTCAAATTTTTATAACCAAATAGCATTACTCTGTTCAAATACAATGACTAAAGCCACAACATTAATTTTCCTTACTCTACCATATGAAACCCACTAAATGGCTGGTAGTAGCTTGGCATTTGACGAAAAGTACAACTTCTTTGATTTGTTCCCTCTACACAACTGATATGATTAGACAAACAAGCTCATTTTTTCATATTGTCCAATCAGTTAAAAAGGGTATGTAACGACTGGTATATCACCTTTGTGCACCAGCTCATTTTTACTACCTGACATAGCAAAATCACAATGAATATTTAAAAGACTCAATAAGAACTATTAATCTGATGGTTCACATTTGAGGTAATGCATAAAAGTGATGAAAAAAAAGTGGTGAGTGTAACAGTATTGAAGTAAAAAGGAAGAGACAAGAAACTCTCATGGTATGAGAATTGGCTCACCAGGTTATTGTTTTGCACATCTAATATTTACATTGTAGCTATGAATCTAAAGGATACACAATTGTAATGATTTTGCAATAAAGCATCCAAAAAGCACAAAGGCGAAAGATGATTACTTCATTCAAAATGCCTTCTTGTAAATATCTCGTGTGTTTTTTTTTTTTTTTTATGTTTTAATGGTTAAAAGTGTTTGGATTAATCTACTCGCACCTCGACTAATCCTCTCTCTGAAGTCCAATTAAAGGCAGGTCATACACAACGAGACTAGGATATTCATGAGAGATAAATCTCTCGTGACATAATCCAACGAGTTATCAAGATTCAAACTCTTAACATCGAGTTTACAGCTTGTCTCTATTACCACTTAAACTACCTTGAATTGACTGTTGTTTTTCAATCCTGATAGGTAGCATACAACATATTCTAAAATATCTATCAAGATACAGGATCAAAGGAAAATTATAATCCAGCGGGTCAATTACGCATTTTGACTTGACGCAGATCAAAAAATTCTTCCTCACAGCCACCACCCCAATTTTTCTTCCCTTTTGCTGGTCACTATCTCTGGAGACATTCGGTAGAGTATGACTAGGGGCAATCTAGAAGAGGAAATCAAAACTTCCAATACAATGTTCTTTTTCTTTTTTCTCAGACTACATATAATTGATATATATAACTAGCAAATATTGCCGACTCTCGAGCCAAAAAAAAATCACCAAGCAATCTAAAATTAGCTGCTCTTAATAAAAATCATGAAATCATTCAATAGAGGGGATTGGGATCCAGAGACCTCACAATATGCATGATCTGAGTTAACTAAACTCTGAGCAGCTTCAGAAAGCTTAACCCCAAGTTCTCATAGGGGGCTCAATACAAACCAAAGGCATGCACCATCTGTTAAATGTTGGTTATCTTGCTGTTTCGGGTTTTGAGCAAGATCAAAAGTTGCAGCATCTGCATGCATCATGTAAAGTTAAAGGTGATGAATAATCACTACGCCTGATTGATGTATACCTGTAATAATATCATCTAAGCATCCTCCCTCTCTGAGGGCCAGAAGTCATGAGCATTTCAACACCTATGAGTATGAAATTTATGTATGCCCGCATTTAATTTCATGAGACAAGGTCATGCATAGCACAAGAATTACACCACTTAATTCATCCATGTCTTAAGCATCCCCACATTTATATAGTATATATGGGAAACTATTCCTATAACGTCAATGTAACTTCTAGTTTTTGGCACCCTAAAAATTTTAAGAAAGTGTTAGCTGGACATCAAGATGTATATAAAGAGCTGGTTGGTGCAGCAAAAAGATAAAGCAATAATTTCTCCATTTTTCCAGATATAATGCCCTACCATATAACAGTCATTTATGTACACAAGCATTTCAAAATGATACAACATCCTGTTACCATGACCCAAGGAAAGCATTTTGTTTCCTTCCAAAATCTGGTGACAAAAACCAATGAACAAAGAAATAGTACTGGGGAAAGAATATGAATACACAGTGTTAACACATTATGTACATCCAAGGCACTAGAATTTATAGGTGACCTGGAAATCTGTAACACGCGTAGGCAGCAGTAAATGTCAGTCGCTCCAGTTATCCTCATCAGGTGCAGGAGCCTGCCCTTTCCTCTGCCATTCCTCCTACATTTTAACCTCAATTATAAGGTAATCCCCACTTGGCAGCATTCAAGGTATATTTAGTTTATGATAATACATAAGGCATACCACTTCAACAGAAATAGATTTGGGTGGAGACCACACAAGAATTTGTCTATCATTACCACCAGTGTATAGTTCCTGCAACACATCAGCCAGAATTTGTTTAACCAGTTTGCCTAACTAACATTTAGTATAGACAAAAGCAAGATTAAGTAACTTGTACTTTGTATAGAGAAAAGGAACAATCTTGAACAAAGGTGTTGGCTAAATTACATTGATAAAACACAGTCACATCATAAAATGAAACCAAAATTTCAACTTTGCCAACTTGTACTGTTAGGAACCCGAAGTTTCTTTAAGGTTGAAGGCACAGGCTTAGTCCATAACCAAATCTGGTAGTATCATGACTAAGTTGGTCTGGTAATTGACTTAAATAGCACCACAACCATGAGTAATAAAGTTTTCATATGTACTCTTTGGGAAATGATTTCAATTCACTTCAAGAGTATCAAAACTTGCAAGTTTGTTTTCACAAATTCATCCAAAAGAAAATTTGATTTCAGCACTCAGATTGGGTTGCAGGATGTGACTAATTGAATGGAAAGTTCAAATGCTCAGCAAAGTCCAGAAGTATAAACAAGAAACAACCCCACACCAGGGAGGGAGAGGGAGAGAGAGAGAGATGGTCATACCTGATCCTGCGCACTATAGCAACAACAATTTACATATTCGTAGTGGCCACGAAATGTCAGCATTGTCTTGCCGGACCACACATCAAATGCCTAAGGGTTTCAGAACATATGTCATAAATTTTGTAGTTTCTAACAACGTAAACAATTGAGCAGTATGGAAATGTCATTACTTTTGCAGCTGTCATGCACGGAACAAAAACAAGGGCTGAATCCTGAGTTACTGCTAACTGTATAGCCTTGCTGGTTTGCAGGCGTGCACTCTCAAAGTTTACAAGAGTATTGCAACCAGATTCTATATCCCACAACCTTACTCGTGAATCAGAACCTACAATTTAAAAATGGGAAACAAAAAAAATACTCAATTGAAATGTAACTGAAGCAGCTTAAGATGCAGCAACAAGCACAAATATCATCTTGAAAGTATGTTTAACCAAAGATAATTAAGAAATCTAGTTGCTCAATTTTTTATCCTTCCTTTATACATTTCCTTGAGAAGTAATATATATGCACCCATGACCAACTGTAACTTGAAACCTGCACCTCACCATTTGGGAGTGGCAAGAGATACCATATAAGCTAACAGCTGAACATATTGCGGAAATGGTTTTTCAGACTACCTCAAGAAGGGGGGGGGGAAGCAAAAAGATAAGAAATAAAGAAATAAAAACAAAGGAGATTGATAGTAAAACAAAGATTGGCCCTAATGTCAAGTGATCATCTACTACATATATTAGACAGACTCAACCTGCACTTAAAAGATACATGCCATCTTCAGTCCCTTTTAATCCTATAATAGCTCCGTAATGGGCAGTGGCGCGATCCTGACTAGACAACATCCCAGGATGAAGTCTCTGCCTCCCGGATCCCTTGGTTTGGCTGGGATTTCGGCTATTAGCAGACTGCTTTAAAACATTGCTGTTAGCAGATTTCTTTGGCGGTGCCCGGGCTTTCACAGATGTATTCTGGCCTGATGATAAGGATTTTGATAATAAATTCTGCACAGGAATACAAGAGATATCATTAGTGAAGAACTCAGAGATTTGCATATTAGATACAATTGACTTGATCATTTTTGGTGGCTCCATGGAGCTTATAATCAGAAACAATGTCAGCAGTTTGAGCTACCCAACAATCCAAATCTGATGCAGTAAAAAAATGAAAAGAAAATTAGAGAGGAAAAATATAAGGATATGAGAGTTCAATCACATTTCTTTTTGTTGCAAGATAGCAACGACAAATAACACACACCCTTGTTTTCATATTCTTTCACTATTCCATTTTAGTGTTTTTTGGGGTGGTGGAAAGGTAGCAAAGTCTGCACTCATCCTCATAGTAATTTGTATTTAAACCTCTTATGTATAGAAGTGCAGAAGGTAATGGTACCCTTGTTACATCAAAATCTAAGAAGCAAAAGTGTGCCTTTCTTTGGATTGATTCATTCATTAGTGTTCACTTGTGATTTGACCTAATTTGATCTATGGCTTATTTATTTAGGGGCCCGCAGTTTTTTCTGCAAACTGAATGACATTATAACACAAATACCTATTAAAAACCACATAACCATATGAACATATAAAGAGCAGGTGCATTTGTGCATCAATTAAAGATTGGTTTTAAATACATGATGCCTAGCTGCTAGCAAAAATTTCAATCATCAAGGTTGTTCACAAAACTCAACATATATATATATATACATAGATAGATAGATACAAAGTGGCATCTGATGCATAGCCTGCAAACAAAAATTCAATAATCAAGGTTGTTCACAAAATTCAAGTTCGCAACAAGCCCAGGCTTGTCTTTAAAAGGGGGAAATTTAGTAGTGAGTTCAAAATATCAGATACATAAAGCTTTATAGAAATGAACAGAGAGCACATTTATGAAGTGGACTCAAAGTTTTATACATAGCAATTATCAAGTGTGGGTAGCTTAGGATCCTGACAAACCTTATTCGTGGCAGAGCGTCGTAGGAGAGGCAAGCGTCTTCCAAGCTGAGAGTGGGACTGGTCTAAAACACGAAAACATCCAGCTCGTCTGATGTCCCAAAAGCGTATTGCACCGTCACATCCCCCAGTCACCAACACCCATTCACTAGAAGTAGACCACTCCACCGACATTACACCATCTGTTAGCAGAGAAAAGATAAAACACAATTAACAGCTCCTAAATCCATGGCTATAGTTTTTTATATCTACATAACACTAGATTAAGAAAGAATAATACAAAAGATAAATTAAATCAGAGAGACAGAACCCAGATGCATTCATTGTATTACACAAGCAATATAATTAAACCAAGGGTTATTACATAAGAGGACCCAAAAACCAGCCAGAACAACATATAAAATACCAGAAATATCCCTTAAACAGGGTACAGAAAAGTGCGACAAGAAGAATGATTTTCCCCTCAAAGGAGGGGACCATTAAATTAAACAGGAAGCATGCAGAAAACCCCAGATGGATGTTATGGAGTAGCTTTTACCTGCTGATAAAGAAATCTTCAGAGTATTTCTCAATCAAGAGTCTTTATAATACAAATATTACACAACGCTTCTTCCACACAAGTTTTGAAAGTAGATAAGATTTTACAAGTTTTCGTCCGATATTTTCTCTTCCCTTTTGTTCTTTCTCTTCATTCTTCTTTATTGAATTATATAATTCCCTTAAAGAAGCCAAAATCAAGTTACATCTTTCCATGCCACTGACTGATCATTTTTTCACTCTTACTCCATTAATGTGGTGCTTAATGAATAACTAAGAACATGTTGCATGTCTCAGAATAGCATAATGTAAGTAATTCCAAACTTAATCAGGTTAACCCGATAGCATACCACGATGACCAGACAACGTGTGAGCAAATGCCCCTGAAGCAATGTCACAGAGGCGAACTTGAACATCTTCAGTTCCAGCAGCGATAAGCATGTGAGACGTCGCCAGTGAAGACATTGCAGTCCTATAAACCTTTCCTGGCATTTTAAAATTCATTACCACCTATTGAAACAAACAGAGTATGGCAAGAATATCAGGTCAATGACAGAAAAAATCAGAACCCAATACCGACAAGAGCTTGAAGTTGACCACAAAGAATGACAAGAATTGAAGGATGCCAACCTGTGAGGTATTTGTATCCCAAACATTGATGTGATGATCATACGAACCAGTGATGAACAGCCCTGTGTCAACTGGATACCAAATGGCTGAGGACACGGCATATTTATGCCCATGGTCATGTTGCTTATCGATAACAAATATGGAGTTATGTTTTGCAACCAAACCCCCTCCTTCATAATTTGTTGCACGCTGAATATCATAAACAGCAACCGATGCATCGGATGCACCGGATAACAAATATCGCCCCTCTGTCAAATCAACCTGATTTTGTGATCAAAAGTGGTGGCCCCAAAAGTTTTCCTTATTTACTCAAACTTTAACAATATACATGCCAAAAGAATCACAATACATTTAAAGCATTCCAAAATGAATATTCTCAAGCAAAATTGGTACTAAACTCACTCTTTAGCTTACTACAAGTCTCAACGACATTACCCAGTCTTTTTTTCCTTTCCATGTTGTGATCGCGCCACTGCTTAATTGCTATGAAGCACAAACACTCTCGCGAAGGTGGTGTATCCATGTCGGATACCGACACTCTTCGAACAAATGTTCGATACTTTTTTATCTGTGTCCATAATTAAATGATAAAATTTTAATTTCGGACACTTGTCCAATACTTCTTTAGAATGTGTCTACTACTAAACAATAAATAGACTATTACATGCCCAGCATACTGTGTAAGCGGGTCTAGACTAGAAGATGGAGCTTTTCTATTTACCAAAAGAATCCAATTACCAGAATTAATACAGTTACAAACCCTTTTTCCTTAGAACCTTTGGATATCAATAGGAACCAAGTGCATGTATCTCTAACCATAACATAATCTACCACCAATAGGTTTCTATATCATTCCTAACTAATTCAGTTAAAAATACGATTGTATAACATTCAAACAAGTACTAAACACATTGTAGTTTCTGGGGAACAAAACAACTTTGGAAATCTACTAAACATACGAATGAATTATGGTACAATTAAAGAAAGAGAGAGGAAACCTGAATAGAATTAATGGAGCCACGGTGAGGAGAGACAATCTCCTTGTGATTGGAGAGCTGAAGAGAGGTCAATCGATTGCATCTAATACGATTACTGAATAAACTAGGGCGTAATTTACCGGATTCTCTATCTCCAATCTCCTTCCACATCGTCCTCGCATCTTCCCAATCTCACCCAATTCCTCTACGATTCAACACGGCGAAGATCTTCACGCACTCTATATATATAAATAAATAGAGTCGTAAATTAAAAATTAGAAGTTCAGAAGTGACTCAGAAGTGAACTGGGTAGATGCTCTGTTCTGCCGTGTGTCCTGCTGTGTGGTGCAAGTGATGGTGACGGCACCCTATGGCCCGGAAAGGCCCTAATCAATTGGACTGATTTGCCTAAAGCCCAGTTTCATTTGTCCAATTAGGATGTTTTTATAAGTGGCCCCAATAATTTTACATTTTTACTCATTAGTGAAGGTTCGTTTGGTTAGGGAAAAAAAAAACTGATGAAAAGTGAAAGTTATAAAGAGTGAAATGAATATATATATATATATAT
>CM042193.1:4313806-4357039 GCA_023539305.1 Ilex asprella
TTTAACTCTGGCCTGCATAAAAGTTTCCACCTCAGAAGAAGAACAATGGGACCAGGCAAGCCACAGATGTCAGCCACCCTCCATCTAATTTTGAACTCTGAAATTCAAAATGCAAGTGGCTTTCCAACTTTCAAGGATACTGAGAGGGGCGCTCCTAATTGTTAATTGCAAAATCCCAGACATCTTGCGTGTATCCTGTTAGGGTAAAAATCTAAACAATCACTAAATTGAGTTGAAATGCACTCATAATCTTCGAATATCACTTAATTCATGTGCTGCAAGATAAAAAAAAGGTTAAAGGGATCCTCTGCGTTGAGTCAGTGGAGGTCCTTCCGATGCGTAAATCAGTATTCCAATCGATACTTGAATAGACGAGTGTATAAACTGAAAAAATAATACAGGTGTGTGTGTGTGAAGTATAGAGCCAAGATGCTCATACTTGAGGCCTCCTCTTCTTTGGGTCTTCACCCATATATATAGAGAAGATTAGAAAGTCACTTACCAGGATGTACTGTGCAGCTGCTAGCTACTTATTGTGCAGCCGCCCATCTAGGAAGTTAGACATGGGTAGCCTACTAAAAATTATTCATTACCTGTCATATATTTATTGTAGTAGGTCTCACTTGTAATATTTGTTAATTCATTATACTTTTTCTTGGGAATGAGGCTGGTGAACACATCTTACAAATAATGTTCCATCATATCCCATAATACTCGAGGGGTTGACCGATTGGTAAGAAAGATGATTGTAAAATATACATGTTTTGAATTTAAATCTTGATAATTTTTTAGGATCAGACCATGAGAGATTTATCTCTCATGAATATCTTAGTCTTGACATAAATGCTCTATTTTTGACTAAATCAAGAAGGAGATTAATCGATGTGCATATAAGTTAATCTGGACACCTTTAACCATTAAACTTTACAACAAAATAAAATTATAGTGTATCAAAATTTATGCATCGATCCATTTGTAGTGGTTCGAATAAGTTCATATCAATTTATTAATTAAACTTATGTGATTGTTTAATTTTTTTTATAGTTCACTTCAAACCTGTTAAATTTGAACATTGCACGATGTTGCTTGACAATTTCATGTTGAACTAATGAATCAATATTAAGTATTTTTTAGCCTAAATTCAGCCCCCTTGTTGCCAAACAAAATGTTCCCTTTCCTCCATTTTTAACTCTGCATACTATCACAGAATTATATGTGCCAGAAGCCTAAAAGTAGGGTTTGATAGAACTCAAGTAATTTATAGTGCGTTTGATAACGTTTTTGTTTTAATTTTTTTATAAAAAAATGAAACTAATTTTTATTTTTTTCTGTGATAAAAATTAAAAATATAAAATATGTTTGATAATCATTTATATTTAAAAAATAGTGAAAACAAAAATAAAAACCTCTTTAATATTATACAAAAAATTCACCACCCAACCCGACTGACCACCCAAAACCACCAACCAACCCCAAATCCCACCCCCAACCCCACTACCACAACGACCAAAACTCACCTCAAACCCCACCATCAAAACCCATAGCCCACTCTCACCACTGAAAATCCATTACCACAACCACCGAAACCCACAACCGAAATCCACCAAAACCCACAACCGAAATCCACCAAAACAACCACCAAAACTCACTATCCACCCCAGAAACTCATCCCTAAAACTCCTTAACAAAACCCACTACCCATTCCCGAAACTCACCACCACCAATCCTAAAATCCAACCCTGTAACTCCCTAGCAAAACCCATTAGAGAAGGGCAGTGGAGAGAGAGTTGAGTGATCTGGAACAAAAAAAAAAGAGGGGTTTTTTATACTAACACAAGAAAATTCATTTTTTGTTGCTAAGGAATAGATGCGTTCTCTTTACATTACGGGTATGAAATATAGTCTTCTTATTCAATACTTTGTGGAATATATTTTTCTTGACCTACCATACTCGATCATGTGTAATATTGCTACCCAATTAATCGAGTAGAAAGTCGGATAAATATTTTTGTAGCTCTTAATTTTTGGATCATTTTAAAAATTCAATTAAATAACATGCATCAATTTAAAAGCACAATAAATTAATAACACTAAAATTTAAAACAACTACAACAATAATTCTAATAAAACACAAGAAAACATGAGCATCAATTCATCCTAATTGTTACACAAATACAATAACAATTATTTTAAGTTTAAACCATATAAAATACATGAAAATCATAACTATTCCAATAGATCACCACAAATCATGTAACCCACACAAAAAATAAATTCATGTTTTAGCAACTCAAACATTCACAACAATAACAATGTTATGATATAAATTATACCACACAAATACTCCTATAATTACTAAAAAAATAAATAAATAAGTTAAATGTATTTTTTGTAGGTGGAGGAATACAAAATTAATGGGTATTTCGCTTTTCTACTCAATTTTTTGCGGGTAGCCATTCAGTACGATAGGGTAAAGGCGGGTAGAATAGAAAATTGATGTCAATCAAAAATTTGATCATCCCTACTAAGGAGGATCGAAGTCAAAATCTCATTGAATGAGACATTCTGAACCGCACGTTTGGTTTTTTTGGATGTTTTCAAAAACATTAATTTTCATGTTTTTATATTTTAGCCTTATTTTCAAAACGATGTAATTAAAAAAATAATAAAAATATTCTCCAAACGCATTAATTTATTAACTTTTAGAATACACTTACAAAACGATATCATTTTAAATGTAAAATAATATTATTTGAGGAAGGGCATCCCGGTCTGAGGAGCCGGACGTGATAATTTGGGATGAATATCCTAGAAGGAGTGCCCAGATCAGTATACTACAAGAATGAATAAATAATACAGAAAACGACAAAATTCAAAACAACAATAGAGCAATGCAAGAGAGAATCTGTATGAACAGAACAGCTGCCACCCTGCAACCACCTTTGCCCCATGCCCATCCATCCATCATATGCAAACCAACTCCTAATTACGAAAAAAAAATTAAAAATAAACATCGACGTTAGAATCAAAGTGGCCCATCAAACTCAGAAGTCAGATCTCTAAAAACCCATTTCATAATTTTTTTCATCGGTAAAAAATATCTGAATTTTTTTTTTTTTTTATGGTCTGCCTAAAAACATGTCATAAATTTTTTCCTGCACATCATTTTTGCAGAACCCAAAAACAGAGAAAACAGAAACTCCCCTTGGAAGTTGCTCTCGTGGCTATTACCTGCTGATACCAGAAGTCACAGCCATACAGCTTTGGTTTTGGGTTAGTCCAAAGCTCTGCTCTCTTGTTTGTCTCGCCCTTTTCATCACCATTGTGCTTTGTTTCCATACTTCTTTCTTTCTATTTTTTTTGTAATGTCCTTTTGTCTTTCGTCTCTTTCAAATTTCAAACCCTTCCCCAAATTCCTTCCGTTTCTATGAGTTTTATGGGTCACATAAGAGTTCCTCAAATTGGGTTTTTACAATATATTCTGCATTGTTCTGTTTTGTGATCGATTTTTTTTTTCTGGGTGGTATTGGCCTCTGTGACTTTACAGATCTCGTTGTAGTTCTGATCTGAGATAAAGATAAGCGAATTTTAATAGGGAGTGTTTTTATTTCATTCACTTTCAGGGGGTACCCTTAAAAGTCGAAGTTTCTTGGCTCCTTGTTGGAGAAGATGTTGTGTGCTTGCTCAGGAGAACAGTTCAAGTTTGAAGAGGCAGCACCTCAGTCACCACAGTCACTAGCCACCAGAGATTTCTCTGCAAGTGGCCTTTCTTCAAGGACTGGGACTGGGACTGGGGACGGGGAATCCAAATTCGAAGATGCCCAAGTCGATGAAGCTGAGTCCACTTTGAAGGAGGCTCTTTCCTTGAACTATGAGGTAAAGCTTGTATAGAATTGTAGGTTTTGTTTTATAGCACTCACTTAAGACCCAAAATCGAGCAACAGAGCTGCTCATAACAATGCACCAAAAAGAAGAAGGCGGTAAGTTCATATTCCCCAAATTCAACAATAATCATATTGTTCTTCATTTTTTTGGCATAAGTTTGTTGATAGAAGTTACTACGAGAGGGTCAATCGTTTCTTTCTTTCCTATTAGTTGAAACAAAAGCTTTTTGGGTGATTGATTGTACCAAACTAGAAAGGATCAATTTATGAATAAATTGAGTTTTGTGAAGTGCAGGAAGCCAGAGCACTGTTGGGTAGGCTTGAATATCAGAGGGGCAATTTTGATGCTGCCCTTCAAGTGTTCCAAGGGATTGACATTAAAACTTTATCCTCAAGGATGACTAAGGCTATCACTGAGAGAACTCGGCCACGCAAATCTCGCTCCAAAAATGAAAATGTGTTGGCTGGTGTAATGTCATTGCATTCTGTGAGCCTGCTTCTTGAAGCAATCTTATTGAAAGCAAAATCATTAGAGGAACTCGGGCAAGTTAAAGGTATACCACTCTCCTGAATTTTTTTACCAAAAACATATTCTTCAATTGAAAGCATATCTTACAAACACGTTTGCAAAAACATTATGAGGATTGTCTAGCTAGAATGTTATGAAAATTATTTAATAGGCTGAGATAGTGTCAATCCCTTTGCTAAAGTTATTGTTTTCTTCAGTTGAACCTTTGCTAAAATATTTGCATGTGATATGAAAAGCATGATGATTACATTGTGTTGGTGGATAATCTATACTGGTTCAGTGTTTGTTGTGGAAGATCTATGCACCGGTGGATGGGTAGTTTTCCAACTCCTTTCTAAAGTTTGTTTTGGTATTTTCAAATTATCAGAGGCTGCAAGAGAGTGCAAAATAATTCTGGATATAGTTGAAGCAGCATTACCCAATGGAATGGCTGGAGGAATTGGTGATGACTGCAAGTTGCAGGAAATGTTTCACAAAGCACTGGAGTTGCTTCCCAGGTTATGGATACAGGCGGGCTTTCTAGATGAAGCTATCACTGCATATCGACGGGCTCTAGTCAAGCCCTGGAATTTGAATCCCCAAAGGTTGGCCGGCGTGCAGAAAGACTTAGCTGCCATTTTACTCTATGGAGGTGTTGAAGCAAGCCTTCCCCCTCATTTACAAGTATGGGGTCCAAAATCTGCTAGATGTAATACAGAGGAAGCAATGCTTTTGTTGTTTGTACTCATGCAAAAGGTGCTATATAGAGAAATAGAGTGGGATCCAGAAATCATGGATCATTTAGCTTTTGTATTGTCGATATCTGGCCAATTTGAAACTTTGGAGCAGCATGTAGAGCAGGCCCTTCCTGGTACCTATAACCGAGCTGAGAGGTGGTTCTTGCTTGCTCTGTGTTACAGTGCTGCGGGTCAGAATGAAGCAGCCTTGAATCTTCTTAAGAAAGTTTCAGGGTGTTCGGAAGCAAAGCATAAATCCCATATGCCTTCTTTTTTGTTGGGAGCAAAATTGTGTTCTCAGGATCCAAAACATTCTTGTGAAGGGATAAATTTTGCTCGTAGAGTGATTGATTTATCCAGTTACCAAAATCGACATTTCATGGCCGAGGCCCACAAATTCCTTGGTGTTTGCTATGGAAATGCAGCGAGAATTTCCATTTCAGATTCCGAAAGAGTTTTCTTTCATAAAGAATCGTTAAACTCTCTAAACCAGGCTGCTGAAAGTGGAGATGATCCAGACGTTATGTTTAATCTAGGACTAGAAAATTCCATTCAGAGGAATTTGGCTGCTGCCTTCAATAATGCAATGATGTATTCTCATAGTGTTGCTGGAAGCTTGGGAAAAGGTTGGAAGCTATTAGCTCTAGTAGTATCAGCAGAGCAAAGATTCAGAGATGCTGAAACCATTGTTGATCTTGCTTTAGATGAGACTGGTGGAATTGACCAGTTGGAACTTCTTAGGTTGAAAGCTGTGCTTCAAGTTGTCCAAGAGCATCCCAAGCAAGCAATAGAGACCTACAGAATTTTGCTTGCTCTAGTTCGAAAACAAAGGGAACTTCTAACCAAGAACATGGATTCTGAGGTTCGAAAAATTGCATTGCACTGTTAGAATATCACTTTTGATTATACGTCCTAGCAGGTATATACATGACTAGATTTGAAATGACCCATTTGAGAATCATTCGTTGATAACAAAATTCTCCAATTATGTTATGTCATGCAATTCTAAATTCAAGCCGTTTGTGAAATTGAAGTTGTCTTGGGATGTCCTTATTCTTTTCACAGGTATTATCTATAGGAATATTAGAAAGAGAAGCTTGGCTAGATTTGGCAAAGATTTATTCGGACCTTGAGTCATTGCAAGATGCAGAGATTTGTATGGACAAAGCTAGGTCAATTGGATTTTACTCTCCCCGAGGTTGGCATACCACAGGTCTGAAAGCATTTTCCTGTGCCCCTATTGCCAAATACATTCAATTTTCCGATTTAGTAACATAACATATTTCTTAAACACATGCAGGTAAGTTGTTTGAAGCTCAAACACTATACAAGGAAGCGCTTGTTGCCTTCTCAATTTCGTTGTCAATAGAACCAGACTACGTTCCGAGTATTGTTTCAACTGCAGAAGTGTTGATGAAAATGGGTGGTCAATCACTCCCGATTGCAAGAAGCTTATTAATGAATGCCTTACGATTAGAACCCACAAACCACGATGCATGGTTAAACCTCGGATTAGTTTGTAAGATGGAAGGTTCGATAAAACAAGCAGCAGACTTTTTCCAAGCTGCACATGAGCTTAAGCTGTCAGCCCCTGTTCAAAGCTTTGTGTGACAGAGATCTTAGTTCAACATATAACCTCAACATGAAGCAGTTAGTGTTTAATGGACAGTGAATTGAAAGGTTAATGTACCAGAAACACAATCTACAGGGGAAGACACTTAGTTTACTTCTTGTGAAGTAGATATCAGCAATTTGTATTTAGAGTTCCTGTGTTTCCTCTGTAACTTCAGTGAACCTTGTTCAAAATTAATGTAAATTCTTTTTGAGTAGGGGAGGGACAGACTTATTGCATTAATGCAAGAAGAGATTTAAAGGGGAGGCTAAATTTGGTGTTGACTGTTTTTGTACCATGGGGAACTTGACATTGCTATCTTGCAGCGTTGAGAAAAACAACAATCGAGTTAACTACTTGTACGGTTCATGTCAATTGAACTCGTAAATTATGTTGTATCAATTTAGTCCTTAAACTATACAATATGACTCAATGCGACTCTTTTGTCCACATTCTATGTTAAGTTCGACAAAAATCTTCACATGCACATCACTTGAGTCAAAGATTGCCTACAAATCTGTTCTTTTTTTTGATTCCTTTTAGTCATTCGTCCTACTCCAATGGCCGAGGGATCATAAACGCAACTTGATATTGGAATTGGACCATCTTTATCAGAAAACAACTTAATCCATTATGCTCTGATTGGTACGACGAAAAATTAAAAAGTTGGAAGAATAAAAAAAATATCACATTTGGTAAGGAAAGAAAATAGAAATGATGAAAAAATGGATGAACTTTTCTTTCAACTCATCAAAATTAATCCCTCAAAAATTTGACGAAAAAAAAGGCAAATAGTACTCACATTAGATAAAAAAATATTATTTATTTTTTTAACCTTTAACTAATTATTTATTTATATTAAACACTTAAACTCAAACTCATATACTAATCGATGGAATTACATTATGTGGTAACACTGTGGGTGTTTTTTTGTATATTAATGTGTTTATTTATTTTTTTGAATCAAATAAACAAATAGATTTATGTGACTTGTGTTTGTTAAAACACATGACATATATACTGTAGTGACATAGTGCATAATATATTCACTAATCGTATATAAGGATAAAATAATAAATTTTGTATGTATATTATTTCTATTCTTCTATTTTTTTCATCAATGCTAAATACCAAAAAATAAAAAAAAATCTACTTTTCATCGATCCTGCCAAATACAAAAGAAAAAAAGTGTATCATTCATATTTTCTTTCTATAGAGAATAGAAAGTATATCCATGTTACTTTTTATGTCTCATACTTTCCATTTTTCCTGCTAAAAAGAGTATCAACATTGCGTGGTTACAATGACCGTATTGGAATAGATGAAATGTACGTCAAATTCTCGGTTTTTAAAAAATAAAAAACAAATAAAACCAATTTATTCATTTGGAAGCATGAACTATACTATAGCACTTACAATGAGTCGCCACATATCTGGGTTTGTCGCAAATTTCTTTAAACTACGATCACGAAGACATATCTTTCGAAATTAACATGGTACATTTTAGTTTGCGCAGAAACATTTAATCATGACTGTAGAGGAAAAGTTTTATTTCACAATGATATAAGCATCTTATAATGTCAAATGTATGTCCGAGTAAGGGTTGTCATGCATGAAAGCATAAATGATCTTATATATGTCTTGCTGTAACATCAACCTCAAAAAGATAAAAACGGAAAACATAGAATATAAGTCGAACAAATTTTATAGTAAAACGATATTTACATAGATGTACAGCAGCATTTACCATTGCGTGATAAGCTAGAGCCAAAAAAACAGCTACAGATAACAGCAGTTTTGATTTACAAATATCACCCAAAGAGATTTAAAAAAAAAAAAAAAAGAACATTGGCCACCATGAGAGAGAGAGAAGACAAGCATAAGACAACATTTCAAACTTCATTTCAAGTTCTCCTTAAGTGATAATTAATCTAGAGAAGACCTAAAACATGAGGGTATCCTGCTCCAGAAATTCCAACTGTCTGCTTTTGAAACGAGACAGATCTTTTCATTTATTCTGCACATAACAAGATGAATAATGAGCAGAACTAATAGCTAATCACACCCTACTAATCTGTTGGCCGTACATTTGACTAATTCTAACTTCTGTAGTAATTTCAGACAAATATACTTGTAGCAAATATTCAACAACACAACTCAATTTATTACCAGCCTTATATCATACTCAACAAAAGCTGCTACAAGTGTATTAATCAAACGTGATGCTGATAATCATTGAGCAACATACAGAATGGCAGAGTTGCGGTAATGTTAAATGTCATACAGAGCTGAATTATAGAATATACGTAACAAACTGGAAATCAATACCAAATGTACATGTCAAAAAAAAAGCATAATTGAATAAACCACAACATAAATTAAAGATTAGTTGACTGATAATTACATTATCGAAATGCATACTTACTGTTAATGGCCAGAGTTGAGCTTTAAAAAACTAAGCCTGCCTCATCCCATCTGCCACTGCATTCACATAAATGACCATAAAATAGTCAATTCAAGTATCATTTTCTGATTTTTAACCACAATTGCATCGATACCATTTTTGTAAGTACTGCATGGCAACCCAAGTAAAGATTCCAATTCAAAGTATTAAAATAAAAAGCATAGGTTCTAAGTTTATAATATAAAATATGACAGACTTTAATAAGTTGATTCGACGGTCTCAAATAGATTCATTCAACGGTTATCGACATCCCTCTCAGAATTATTCACATTACACCGTATTTTTAGACACGAGTTACCTCTAGTGGAATCATAAACAAAAACAGTTTACTGCCTCAGTCATGTAGATCAATTTCCCTAAAAAATTCACGATAAGAGGGTAGCTGGCGTACAACATCATTTAGCACTACTAGCAA
Source organism: Ilex asprella (assembly GCA_023539305.1). NCBI lineage: Eukaryota > Viridiplantae > Streptophyta > Magnoliopsida > Aquifoliales > Aquifoliaceae > Ilex > Ilex asprella. Next base: position 4,323,427 of record CM042193.1, read on the forward strand.
CAACTAAATGATATAACCCTCCAATATTACCTTAAGAACTGGTTCACCCTTGTTAGCGTTTGCAGATTGTTTTGCAGCTGCCGCAACCTGTGCACGCGCAGCTCTTCCTGCAGCAGACTGTTCAAATTGCTCTTGCCTGCAATCATAGTCACAATATGCATGATAAGCAATACTGTAGAGAGTCCATACCAAATGGTTTCCTATTTGATTTTACATAAGATGGTTCTAACATTGTGAGCATATGATGCAAATGTTCGCTCTTTCATTTTTCTTTTCTTTTGATGGGTAAAAGCTGCCCCATTATACGGGGATGTAACTACAGTAGTAGCAGTTGTAGCCTCATGCTCCAACTGACCACAAATAAATAAAGTAGTTTATGCATCTTGGAATTTGATTTTAAATTGAAAAGCTAGAATTCAAGGAATAATTAAGATCTCAAACATAAAAATATCAACAGAAACTTTTTACATCAACAAAAAATTCACATCAATGTTTTATGTTTTAACACAGTAACCCCACTAATCCTCCTCACAGAAAATATATATATATATATATATATATATAACATAAATCATTAATTATTTAATTAGATGGCCTTTAATACAGTCTAGGATCATGGATGCTATAATGAGCCATTGCCTAACAAAAAAATCTACAGCAATTCCACAACCCACACTGAACTAGTAATGCCAATGTTCCATAGCTTTAACAATGTTTAAACATAATAAATTATGTTCCTTCACAACTGAATCCTACTAATATTTTTGATAAACTTTTATATGGAATATTAGTATCATCAGTCTGGAAAAGTTTCGCATAAAACAAACAGGTATTAATGTGACAACGCCAGGGGCTAATCTACTTAAGGCTGAGAAATTGAAGTATTGCCTTAAACCATGAGGTTATAAGTTCAAAGTGGGCATCCTTCGTATAACCACCACCGTGTGAAAATCTTTCATAGACCCAATTCAGAACTAAGCAAGATTAAAGTGACAGAAGACTATGGAATTTCCTAAACCCTAAAACTAATTTTACAAAAAATAGGCACACGCTCAGGTCTAGTGAACAACACAGAACCATGACCCCAAATAATCCTTCAAGTGATAATAGAGATGAGACGTCCTCAATTCGAATATTGATAACTTTTTGGGTCAGACTACCCGTGAATACCCAAAGTTCTTAAGTAGATGGCCTACTTTGATGGGGACCGTTGAATAAAAAAAAAAGACCAACGTAGAACCATAACATAAGAATGATATAATTAATTAGAACAAGAGTTGTTTTATTAAAAAAGCTAGAAAACCTTACAAAAGGAGGAGAAACAGCTATTAATATAAAACAAACATGACGAAGTACAATAAGAGACATAAGTTAGGGTGGGTGATTGACCATCTGAAGCATAATAGATGGAAAGCCATCCCAGAAACTCCCGAAAGAAATAGCAATTATTCTCAACCTTTATGATAATTAAAATACCAGCTAAATTCAAACTCCCGAAAGAAATAGGTAGATAAATTGAAAAACAATGAAGATAGATCCTAAACGTAAGCAATTAGAACAACTCCGATTAACTCAGAGAGAGAGAGAGAGATTGCCTTTTCTGGGCGGCTTCAGCAGCTTTAGCGCGAGCTTCTTCAGATGCTAAACGATCTTCTTCTATTCTCTGCTGCTTGGCCCCTCCGTCGAAGCAACCAAAGCACCCCATCTCTCTATCTTTCTCTGTCTCTCTCCCAAATCTGCCGCATTTTTGACTTTTATGTTCAGCTAGATGATACTTACGGAAACTTTATAATTTGGAGTAAATTGCAATCTCACCCCTCAATGTCTCAGAAATATCAACTTCAGCCTTCAATTTTCAGACAATTACCTGAATCGACAGTCCAGTGGTAACTCTTATTCGTTGGGGATCGTCATTGACTCTTGTGGAGTTATCAAGTAAAGTTCAATCCATGAGAACAATATGATTTATTGTTTAATTTTGGTGGTATTGTGATGACGAATTACCCTTATGGATTAATAATTATAGCTTAAACCATGCATTTTATAGTGAAAACTCTCATGGCCACGCCCAAAAAATTATTATCTACTACTAGACCCTCCTTTTTTACAATTTGAAAAAAAAAAAAAAAAACTCAACTTTGCCGTTGTAAATGTCCTTACAGTTACATAAGGTTGCATGATTTAATAAAAAGACAAAAAACATATAATAGCAATAATAATAACTATAATTAAGGAGGGTGGGAACAATGGAGAAAAAATAAAAGATTTTTTTTTTTTTTTTACAAAAAAAATAGGGATACAGATATCATTTATATAAAAACAGTTTGTCGACTTATAGTTCATTTTTATTATGGTATCATATATGAAACTATTATTTGCAACCTTGATTTATTTATAAAAATAAGTTTACATTATAAACAAGAAAAAAGAAGACAATAATATTATCACAAATGAATTTATATTATAGCATGAACCATTTTTTGAGTTTTGTACATAAAACTTAAATTTAATAGGTTCTTTATAAATAAAAATTTATTATTGACAATCACTGTTGAATAATCTAATTGAATTAAATTTTTGTTTATGTCATTGTTGGCCCCTCAAAATAAAATCTCAGTTCTGTCCTCTTTGCCCCTATTGTATTTTAAAAAAAAAAAAATAGGGTCCATTTAAAATTTTAAAAAAAATCTATAAGTTTTTATAAATTTGCCCCATGGATATATATGAAAAACTTTATAGTTAATTTTATATTTAAAAAATAAATAGGATTCATCGTCACCCGCTCTCATTCGATTGTGGGGTAGTTGTAGAATTGTCCAAGACTACATCTAACCCCCTAGCCGGTTTAATCACGACACATGCCCTTTCTTATATTTTCGTGTAAACATATATTAACTTAATTTATTTTTTTTTTGGGAAAAGCCCCCTTGTGTATTTATGAATATTAGTAATGAACACGTACACTGTACAAGAAAGTTTTCATTAAAATATTTAATAAAATACATAAAAATTTAATTATATAGCAACCCAACGTATGGAACCCAATGAATAATTAAATTCGATCAAAACTAGTAAGATTTGAGATTGAGAGGATTAATCAATGCATCATCATCAGTTGGAGGTTGTGGGGGGCATTTTTTGGATGGATTAGCAGCATATCAGCCGGTTTCTAGTCTAGTGTATTATAGTAAGAACGGCCCCTTAGAATACCTCATTGATGGAAAATGCCAAAAAAGTTAGTAAGTTGCTATGACATGACATCCTCCAATGTAAGCAGGGCCCTATAGTAGTTGAATTGTAGTATTGATTAGTGGTTTTGTTTGAATAATGGATCATCAATTTTCTATCTTCTTGGTATTATTTTCTTTTTAGCCTTTCTGCTGTCGATTTTTATGTACGAAGATTAAAAATTTGGTAATGGTGTTAGGTAGACAATTGAAGAAAAATACAAAATAGGATGTTATTGTAATTAGTGTTATAGATAGCGATGTATGAATTTATTTTGATATGTCTCTATAAAAGCAAAGAATCAATTATTATAACAAAACAATCCGAAAAAAGACATAATAGAATTTTAAAATGGAAGGTGGGAGAACTTCTGAAAAAGTTTTATGAAGAACTAAAAGTTCTCCTCTTCACAATATTTGCACACATTTAAATTTATATCTATATTACTAATAAAAATAATTTACATTAAAAAAATTTGATTTACTATTTTGTCTTTTTTTATATATATTTAAATATGTAAATTACCATTATATTCATCTATATTTAAATAACAAATTAACATCTAATATATCATGTAAATCTCTATCCTTACAAAATTTTTAGATGGTTATGTTACTCTTAATAGGATATATAAAAATATTATTCTTTATTTTTTCAAAATCTCAATATTAATACACATCGAAAATTCCATTGATACAATATTATCTCTAGTGCCAAAAAATTGATATATTTTTATCCATAATACAAACAATTTAAGTATGACAAATATGATGTGGTGTGAATAACTGAGAGGTATGAGTTAAGGAGCCCAATTTGAATTCAGTCCATGGGTTGAGCCTAAATTATCAAAAAGCAGGTTAGACATAATTTATGATATTAATCTAATCTAAAGCTCAAGAGTTCAGCAAAAGTTAACGCATGTGGGAGAGCAATCAACAAGATTAACCATTACTCCAAGATAGTGTTTGTCCCAAATTGTAACTATCATCTTTGATAAATTAGTAGTTTAACCTTCACGTTACCACCTCAATTAAGGCTCTGAACCTACAAATTAGAAGCCCACTACACATGGGAGTAGAAATCTCACACACCTCACCTTGAGCATACTCTTGCTCTCTCTCTCTCTCTTTTCTACTAATTTATACTCTCTCATTAATAGAGTTTTTCGGTCACTGTTATAGTCTTCAGTAGTTAGGTCACAAAGACTCAACCATTCAATCTTTGTCTCTTATTATTAATTACTTTACACCACACACTCGATTGATTTGATTTTGCATAAATTTACTTTTATGCATCATAGTAATGTATCTGTTCAAGCGAACTAGCAACTACCTACGAGGCCTTGGTGGGTCAAGCATGGGGACAAATGTAGGGTGAGTTCTTATAACACTGAAATAAATGAAGAGAGTTGGGTGAGCTTGGTGGTCGGCGTGTAGTGATTGTGGTAACCATTCAGTAAAGAGTTAAAACTCTCAAGTAGTTCACCACCTAAAAAACCTAACTAATCTACCTTAATAGAGGCTCTGACTCATTTTTCTGTGTATTGCTTGAGGGAGAATAGATTAGCAATTATAGAGGGTTCGATCCCTTTTCAATGGCATATCATTTTCTATTTACATAAGAGTAGGTTTTTGTCTTTTTCAATGATTGTGTGGTCCATCAATCTATAAAGATTATTGAGAAATATTTAGTCGCTAAAAACAATTATATCCACTAGACATGTGAGTTTCTAAAAGTAGTGAGGTGACATTCTTAAGATGATAAATAGCTGTCCAAGGTAAGATAGGCTTGTTGAGCTCTTCCTCTCCTAGTAGCTAGATCCGATCTGACGTGACTGTAATTGAGCTGCTTGGATATCACTTGGTGATTTGAGAGTTGGTATATTTGTGTTGGATGACCTGAGACAAGCCAACCTAGTTGAGCTCAGTAGTTCTAAACTGTGATATATGGTGTCATCAACTAACATCCGGTTAGTTTCAATTTGATTGGATTTTTTTTTTTTTAAAAAAATTAGGGATCCGAATTAGACTGAGGCAAAATAAGTAAACTAGATTCTACGACCTGCAAATTAAATCAATTGGATTTAGTCTAATTACTAATCTTGATTAAGAATTTCTCATATAAAAGATCAAGGGGTGAATGCTTGTCAAATCATAATGATTGATTTTCATATCTCTTCTTCGAGTGTTGTATTTTTTTTTAATTATTCATTATAACAGTAATCAACCGACATATATAAACCAAACAACCGCAAATTAGCTCATTATTGGGCAGTGAATCCACCTTGTATGAGTTAAACGATAAGTCATCTATGCCGAAATTTGTAAAATAAATTCTTCATAGCATGACCTCAAGGCCAAGATTGTGAAGATTCGAACTTAGGATCAAAGAAAAAATTAACCGAGGTGCACGTAAACTGCGTCTAACACCTCTCACAGTAAAACTCAAAAAAAAAAAAAAAACAATGTTCACACATTGACATTAATTTTGATTGCTAGTGACTGGATCCAAACAGCCTTCAATGTCAAACACCTCCAACCATAAATTTGAATCTTTCCATGGCATATTTCTTCTAACTAATCCTATATATCATGTGAGGGAATTAGATGAGTATATCCTTCTTTATTTTTCAACATTTTTACCAAATATGAAGCACACGGTTTCAAAGTCAATGTACAATCACGAGACATTTTCATTCACATATCTTCAACTCTTAACAAAACTAAATACAATTAAACCAGGCTCAACCCAGATTACTGAGTAATTTACACTTCATGAACATGCTATGAGAGATTGAATTTTCAATCCAACCCAACTGTCAAACAAAAAAACTAACACTGTTATGAACAAAAACACAAAAAATTCACCAAAAAAGAAGATGCACAACAAAACATCAGGATGATCTTCACCAGCTTTTCCGATGACCATGTTGTCCCGGTCCGGTGATTACACTAGTCGGAGAAGTTGCTTTAGGAGATGATAATCCATCAGTACTCACAATCTTTCTCTCACTCAATTTTCTTCCATATTCTTTCTTCTTCTTCGGCCTCTTCAAATCTGATGAGCCCCCTCTATGAACAGTAGGGACCAAGTACCATCCAATAGAAGTACATAATATAGCAAACGATCGCCCAAACACAGCCAAAATCAACAAAATAAGGATTATAAGCACTGGCAAGTAATAAGAAGGCCGTCTCAAATCCTTCGTTTTGATAATATTCCATGTAAACTTCTTCTTTTTCTTAATCTTCTCTTCCGATTGCTTTCTGGGTGGTGGTTGTTGACCTTCACTCACAGCTTCTGAGGATTCAACTTGAATCTTTTCTGTGGCTTCTGAAACATTATTCAGATTCTGATCTTTGGGTTTTTCTTGTTTTCTATCTTTCAACTTCACAACGATGGGTTTGATATCATTGGAGTTAGAGTAAACAAAGCGAACGAAAGAGATTTTCTCTGAGCCCTTTTGGGTGTAGATCTTCTGTCTTTTGTCTTCAAGATCAGCCAAAAGTGCAGAGAATTTATCGAGCCCTCGGTTTGCATATGGGTTCTTGCTGACTTTACTTTTACTGCAAAATCCAGTTTTTCTTGAGCCTTTGGGTGTTGTACATGGGCTTAATTTCTTTGGTGATGAACAAAGGCTATAGGGTTCTAAATCTTCTTCTTGATCTTGAAAGCTACCACAAATGAAAGGACTGAACATTTTGAGATGGGTATGGGTGGAAAGTTTGGGATTGTTTTGGTGTAAGATTGAGAATCACAAGTCCTTCTTATATGAACGGTGTCTGTCTGTTCGGAAGACTGGATCTAAGGCAGAATAGTCAAATAAGTGATACGAAAGACTGGAAAAAACTAATCCTACAGAACCTTCCATGTTGATATCGGTGTGTTTGACTTCTTGCAGAGGGGGGTTATAATTTCTTTTCCTTTTTTTTTTTTTGCAAAGAAGGATTAAACTTATAAAAACATTTTAAGTAGTAATAGAAATAAATTCGTCAGTCTAAAATTTGAATTGTAACAATTTCTTAGATATAGGTCATGAAAGATTTAACTCTCATGAGTCATGAATATTATAATCTTCGCATAAATGATTTGTTTTTTATTAAACCAATAAGAGAATTAATCGAAATAAATATAAATTGACTCAAACATTTTAACTATTAAAAAAAAAAAACTAAATGGTTTTTAATTTACATAGGGAGGTGCCTTGGGGAAGGGTTTTGAATTGATGTCTGATTGATGTAATTTGGGCATACATTTAGGCTATTGGGTGCATAATTTATAGTTAAAATGTTAGATACTCTAAATTACTTCTAGAATATGGTCCACTTGGCTTAGGTAGTTAATGAGACGGTAGGGGTTAGTTGCCAGGAATTAAATGCTTTTTATGTTCATAATGTGGATAATAAGAAACATACACAAGAAGTGGACTCCCTCCCTCCCTCCCTGGTCATAAACCTCCCATCTGGGTTTGGTAAGATGGTATCAGAAAAAATAAAGGAAAAATTCTGCAAATGAATGGACATGTGTAACTGTGTTTATGAAATAAAACCCTATTTATTGCATAAAGAGTGGAGTTATCATTGTCTCTGTAAGAGGATTTTGATCTCACGTCCCCAATACACAAGAAAATATTTAATATAACAGTGATATCATGTCAGTAATATTGAATTGATATCATCAATCAATAATAAAATACTAAGTCGATAAGGTGAAAATCACTTAGATAATTATTTACTCACCTAGAAAATGAGTGGTAGTTATTTATTTACATGGAGAGTTAGTTATTAATTTTTATGGAGTCTATTTATTTATTTATTTTAATATTATTAATTGGTAATATCACGTCAACATTATCATATGATATTACCCTTGCAATGAATATGTTGCCCAATACACACACATTGAAAGATTTTAGCAGCAAATTTAGTGGGCATCTTGGTGTTATTGACAAAAACTCAAAAGTATATAAATGCTGAGGAAATCAACAGGTCCAGGCGAAGTGAATCATCTCGCGGATCACCAAAAGTTTGACCTGTCTCTGCACTGTTCTCAAACAGGCAGCCTACATATTCAGCTTAGTGGCTCTCTCGCGGGTCGCCCAAAAGCTTGACCTCTGCACTGTTCTCAAATAGGCAGCCTACATACCAAAAGTTTGGCATTTGCACTGTTCTCAAACAAGCAGTCTACATATCAAAAGCTTGGCCTCTGCACTGTTCTCAAACTAAAGACTCTCTCATTGGTCGTCAAAAGCTTGATATCTGCACTGTTCTCAAACAGGCAGTCTATACGTCAAGCTTAAAGACTCTTTCGCGGGTCACCAAAAGCTTGTCATCTGCACTGTTTTCAAATAAGCAGTCTATACCTCAAGCTTAAGGACTCTCTCATAGGTCTCCAAAAGCTCAATCTAAAAAAGGTAACTCTCCCAGAAGTAATCCTCAAACTCTGTCTTTGCTCTCACGCAAACAACCTACCTCTCTGCAGGCGTGCTTAGTGTAATTAAATTTCTGACAAGAACAAAAAGTATCTCAGTTTGGATAAAACAACTCTTTGAGTCCTTTAATTTGGGTGTAGACGACCCGTTTTTGAAAGAATCAAGAAAAAAATTAATTGAGGTGCATGTAAGTTAATCCAACATCCCTTCTCGTTGAACAAAAAAAATAAAAAAACTAGAGTCATTTGCGTCTAAGACTAAAGTTCGGGCCTTTTTTCCCTTAAGTTAAGGCCAGTTGCTTGGGAGTTACGAGAACTTAAAAATGGAATTTATATATATATAAATCAGTGTTTTTTGCTTGTTATTTGAGGACTTATTAGAGAGAGATTCTATAATCTTACTCATCAAAATTTACACTAAATTTTCTACGCCAAATCAATATGATCTTTTGGATTAATGTGTTTCACCGACTCTGCCAAATATTCAAGTATTGAGAGGTTATCAAGGTTTGGTAAGCACAATATTTTTCATAATTAATCACCATGTTGGACTTTTTATATGTTTTTTTATTGATTGAACAACCATGGAGATGATTGGTATATTTGTGTGTCATCAGCATCATCATCATCATTATTGTTGTTGTTATTATTATTATTATAACGATGAACCCCTCTTTTAAAGACAGTGTCACTTTGAATTCATCATTGTAAAAATAAATTCCGGATATTTGTACTTGTAAATTACATATATCAGTTAAGTCTGAGAAATACTAATACGAGTCAAATCTCTAAAATTTGAATTTACAATTTATTCAAATCTAATCTTACACCGCTGGACCACGGGCGTTCATCATCATTTTTTTTTTCAATTAGAAGAGAAGTTGATGGAAGCGACAGTTAGTGGAAAAAAAAAAAAAGGAAATGGATAAGTGATGATGTTTATAAAACTAAAATTAACTCAAATTTCCTTGATGACTACGAATTCATACGCCACTGCTAACGTAATGTGCGGATAGAGTCAATAATCACTTATTAATCATCACTTATAAGGACTTTTTGAAATTCACCTTTATCCTTACAATTACGGTTCTTCATAGAATTCCTTTTTATGATTGGCTTGGCTCCCATTTTCGTCATATCCCTGCTACTTGTTCTTCTTCTTATTTTCTCGTGCATATTCAATTATTGGTAGGAAAAAACAAAGAAAAAAACCAAAAAAAAATTGGGTGAATAGAATTTTTATCACTAAAATATGCCCGTTCTATTAGTTTGGTCATCTATTTTTATTATATTAATTTTATCAATTTGATCTCTAAAATTTTAATTTGTGTTACTTTAGCTCTTTATTAGACAATTCGTTAAGTTTTTTGACCAAAATGAGTACGCGTCATTCTTTCAAACGGCATCACATGCGTAATCATTCTGACAAAAACATAACGATCCGTCTATGTAGGGACCATTTAAATACGAATTGAATATTTTAAGAACTAAATTTATAAAATTGATACTTTATAAACCAAACTGATAAAATGTATATGCTTTTAGGGACCAAAAATATTACTATCCCTAAAATTTTTGTTAAAAAAAACCCCTAAAAATTATATATGCTCATCCAAAAAAAAAAACTAAAAAAGATTCATGTAATTGAGAAAAAAACATAATAAATATATAGGAGTCTCATTTTGATTATAACCAAGCAAAGTGCATGGAGCAAGCAATAACTATTGGACTTTTTTGGAGTTTTTTTAGATAATCAAAAGAATTTTTGAGTGTTTTATTTTGACTTTTATTTAGGATTTTCTTTTTGATATTGTTGAAGTGATCAGAGACAACTTATTTGACGTGGGAACTAATAATGTCAATCATACATTTGGAATACATTTCAAATAAGAACACTTCAACATTGTCGTAGAAGGAGAAAGGACAACGGGGAACGCGTAACGTAAATTATAATTATAAATTAAGTTTTAGTCTTATATTTTAATGTAAATTATAATTATTTTGTTTGGTCGAAATGCAAATTATAATTTACACTCTTAAAATATGAACTTAATTTTTATTTGGTTATTAAAATTCTAATTGCAATAATCAAAATTTTAAGAGTTTTTTTTTTGTGTTCTTAATTTAGTTTTTATATCAAAATTTATCAATTTATTATAACGGAATGATTTTTATTGACCAACACATGACTTTGGTAAACTGTTTGGTGAAAATTTTTACGTGTGGATAAGGTTGTTAATCAAACTGAACTATTCGAGCTTGACTTGAGTTCGGCTCGGGTTCGGCTAGTTCAGGTTCAATTCGTTTTCTAAACGAGTCCGAACTTGAACAAGTTTTTAAGCTCGTTTATAAAATAAGTCTTACAAGTTTGGCTCAAACTCGACATGCTCGACTCGTTTATATATGTAAATACTCGAGTTCGGCTCGGACTCGACTTATTTTTGGCTCGTTCAAGTTCGACTCATTTCCTAAAATGAGCCGAACTTGAACAATTTTTTAGGCTTGATTAAGAAACAAGTTTTTCAAGCTCGGTTCTAACTCGTTCTACTAACAATCTTACGTGTGGGCTGAAAAACCTTATTTTATACAATTTGATTTAAAGAAAAAAAATATAACAAACCCGAAAAAAAAAGGGATACAGAGTGACAGTACATGAAATATTGTGAGAAAAATATCGATGTATTTGAGAGAAAAAAAAATTTCTACACAATTTAATAAATTTGAATGAAAGAATTTGATTGAAAGTCGATTATATTAAACTTTAAGGATGTGGTGTGAAGGTCATCTACAATTTACGTGGGTCCCTCGAGACATCCATGTCTAATAAGAGAGAGGACAACGACAACCGGTGTAATGACAATAATCTCTAGTAACTTAAAATCATCTTAGTCGGGGAGAGACAGAGAGTATATAAAATCTATGAGATAGGCTTTGAAAGATGAGCATTAATCATTACCACGTGTCGAGTTCTATACTCCCTCATGATTCTTCTTTTTTTTTTTTTGATAAATCCCTCGTGATTCTTCAATTGGAGTACATTAATCCTTAAACCTGTTTAAAACATCATAATTTAGATGTTTAGGTCTTCTAATTAAATGTTGAATGGAAAGTTGCGCCACCTTACCCTCCTAAGTCAAGTCATCGAAAACGAGTGAGAGTAACGACCCGGACCCACTTCATTCAATTTCCATTTGTTCTGTATGCGTGGGACCCAAGGAAAATTACTAAGGAAAAATTGGGACAGGTGGACCCCACAACCCATATCTAGAAGCAAAGTAATTCCGAGTGCCTTGTTAAATCAGAGTTGCCTTTGTGTTTATCACTTGTTGAAAAAGGTTTCAGCCACCATTGATTTGAAAAAGGGTGGAAAATTTTTAAATCAAAGATTTCTAGAAGGAGGGATTTAGCAATCATGGAGGAACTAATAAGCTTCCAAGGAGACAATAGGCATACTAATGACTCTAAGCTTTAAGAACTATCATGAGCCGATATTGTAAGTTGCTTTCTCTCCACAACAGAGGACATGGATACAATATGAATATGATAATATGATAATTTTTTTGTTAAATAAATTATATCTAATTTACATGTGAGAGGATGGATTGAAGTAAAAATTTTAAGTAATATCATCTCTAATAGTTTAAATTTTTAGAGTAGATAATTATTTAACAAGTACTACTGACAAAAATTAACCCCATTTTCTCTCTCACAAGGCTCGAACATAGGGTTGTTAATTGAACTGAGCTTTGAGAGCTTGAGTCAAAGCCTATTGAATTTGTTTTTTTTAAACGAGATTAAAAAATTATTCAATCTCATCTTGTTTAAACCTTGAGCCAAGTTCGAGCCTAGGAGGAATCCGAATCAAATCCGAATAGCTCAACTATGTTACATATAAACAAGTCGAATTTTATAAGCTTAAACTAAGCCTTTAAGACCCAAATCATTTAAAACATGAGTCGAACTCGAATCGAGTCTTATTCAAATTGAATCCGAATAATTTATCTCGATGGACACCCCTAGTCACACAAATAAGAAGTGGTACTCACAATGTTTAGCCAATCCGTGTCAAGGACATCTTTACGCTTGTCCTTAAAACTTCTGCGGGTCGTCTTCGCTTGGGCGCATCACATGAAGCCTTCCATACCTGCTGAAGAGGGTCGGTCAGCAGCAGCCCCATACCTTCATATCACAACGTTAACCACACACTAAACGTGATCTCTGATCCCGTCTGAACTACTTGATAAACATGGTCTGACTACGGTATCTCCATTTGGTTTTTTGGTTCCATACAGAAAAACCAATGTGGGCCCTAGATCAGCCGGTTATGTATGAATTGCACGAGTTTTGTGCATATAAATGACCAAAATCAGCATGTTTTATAATCTTTCCCTAATTTTATAATATAAAACAAAACAAATTTTAATAAACTCATTCGACGGTCTCAAATAAACTCAATCAACGGTCACTACTATTTTTCTCAAAACTATTCACATTCAATTTTCTCCCCCGCCCCCAACATCCACCACTTGTCACACACATGGTACCGTGTCTTCAAACACAAATTATCCCTAATTAGACATAAAAATCGACTAATTTACCGGATATAGATTTAACTTTGAGACGACATTTAAACCCAACATAACCACCCTTATTTCTGAAAAACATATTCTTAAACTAGCTCGAGTTATGATGGTTGGCTCAAAATTTGATAGAGTAATAAACATAAGGGAAATTTGGAGGCCGGTCCCCTTACATGGACTTGTTTGGACTTAAGTCCGTCAAAGAAACTTATTTGTTATGAAGTCTGTTTTTTATCAATTTTACCATACTATCCCTTCCCTTTACAAGTGAAATAAAATTAATTATTAAAAATTCCTAAATCTTAGGAATTTGACCAACATTAAAGTATTTTCTCTTTCATATCTATCTATATCCTTATTTAGGTTAAGAGTTTGACTAACTTTATAATTTTTTCTCTCTCTTATCTATATATATTCATATATAGGTTAGGTATATATATATAGTAACATTAAAAATAAAAAATAGTAACATTCAAATACAAAAAAAATTATCATTTGGACACAAAAAATAATACATTTACACACAAAAAAATAGTAACATTTAAACATAAAAAAAATTGAAACATTCACTATTAACATTTTTAAAAAATAACAACAGTAACATGCATAAAATAATAGTAACATGAACAGTAACATATTCAACAAAAACAGTAACATGAACAGTAACATAATAAAAAAAATAGTAACATGAATTTGAATATATAGGATAGGTGTATATATATATATATATATATATATATATATATATATATATATACACACACACACACTCATACATACCACTTTCCTCATCATAGCACTGCCTCCATCGTCACCTCTCGAACAACGTCAACCATCACGTTATCATCATATCCATAACAACAGTCACCACCACACAACAGTCCATTCAAATTCCACTCATATATGAGATAGAGAGCTTTGAATTTGATATATATATAGAGAGAGAGAGATAGAACATTGAATTTGAATATATATATATAGAGAGAAAGATAGAAAGATAGAACTTTGAATTTGATATATATATATATAGAGAGAGAAAGATATATATATAGCTTTGAATTTGATATATATGTATATATAGAGAGAAAGATATAACTTTGAATTTGAATATATATATATATATATAGAGAGAGAGAGCTTTAAATTTGATATATATAAATATAGAGAGAGAGATAGAACTTTAAATTTGATATATATATATATAGAGAAAGAGAGAGATTTGAATTTGAATTTTAAATTTATGATAGAGATTTTATTGACATATTTAATTGACATTGAATTAAGGGATAACAATTTTCAAAATAAGAAATTAATTTAACTTCTTTTCAAGGAAGGGTATTTTTGAGATAAAAAAAAAAAGTGGACTTAAGTCATTACATATAATTTTAAATATGGACTTAGCTCTTTATAAGTTTCCTTACAAGACTTATCTCCAAACAAGTACATCTAAGAAGACTTACTTCCAATTTTCACTAAACGTAAACCTAGACACCTTATAGTCAAAAAAAAACCAACCCAGCTCAACAATTTCTAACATAACCCGTCAACCCGACACAGAACAGATTCAAAGTCAACATGTATTAATAGAGGTTTAACGAGTAAGACTCATAATCGGGAAAATTCACCAGGCTCGAGTAATAAATTTATGATGTATGGGCTGAGTCAATTTTGACCCAACATAATGTACACAACTTAGACATTCAACACGCCACAATTCATACCAAAAGTCTTGTGGCAAAACACTTTTTTTTTGGTGTGTTGGGGATGGGTTGTCCATTTTGGATATAATACTAAACGATCAGAAGCTCAGTAAGTCCCAGTTCTGCATATATCGAACAAATCTTTAATCTGAACAACGGAATCCAAAGAAGGATCACTATTCACATTATGGTATTCAAAGTTTCCTGCTTTAAATTAAGACGCAAAGTGTGGTGCAGAGATAAGAAGCCACACCATCGTATTCAACCTTTTCCTCAGCCGAATTAAGAAGCGTGCTTGATCAGTAGTTTCTGTAGAAGGGAAGTAAGACCCACCCAGTAAGAGAAGCATGATCCGGAAAAAAAAAAGGAAAAGCCGAAAAAGGATGGTTTCATCGCGTGCTCACCAGACGTCTATTAGCCCATGACAGCACTGATCATGTAATTTTCCTCATTAGTCAGTCATCTAAATTATCACCATCCTTCATGTACTTCTCTTGCACTGCTGCAACTGTGGACAGCTATGTTAAGTAAATCAATTGAATAACTGTCCCAAATTAGTTAAACAGAGAGCAGATAGGATGCAATCAGCTTTCTATCTATGAAGTACGCATCAAGAAAGCTCATGAGGCATGGCCTCAAGGACTAAGCTAAGTATATCATATGATATGCATATTATTGTCATGTACAATATTGTTTGTCTATCTACAGAATATTGCACATAAAATGGGAATAGATAAACCAAACTACAGTTCATACTCCCCTTGTTTTAACAAAAGCCATGTACCGCTACTGATTTCAATTTTCAAGTGCATCTATTTCTCAGTCAAGTAACTTTCACAACAAACCATTGGTAGAAGTTTTTAAGTTACTACTGTGCGTAAAACTGTCCTTTATTGAGGAAAATCTTGTCCACCATCTTCTAACAATGTGAAGACAATAGTAAGCATCAACTTATAACATTGCCACAATTCATTGACCTAGGAGCAGAACGGGTATTTCTTTTAGAAATGACAAAATTACGCAAACATAAAAGAGAATGCACTAGAATGACCATTCTGCAGGTTGGAAAGATATTATCGACCAAGATCACAATTTTGAATATAACGAGACAAAAGGCAATCCACAAATATCTATCAAAACACACAGGAAAAAGGATATCTGTAATAATCCCAATCAACGGGACCAACTGCAATTTTGCTGAACTCGACAGCACTTCCATCTATGCCCGCAAAGATGTACCCATTGCTCTTATCAATCAGCTTGACAAGATTTCCGACACTCTCTTTATCCTGCGATGGAAAATGTGACTGACTGCACAAACTACTTGTAATCAATATGAACTCAAAAGATGAAGATATGGTTTTGCCTGAATATCTAACGTTGTAAAATTAACAAGACCATAGTCTTCTATCACCTCGCACAGCTCCTTCGTAAGTTTCCTGCATTCAGAATAAATGATTACATAAAATTAAACTTCTGATGTACCCAAAAAAATCTGAAAAGCTAATCATGCGGCGCATCTCAAACTAATGTCAGAAAAAATATCAACCAGTCCAATTGTTTGAGGAATCAAATGGCTCAAACTACCAATTTATCCTTTGCCTTCCAATGCAACCACAAAACCAAGGGAAAAAAGGTTGCCACAGGTGAACAGCATTATTGCATTTCTTCTCCAGTACTACAACAGGTTTATCCTGCTAGGTGAGTTAAAATGACTGTTAAGAAACAAGTACATGAAATGTGGTTTCCTGTTGTTTGCCCGTACAGGTTTGCCCTAGAGCTCCTTCCACAGTTTGTTTGTTGTAATTCATATATTTTTTTCATGTTACCAATCCCAATAGGTATGAATCATCCCATCCAGGTGATATAATAAGGGTAGACATTGAGAAGTGTTCCATGACACTGGAAATCCAAAATGGGACAATTTTATCCCACTACAGGTGCCTCGAGCAAAACTACAGCTAAAACACCACACCCGGCACAGAGTAAATATTGATCTATGTGATTTTGCACAAAATTTCTAGCAATACATCACACCTGTACTTAGCAGAACGAGGATCCTGATCAAGATGATGGTGTAAATAAGTTAAATCTTGCACATCTGTGTAGAAATCAAGGTTAAAAGCTGCAAAAACAGATGATGACAATGATTAATGAAGATAAATTTAAAAGCTTTTTGAAATTGATCTTGCATCTGATGTCTAAAGATAAATGAATTGACGAACCTAGATTTCCATAACTTTCAATCAGATCGATCTTGGACAAAACATTAACATGAGGAAGTTCCAGGTGTAGCATAGTTGATAATGACAGAAGCAATGCACTCACATACTTCCCAGGGTCACTACAAAGATGGGCATCAACTAAGTGCACTGCAGTCAACTGCATAATATGAGAAGCACATTAAGACAAATACTTAAGACAGCAACAATACAAACTGAGTTCACTTCAGATGTTCTGGTCCCACTGAATGTTACAGAAATACCACATCATCATAATACTCGTAATCATACCATAAGGTTGAACTTCTTTATGAGTTTCATGATAACACTCTTGGCATTTGCATGAAGGAAAAATAGTTCCACTTGGCCAGGAAAATCAAAGAGAAGATAGTGATCTGCAATGATAATAATATTCAGGTAATCATGTCTAAATTATGACATCCAAATGAAAACAGGTCTACAATATTTCAACCTTGTAAGCAAAACAAAATACATTAGCTGCTTAGTATAAAGGTGTAGGTGTCTACTTAAGACAAGAATGAGACCCTAAAAAAAATAATAATAATAAGACAAGAAAGTATCAGCATCTAAATGAAATTGTAAGAAATGGATAAAATGGTGAACATCATGTTTATTCTATCAGAGGGTCTTCATCCTCAATGACACAACATCATGATGAGGAATCACTAGAAGATGCTGCATTACTTCGTGCTCCTCATCACCTAAAATAAGAAGTCTAGAAGAGAAAGGCAGAAAGCAGGCCATAGATTTGTTGGAGGCATATTTTTTTCTTTATATGTGAGATAGTTTTCCTGTTTCCCACCTTGGCTAACATAAACACATTCATGCTTTCATGATGCATAAATGAGAAATGACATGTTTTAAAAGTCAGGCAAGCTCTAATTTGTAATATTTCTAGCTACAGTATTGTTAATTTTTCCTGCTTCGTAACTTGCTAATATATTCTATGTAAAAATTCAAGCCACCCTATGATGTTCCTAAAGTTAAGTTTTGAATTTACTTCTATCTTGTGCAGGTTCTAGCACACACAAAACTACTTAATCTGAATCTATCAGCCTGTATTTATGAAATTATTCTGAGAATTTTGGCAACCACTCTTTTTTCTTTCATTTTCTTTTCTAAGATGGAAATCAACACAGATACGTTAGAAAAGGTGGTCTAGTGCACGAGACTCCCACTACTACGGGTGTAGTAGTCTAGAAAGGGTATGTATGCAGAACTTCCGAAGAGTCTCCAAAGTCCTAGAAGCCTTGCACATCATCCACACTAGTTAAAAGTAAAGACAAGTTTACGTTAAGCTTATATCAGATGTGCCAACCTTTAAGCAGGGGCTCCAATTTGGACTGCAACCAGTCAATGTTCTTCTCCAGATAATCCATGCAATAAACAAGACCTATGAGACAAAATGCTGCATTTTTCAGAAACTAGAGGCCAGTTAAAGCGGATATGAGTCACATGAGTAACAAGCAAGATGTCCACCACCAAACTTTTTATGTAACTCTGAGAGTTCACAAGATAGTTACATATGTAGTCCACAATAACATAGTTCCATAACATGCAAGTAGAAAGCAGCCTCACCTCCGTTGGGACCGAGAGAATGCTCAATCATTACATCACTTAGTTTTATGAGATCCTCAATATTCACAGCGCACTCATACCTGTATTACATAAGGAATAACTTTGGATACCCATCCCAATGGTTCACCTTAACTTCAAGGTGAACCATGAATTGTAATTATCAGCAAAATAAACATATCAACAGACTGTAAAAATAATTGACAAAGAGGATACGGTAAAGCATCGTTCGCAGGATCCAAATTGATAACAGCTACCTTCCTGCATGCCAGTGATTATATAGTTATTGTGACAATTAGAAGGGAGGGAAAAACAAAAAGATAAATTTAACAGAGACATTTCCATGTTCAAGTCTCTAAGCAACTATTCAAAACAAACGCCCAGAGAGAGAGAGAGAGAGAAATCAATTCATACATTGCATGGTTAGAAATACGTCCTGGGCTTGAACCCCAATATATAAATGGCACAAGCAATAAAATCCTAGAGACCATGGGCAGGCTGTCAGTGGAGACGCATACTAGCAACCATAGTTTTAGTTCCCAAAAGATATTAAGTTTTGAGAATAAGTTAATTCATAAAAGCATTCCATATTTTTTTTTAATCAAACATACATCAAAATTGAATCTTTCATATAAGCTAAGTATAGATACCTCATGTAAACATATACCTCTGTTTTTACTCTCAACTCAACTCTACAAAGTCTTAATCCCAACTTCATGTTTAACCACTGCGCTCTATCCAGGGTCATATGTAAATATACCTCTGCTTTTATCATAAAAGCTTTATGCATACTTCAGAAAAGCATTTCCTCAAAAATTTCCACAACTGAAATTGTTGGAACATCATTCTATAATCAACTATCAACTACCTAGTTGAAGGAGCAAGCATGAAAATCGAACTCATTAAGTCTACCACAAGTCCATATTCTATAATTACTGTGTTCCATGTAAACCTAATCTGTGGCTTTGCTTGTAACAAGTCCAATCCTCATATCTTTCCAACCTTCACCCAACCCCTCTAAAACCTTCATCCCTCAACAATTCGGTCCTTGCTATTCCACCACAGGTCACCATTGTTCACACAATAAAATCTCAGTTTACTCTGTTATAATCCATTTTGAGCTGTAACTGGACTTAAAACTGTAGAAATAATGAACTTTATCTTTTAAGCTCCACTTCTCAAACCATGTTCATTTTCAACTTAACAACTCAAGAGAGTTACGCCAATTCTAAAAGGCAGACGCTTTGTGTCGCAAAACACTTGTGTACTAAATACAAACAGTTCTGATTTCAGTGTCGAAAGCAAAACAAATTTATGGGACCGACCGACGACAATCAAACGTAAGAAGGAAACAAAAAATCAAAATATGAGATGAATTCGGCAGATAACATAGTTACCGTCCGATGAGATTAAGGAACTGAGACATGCCGTTGCAGTAAGTGGTCTTGCCGGATCCCGGCGGGCCAATCACCACCTGACCAAAGACCATCTCTATCTCTCTCTCCTGTGTATAGGTTTGTGTATAGCTCCTAGTTGCTTCAGTTCTTCTCTGTACTTTTCTAGGGTTAACGATAACTTCTTCAATGAATGAAAAAAATACGAAGGCCGAAGAAAGTGGTAGAACTCAGAAACTCAGACCTAAACCACAGACCCAAAAAAAATAATACAGTAAAATACTGACATAGCACAGGGGCGTTCCGAGAATCGAACTCGGGACCTCTCGCACCCAAAGCGAGAATCATACCACTAGACCAAACGCCCGTTATATTATCCAAAATGTCAACATACCATTATTTATCCCTTTCTCTCAAGGGAAATCTGGGCTCTGCTCCTGCCCCAACCCCACATATTGGCCTTTTCAACAAAACGATATTGGGCTTTCCTATTTGGTCCAAATTCTGAAATTATGCAAATCATTTTAGTGGGGACAACCAGGGTCTTAAAAAGAGGGCTGGAGAGCTGTCAACTACTCAATTCTTTTCATCATTATTGAGTGCCTATGAATATGAATCTATCATATCCACAACCACAAAGTCCCCCACCAAACCCAATTGCACGAACATGTGCCGCTGTCATCTCTCTGTAACAAAATTGTGGTTTGAATATGCTAATAGATTACTTTCCAGATGATGGCCAACGCCACCCAACCAGAGGGACCAAGACACGTTGCTATAGTTGACTGTTGTGTGTATCACAGATTTGAATTCGAGAATTTATCTCTCTTGATTTTTGTACTAGCCGAGAATTTTGTATAATGGGTATGATTTTTTTAACACGACTATAATGATCTCTTCGATATTTTAATGAAGGGTTAATACTCATTATTACATTGGTGGGTCATATAATGTATATTATGCTTTGGTTCTCGAACACTTCGTGATGCTTATAGAAGACTAACAATGAAATAAAAAAAAAAAAAAACAGAGAAAGTTTGGAATTGAAAGCCAGCCAGTTACCTCTTGCCTGGACAAATGCTGGCAGATAAAGAAGGCCTCAAACTTTGTTTAACGTTAAGAGGTGTTTAAATCAATTTACGCGTGTTTCGATTAATATTTTTTCTAATTCAATCAAAAACGGATCATTTACATCGAAATTAAGATATTTATGAAGAATAAATCTCTCATGAATTTATTATAAAGAATTACTAAAATTCGAATTCAAAACGTCTAAATTCATAACTCATTCATGTTATCACTTAAAATTATTAATGGAGTAGATGTCATCTGCCCCTTTCTGTTCTTAAACAGTATCTTAAGAGTATTCTACTTCTCATACTATTTATTTCTTTTAATTTCCTCCGGCAAAGACCCATTCTCATTCTGGTCCCCACCTCTCTCTCAGAGGTGTAGCCATCCAACTAATGTTCATGTGATGGGTATAGAAGAGGCAAACACTAAACACTGTGAAAAGAAAGTTCCTAATTTAGGGACTGCTTAAGTGGATGTCTGATTCTTATTTAAATTTAGACTTAAATTTAAATTTAAGTAAAAAAATTTAAAAAACGTGCTGCAACCCTTAATTCAAACTTATATCAAATCAAGAAAAATTCATTTTTTCACTCAAATTTTTAATGGTGAGATTTCACCATCTTTTAAAAATTCAATGATCATCCTTACTCCTTTTTAAATTTAGATTTTACCTCATTTAAATTAGGGTCTCTCATTCTTAAATTTGAGTTTGTCCATTGTAGTCATTAATATCAAATCAAACTTTTTACTCAAATGTTAATTTAAATTTAAGTAAAAATTTGAGTCATGGTTGGAGATACTTTTAATTTGAGGCTTAAAGCAGTAACTGTAATATTACATGTTGCCTTTTTATTTTTAGTATTATTTTTAAAAAAATAAAAAATATTTTTAATTTTTGTTAAGTGAGAGAGGAGAATGCGATACTTTATTTTTATTTTTTAAGAGAGAGAGAGTGTGGATGTGAATAAATATGAGTTAATTTTTAAATATTTTTGTATTTATTTTTAAAATTTTTAATTTTTGAGTTTCTAATGTTATGAATTGAATTGTAGGCTCAAATTATTGAAATTATAATTTTTTGATTTGACTTAAATTGTTTAGAGCCTTTTTGTAAGGTCTAAAATTTTCATAGATTTAAATTTTTTATGTAAATTAATTATGTATTTAAAATTATATGCCTTTTAAAAATTTAGGGCCTAAACCCCAACACTTTTTTTTTAATAGTGTTGGGCCGGCCCAGGTCACCATGCACCAAACTGTGCTCCATTGTAGAGATTTTGATGAGCTAGCAAGGAACAATTATGAGTTCATGTGTATATAATCATAACATGAATAATGCTTTTTAAGTTTCTCTTTTTGGACCATGATAAAACTCAATACCCTGCAACCAATTTACTTATATATCCCTTTATATCTCATTTTTTGTCTGATTTAATTTGTGCATCAAAAGATTACCCAAAAAAATAAAATAAATTATAAATCAGGGTCACCTGCATCTGACTATAAATTCAAGGAATTGGTTTGTTTTAAACAATTGAAGGCTTTACAACATACCTATTAAATAAGCTTAAGGAATCAAAAAAAAAAAGACAGAAAACTTTTGAATTCTACACTATGTATTCTAATATTTTAAATTCTTGAAGCATTTCCTGTATTCAATTGCAAAATAAATATGAGAGGTATTACTAAGATAAGTTGGTATGAAATCTTTCAAATATAGAAAAATTATTCCTGTATAATTCCAGCCAAAGGATAAGTTTTCTATATATATTTTTCTAACAGTGAAGAGAATTTAGACACAAGACAAGGGGAGAAAAATATCTGACAGGTTGTTAGATGCTTTATATCTGGACAAAATGATTATGAAAAAGTCACTCCTTTAATTATCTACTTCCTCTGCCTTTTGTCTCCTCAATCCTCTGCTACCCACATTTCTCTATCTCCTCTCACCCCTTCAAAATTTCCTTCTCCCATTACTTTCCCTTGTAGAGAACAGAGAGGGAGAGGGAGAGGGGCAGAATTGTTGCTTTGTGTGAGACTTGGGAGCCATGGCTTTTGCAGGAACAACACAGAAATGTATGGCATGTGACAAGACTGTGTATCTGGTGGACAAACTGACTGCAGACAATCGTATCTATCACAAAGCTTGCTTCAGATGTCATCACTGCAAGGGCACTCTCAAGGTAAATCAGAGTATTCTGCTTCCCTTCAATTCTGAGTTTTGTCAGCATATTTTGATTATGTATCCGGGTCCGTTATACGTTATCCATCTTTCCCACTTAAAACCGTACGGAAACTTGACTTTGCGGTATGAGAGAGAGAGATTCTCAAGATCTGCAACTATTTGATTCACTTGGTTCAAGTTTAGACAGGATATGCTCGCATCCAACTTGTTATGTGCTACAATAAAACACTAATGTATATTCCACAGCACCCCTTTCCACATGGTTTTTTTATTTTCTTTTAATCTGTATTGCATCTGTTTGCTCCGATCTATCAGTTCTTATGATTTATACCACTGATGCGTTTTGATTCAACAATTGATTTGGATTGTCAGATCTTCTAGTCTTGAATGACAAAATTGGAGGTTCCTAAAATGAGTTGCTTTTGTGGGTTTGTGTTTCTTCATTTGAAAGACGGTGAAAAATTAATTGATAAAGGGTGTACGAGTGGACGAGACTCCTGTCATTGCTGAGTCTGAGGAGGGCTATATTCATGCAACCTTACCCATCTTTCATATACAATTCTACTGATGATGATGGGTTTGTTTGCAGCTAGGTAACTACAATTCCTTTGAGGGAGTTCTATATTGCAGGCCACACTTTGATCAGCTCTTCAAAAGAACTGGCAGTCTCGACAAAAGCTTTGAAGGTAAATATATAATATGATGCAGTTACATAAGATGCGTTTCTCGAGTCATAGTATAATTCTGATATCTAAAGCTCATTTCAATAATTTTTCAGGGACACCAAAAATTGTCAAACCAGAAAAACCTGTTGACACTGTGGTAAGTCAATCTAAAACTAATAGTCTAATATGCTTGCGAATATGATCATAGAGTTCCGAATCTGCTTCTAACCTTAATCCTTGAACAGAAACCAGTGGCAAACAAAGTCTCAAGTATGTTTGGTGGAACAAGGGAGAAATGTTTGGGCTGTAAGAACACTGTTTATCCAACTGAAAAGGTGACTACTGCTACTCCTGAATGCTAATCCATTGAATTCTTTCTATATTCACATGCTCAGAGCTAGCACGGACTCTGTTCTACATTATAAATTGTGTTTCACATTTGCAAGTATTGTTTCAAATTTCAATAGTTTGCAAAGGGGTAAAGAGGGAAATCAATGGAGAACTACCAAATCCAATGACTTTGATTTGTTCGTACCATTCTGTCATCGATCACTGCTGGGTCGGTTGGTGAGTCACCCAAAAAAAATCATCTAGAATGGTCAAGCATATATCTTTCATGAAATGATAAGGGGTTTCATTTATGTTATGTTCTGCGTTGTGTTTGTCTCCTCCAAAAGAAACAGTAGAGAAATTTGTGTAAAAAAGTGCACTTATTTTAACAATTCTGATTTATATGTGAAGGTGTCAGTGAATGGAACTGCATACCACAAGAGCTGTTTCAAATGCAGCCATGGAGGATGTGTAATTAGCCCATCCAACTACATTGCACACGAGGGTCGCCTTTACTGCAAACACCACCACACTCAACTCATCAAGGAGAAAGGCAACTTGAGCCAGCTTGAGGGCGACCATGAGAAGGATTCAGCAACAGCAAGAGAAGTTGCTGCCGAATAACAATCCACCTTTCTAACTTTGCTTATCTCGTGTTCTTTTCCACCTCGATATTGATATTGTCCCTTCTACAATCTACCATCTTCCTGCAGTTTAAGAATTGGTTTATGGTTATTAGACTGAAAAGATTTCTTCGTGTTTAAATTGACGTGTGTGGACCTTGTTTGTTATTCTTGGGTTGTGTCGTGAAACACTGGATGTTCCCAATGAGATTGGAAAGCTTGTTCTCAATATAATGTGGTGATTTATGTACTAGGCTACCAGTATGATATGTGAGTTTGCAGTCGTATTGATGATTATAGAAAAAAGAAGTAAAAACCCCATCATTTCTTTAAGTCCCTCCTTGTTAGAGATTCTGAAGCTGAGCAAGGAGCTCCACAGCATATTCGTAGAAGCAGGCAAATTCCACGAATACTTTGAAATTTGTAAGAAGTTGGGGTGTTTAATCAACATGTTCCAACTTTTTCATTCGGTTTGTAGCCATACATTATAGTAGAGTGCAAAATTTCTTTTAATGGGAGTAGCTATATTCAAGCAAGCATTCCAGCGAAACGATCCTTTGACAACGGGCTCTGCCCAACACTGGGACTGGCTGATTTATATTTGCTTGAAATACTTCTTCCTTCAAGAAAATCTTTTGTATTTTGTTTTTGTTTCTACTATTCAAGCAGTTCACTACTAAGCAGATTCTTAGAGAAGATTTTTTCCTTATTTTTTTGGTTGGGAAGAAATAATAATGTCATTGAGGCATTTGAAATCCAAAGAAAAATAGAAAATCGTAAAGAACTTCAGATGGGGAATCTCCTCCATTGAAACCAAAGCAAATATCATCTGCCTTCACACAAGCAGCCTTCAAGAAAACAGTTGCACAAACTGATAGTTCTCATCTGGCAGAACAGAAACAGTGAACATGATACATCAAAATAATTGCAACTAAAAGGAAAAAGGGCATAGTAATAAACTTTTTCGATATTCAACCAGAAAATTAAGGAATCACCTACCTCAGTAATTTTAACCATGGATCTTCTTGGCACTCTTCAGATCATCCTATCTAAAGCAGCTTTCAGACAGTAAACTTACCGTCGCTGTTGTCAGAATGTAAGATTCTGATGTATTTCCACTAAATGATGGCCTGGAAATAAAATTAGAGAGCAACTGCAGACTAATAAACTCATAAGAGGTTTGAAGAGTTGGGCTAATTTAAGTGCCAAGTCAGTCTCAGGATGTTTTGAGGAGCTTCTTATGAACACTATACCCAACAATGGAAAGAACAAGAGCGCCTCTTTTCTTTTCTTTCTCAAAGGTAAGTTTTTTGCTTGTTAGTCAAGTTTTGAAGCCTCTACTTTATTATATTATAGGATATTTGAAGAAGCGATCTTGCTTGGTGGTGCCCCTCTCGATGATTGTTGACTCAACATTGATTTGGTGCTTGAGTTGGAGGGGGAGCCCTCCATCCATGTGACTCTTAAGTAATTCACCATCAAGAGAGGGAAGAACCTTTACTTTAGGTTAGGCCAGTCTCGTCCATCAATTGATCACGCGAGTATGCCGACAAGGTAAGAGTTACAGAGTCTCCCAGCTTCCAAAACTAACTTAATGACCGGTATGATGAATCTTCTTTTGAGCACTCACAGCACATTCGCAAAGAAATAGAATCAAAAAACAAGTATGCAATGACACTACTAAAAACAATTCACAATATTAATTTCATGTGAAGCTGTTACATAGGTCATAGTGCACAAAGGTATCCGTACACAGCTATTTTGTACAAATGATGATCCTAAACAATGATATCAACCATTACTAAATTCAATTGCATCCAGAAGACAACCATTCCAGGCAATGTGCTTCAAGTCTATAATGTAATGGTCACGAAGAAACCCAAATCCAAATGTTCCACTCTCATACTGCCAAATCCTTCCCTCGACCTGCCAAGGATTCGCTATAGTTCCTGCCAAGTCTGCAATAACCAGATCATAACTTGAGTTGATGTGAAGAATGCGTGAGACTGCTTCATCATCTGAAGAGGGATGTCCATGACCGTCATCTGCTGCTGGAGGTGGCCGAAGATGCACACGACTGTTATATATATACTCTTCTTCAAATGGCAATGGAGACTCAATGAATGTACTATTTGATGTCCAAAATACTGGGTCATAACCTGAGAAAGGTTTAGACGCATCCCCGACTCTTCGGCAGGCAATACCCCCAATATCATCATACACCACAAGGTAAAAATCCAAGTTCATATCATTACAAATACCCTGCAGTGAAGCAGGAGAGAGCATAAAATAGCTGCAATGGAGTATCCCTCTCCATCCAACATCTTTTGATGGTTATCATAGGATACAAACACATAAAAAAGATGAAAGAATCTGTCACAGCAGCCAAAAAATAGGCAAACATATTTTCTTTTACCACTTGCATTTTGGGAAAAAGCTCAAATATGTAAAAACTCAAATAGCTCCTAAAAGGGAAGCCCCTACACCAACAAAACTTGACCTTCTTCTTTTTTCCTCACATATCTTGAGTCCTTAGATGGAGGTAGGCGCATGGTTGTTCCAGTAATCCTATACAGTTGCTAGCGTTTTACTTGAAAACTTAAAAGATTAGTGTGTTCCATTGATTTAGAAATCTCATGATGTCTGAATGGACTTTGTTCTTGGGACTGTATGCCATTTATCTTGGTCCAAGTTAATCTCTTGCTTTTACATATTTCATCAGATTGGTAAAGCTTCACTCTTCATGTGAGATCTCATGATTTTTCTCTCCCTTCCTTTCAAAAGTGACCTTCAAAATTCCATCAGTGTGCAAATCCTCTACTAACGGCTGTCACCTCTAATTTGAATTGTTAAACTGCCATACTTGGAGCATATCCTCTTTCAGCTGTCACCTCCAAAAAAAAAAACACCCAACAATTCGACTACAAAGCTTCAGGATAACCCTTCTTTTTTCCTTCTGTCCTCAATCCTATTGATGCAGGTGAGGCCACGATGATGGTGTGCCCCAAGGGGGAGTGCCTAGTTGATCCTGGACCTACTGCTTAGCGCTTAGTAAGACTTCTGCTAAGGGCCAGGACACAGGGACCAACTGAAACACCCCAGAACTTCCTTCAACTGCAACTCATCCTCCTATGTTTGTCATTTATTTGTTCTAGCGAAATATTCAAACAACTTCCTAAATGTTCCAGCAGTGCATGTTATAAGAGTTCAATAAATTGTTGTGTACCACTGTTCTGTTGCACTCTGCTCTTACACAGCAAAAGAACCATCTTAATTAGCCAGTATATAATTTCCAAGATTGATGCGTTTCTTAAAGGCATTACAAAAGTAGATATATCTTTATATATGCTTGAGTGTGTATATACATATGGTAAGCAAAATAAAGAGCATAGAAATACCACCTTCCATAAGCCCTGCAGTGGCCGCGAAACCGTGGGCGAACAATTTTCAATCTTGACGAAATGCTCCGGTTCCCATTTCCTTCTCCCCTGCCTTTCCTTCTCTCTCCTCCTCTGTCTCCTCGCCGCACCATTCCCTCCCGGACTCGTCCTGTTTGCAAAATACTGATAAATCTCCGACATCAATCGGTCCGGTGGAGATCCAGCAACCTCCTCCACAACCCCACACTCTTCTCCCTTCACATTCCTCGAACTCAAAACCCTCTGAACAGGATTCGAATAAGAAAAACCCAAATTTTCCTCGACAACAACGTGAGATTTCCCCATGAAACTCACATTTACTGGCACCAATTCATTTTCCAAGCACCCAAAATCACCCGAGTTGTTAACC
This sequence comes from Ilex asprella, assembly GCA_023539305.1. NCBI lineage: Eukaryota > Viridiplantae > Streptophyta > Magnoliopsida > Aquifoliales > Aquifoliaceae > Ilex > Ilex asprella. The sequence goes on from CM042193.1 coordinate 4,352,243, forward strand.
AAATTCTCAGATAATTCGGGTCTACACTCCAAATCGATGAAGCTAATGGATCCACCATTGCGTGTGATACTTATCCACAAAAATGGGGCTCTGATCACATCATAAGTGCCATTTTTTGAAGGTGAAATTCTTGAACCGATTATAAAAAAGGAACCCCACTCGAAGAAGATGAGCGGCGGTGGCGAATTGGTGGTGCTGTTCTTGGTTTGGCCGCAACGGCGCCAAAAACCGATGAGGTTTTCGAGTTCACTGAGGGTTCTGTAGAGCTGTCTGTAGGAGATTTTACCACTGCCCCATTTCTTGATTTGGGTCTTCGATCCCCACCTGCGATCGCACACAGAGAACCAGAGCTTGGCGTCGTTTCGGCAGAGAGAGACGAAGCGTTTCGATGTACAAGCGAAGTTGGCGATCTCTGAAGGTGTGAGGAATGAGAGGACGCAGAGCTGGACGTCTTCTGGGAAATCTGAGAACGAGGATGAAATCAATTCATTTGGGTCGTTGAAATTCGTTCCCATTTGTTTCTCTCTTTCTTCGTCGGATTGAGTTTGGATTTGGTAAGGTTGATTGTAGAGAAAGAGGATCGTAGATTCGCAGGGGTGAAATGTAGATCGAAGAGAGACGGTGGAGTTGTGAGGAAGATTCTTCAGGAAATGGGATGATTCTATTTTCCTCAAGAATTGTCGTGGAAGTTTTCAATGTGTAATTTATTTATTTTTTCCTGCATAACAAAAAGGTCAGTACAAAAAGACAAGGTCTAAAATCCCCTAAATCTTTAGTGATACGTAAACTTTCTGACTATGTGAGTTATTTTATTCGGAATAAATTTAATTAGATTAATATAATAATTAATTATCGATATAAACTTTTAAACACGAACCTTTAAGCAAAAAATTTAGTCCGTTATCCCCTTCCCAGTCAATTATTTTCAATGTATAAATAACTTAACGAGCTTAAAAACTATTAAGTGGTCAACCGTGAGATATAGAGAATAGTGGTACAAGTTTAAATACCTTGTTAAAAAATAAATAAGAGCTCAGATACAAAGTGTCAAGGTGTAGAATTGCAACACTATGTATATCCTTTGATGCATACATCAAATTTAGATCGTCTCCATCAAGAGAAAATACTCGATGCTATCGTGCCATCACATTAATATTAGCATAATAAATTCTAAAATAATATGCGTTGTTGGGAATGGATAAGTAATTAAATATGTGTGTTTGATTGTCTTTCTCATTAAAAAAAAGGGATAAATATCATACTAGTCCTTAAATTTTGTTTCTTGTTTTTAGAAGGATCCTTGAATTTTAATTATTTCAATTTAATTTATTCCATCAACTATCAATTTTATGTTAATTAATTTATTTCATCAATTTTAATTGTTAGAACAAATTACGGTACATGATGTAGAAAACACATGACAACATGTGATTTGTCTCCATTTGTTCTAATGGATAAAATAGACAAAAAAAAAAATTATTGATATAAAATTGATAGTTGAGGGAGTAAATTAAAATAATTGAAAGTTTCAAACCATTTTAAAATAAATTATAAATTTTAAGAACTAATTGTGATATTTACCTAATAAAATCTTAACATTTGAAAGAAGTAAAGTTCGCTTTATTTATTTTTTAATTTTTTATTATACAATGATACCACGGGATAAAATTAATGTAGCATAATTACATTGAATATTTACTCCTCAATTAGAATTTTGAAGTAAAGAAAGGCATGATGAGAATTTGGTTGATCAAAATTAAATTAGTTGATCATGCAAACTCAGTAATCTTATACCACTCAAGGGTGGAGTTAGTCCAACCGTATCTCTTCACTTGTACCACTTCTACCTCTAAAACTTAACCCGGTGAAGTGCAATTTTTTGGGGATCAAAATTAGGCCTCTCAATCGAATTAGGTGAGGCAAGTTATCAGATTTATGTTAAAAAATACTCTATTAATATTCGATTCGTTTATTAATTTGTGTTTAATTAATCGGGTCATATCGAATTCGTATTGTGTATGAACTATGTATTAGGGGTGTTTAAATTTCTGATTGGCCGCAATTTTCTACCTTACTTGACCTTACCCTACCCTACTAAACGGTTAGCCGCAAAAATCATGTAAGAATGCGGAAGAGTTTTTAGTCTTTCGATTAAATCGGGTAGAAATACAAAATACCCATCAATTTCTGCATTCCTACCCTACCATACCCGCAAAAAATATATTTAACATATTATATATTTTTTAGTAATTATAAGAGTATTTGTGTGGTATAGTTTATATTATAACATTGTTATTATTGTTGATGTTTAAGTTACTAAAATATGAATTTATTTTTTGTGTAGGTTATATGATTTTGAGATTAAGTGGTGATTTATTGGAGTAGTTATGATTTTAATGTGTTTTATATGGTTTAAACTTAAAATAATTGTTATTGTATTTGTGTAACAATTATGATGGATTGATGTTCACACTTTCTTGTGTTTTATTGAAATTGTTTTAAATTTTAGTGTTATTAATTTATTGTGTTGTTAAATTGATGCATGTTATTTAATTGAATTATTAAAATGATCCAAAAAATAATAACTACAAAAGTATTTAACCGAATTCCTATTCGACTTCCTACCCGATTAATCGGGTAGGAATACCAGACCTGATCAGGTAGGGTAGGTTAAGAAAAAATTATCCCGCAAAGTATCAGGTAAGAAAACGAAAGACTATATTTTCTACTTGTAAGATAGGGTGAACACTCCTACTATGTATAATTGATATATAAATAAATTATATCGGGTAAATTCGATCGTACCCTCAAAATTTATAACTTTAATGAGTATTTTTTTACAATTTTTGTGAGTCATCTTATAATAAAAAAATTTATAACTTTTCTGAGTTATTTTATAATAAAAAATTATAACTTTTGTGGGTTGTTTATGGGTTTAGTAATTTTATAATAAAAAATTAAATGTAATGAAAATAGAGATTTATGTAAAAAATGTAATGAGAATTAGACTTGTTAATCAAACTGAGCTATTCGAGTTTGACTCGAATTCAGTTCGTTCAGACTCGGCTCGTTTTCTAAACGAGCTCAAACTTAAACAAATTTTTAGGCTCGTTTAAAAAAATAAGTCTTATAAACTCTACTCAAATTCGACAAGTTCGACTTGTTTAGCTCGATCCATTTCTTAAACGAATTAAGTTTGAACAATTTTTTAACCTCGATTAATAATCAAAATTTCCGAAACCCAACTCGAATTTGACTCGACTCGTTCGATTAACAGCCTAGTTGGAATAGCCCCACCCTGCCCAATTGGTTTTCACCCTGTTCACCTGATTTTGGTGCTTTATGAGCGCCGCCTATAGTTTCAAACAGTCAAGCCAGCCCATATTAAGCTGCTCAATGCGGAAAACGAACTCGCGAACATCCCAGTGATTTCATGGGAGCTGAAAACTTTTCCATCTCTCAATTTTCCGATGAGGGAGACGATTAGGAGAGATCAGAGATAAGTAGGGCTCAGAAAATGATGGCGAAATCTCTACGACGTAGTTCAACGCCTTCATCGATCATTCTCGTCCAACACCTTGGTAGAAATCAAGCTCGGTGAGGCCTGGTATAGTCTCTGAAATTCCCGTAGAATACCTCCATTGCAAGTTACATACACAATTCAACAACTAAGGCTTCTAATATTGTTCCTATTTTTGCGGAGTTTTGGTTTCACTTTAGAGCTAGGGTTTGTTATTGATGAAAACCTTGCTTCTCTTGCTAATTTGGTTATTGCATCTGTTCAGCTACACTTTATTCAGCTTCTGACAATTTGAAAATGCAGCGCTCGTTTTTTGTGTTTTCCCCGACATATGACTTTACATTGGAGCATAAATTTGTTTTTGGACAAAACATAGTCATCGTCACTCTGGTATGTGATCTTTATTCTGTTAATTGTGTCACCGTAGGCCATCAATTCTCCAATTTGTGGTGGTTTCGGGATGCGTCTGATGTGACCACACTTTAGGGGGCATTATTCGAACTTTGAATGACTAAATTGACAACGTTAAAAGGAGGAGGACTAAAATAATACATATAAAATTTGAAGGATTAAAGTAGCTATTCCACTGTGTTGACGGGGGCTGCATATGCCCAGTTATATTAGTCAATTTAAACAACCATTTTTTGATCGAACCAAAGTAATAAATTGAAAATCTGAGATAGTGAAGGGACACAAGTGAAAAAAATGATGTAAGGGGTAAAAAACCTTGCAAACTAATAGGATTGGATTAGGAATGAATGAACAAACTGCCAGACACCAGGGTGGGCCAGTCGGAGGCACTCCGATGTTTTAGTTAGTAAGGGTTTTGATAATGTATCCAAAGCTAGTTGCAGGAAAAGCAGTGCGTACTTTAAACCTCAAACTTAAGTACACTTTCTGCTAAGGTTCCTGTCATTGGTTATGTGAGGTGGTACACCCTATCGTTTAGCCTGATAGCTAGTGATTTACACTGGAATCTCTCCCAGCAATGTTGATAATGTTAACCCATGACTTAGGTAACTTCCTTATCAATCTATAGCACCGCCTCTACTTCGTCGGGACTGCACGAGCTTCCACCTTGTTAACCTGAATCCAAGTTGAACTCTATCCGTTCTTATTAGCCGTCCTAAATTGTAGCTCAGTTATGATGGCGGTTCAACCCATATGACTGAGCAGACTTGCTTGGTTGATTATAGAAAACCCCTCCCGAACATCCGATATTTAGTTTGGGACTGATTTGTCAAATGATTCGGTCGACTCTAATTCACCAACACATT
>CM042193.1:4371631-4428887 GCA_023539305.1 Ilex asprella
GTATTTATATATATATATATATATGATACGTATATATTAAAAGATATATAAATAAATAAGATACATTTTAACACAAATAATTAATTTTTCATCCACTTCCTTTCTAATTGTAGAGAGATTGATTTTGGTGAGTTAAAAGAAAAAAAAATTCAGCCACTTTCCTATCATTATATTTTTCCTTCGTACCAACCAGAGCATTAAAAAAGCTCTTAACACTCCACTTAGCTTACACCATCTATCTTTTTATCATTTCATAAATATGGGAATCACAAGGACTATCAATATAATTTGTCATAAATTTAAAATGCATTTCCTTCAAGAAAATGAGTATGTTGTAAGATTTTTTTGGTGGAATCATTAGCCATCTGGGTGTTATGTGGAAAATAACAATATTCTGTATTCAACTTCAACTAATTTTCTGTCTGATTTACTCAAAGTCAAATCATTTATGTCGGAACTAAAGTTTTTATGAAAAATTTATCCCTCATAACCTGGTTTCAATGAGTTGTCGTTAATTGTATTATTCGTATATAATCTTAATTTGATTCATTTATTATCTATGTCATGCATTCACGAATTTTGTCTTTGACCGGTGTTAATTTGATAAAATTGACTCCCCTAACTTACATGTTTGTGCAAAGATGAACTACACAGCAATCACATCGACTCTCTGCTTACTGTCCAAACCAAACTTTTGAATATTGATAGGTATGGTCTTTGAAAGGTGTCTATCAATTCAGAGAAGTAACTTAGTTTTGGGCTATCAACTCAAAAGTTAGTAACTATTACTTCGTCATCCCAAAACGCATGCTCTTCATGAACTCACACCACAGTAAAACATCCACTGCTTTCAGGCAGAAATCCTGGCTTGATATGCATGGCGTCCTTCCAATTTATGTCTCTCACACAGAGAGAGAGAGAGAGAGAGAGAATACACGGTACAATATTAATGATTTTGAGAGACATATCGGTGGTCGTTGGATGAGTCTATTTTAGATCGTCGGATGAATTTATTGAAATCTACCATATTTTATATTATAGATTTAAAAATTGTAGTTTAATTTTTATTCTAGCTACTCACAGATTGATAGAATAACTTCTTTCTATACGAGATAAAATTATTTATGTTTAACTCTCTTTTAGATCCAATAAATATAGAAGACTCTTACGTTGGATTATATACATTAAAATGATTCATTTGTTGCCTAACTCTTTTTTTTTATATATAATTACAACACATAAGGAGATATATGTATATTTTGAACATATTTTACCCCAACATAATCTTGCAATCGTAAGAGTTTAAAAAGACGAACAAGTATAAGTCCAAACACCACTTTTAAATGAGTCTGACTTTTAGAGAAGCCATGAAAACTTAATCAATCAATTTGAACCTCTTATGGCAATTAATGTGATTTGAATTCACTTTTTTTTTTATAATAATAAACACAGATAAGAAAATACATACATATTTTAAACAAACAAAAAACCAAACAAGTCACTACTGTAGAGAATAATGGGTTGCAAAAAGGCAGCAAACATCCATTTGCTTTCATTGAGAGTTGAACTCAAGACCTCCCGCTTACTAAACGGGTGCTCTAACCAACTGAGCTATGAAAGCTGCTTGTATGGATGTTATTTTGTTTAATTATTTATCTACTTGTCAAGACGTACTATTTTTAAATTCTCCAAGGAATGTGGGCTGCATTATAACCTTGGGCTTTGGGCTTCATAATATATGTCCAATTTTGGGTTTGGGTCTTGTTTGAGAGTATTGGATCTAAGAATGATTGTCTGTTCCAACTTCGAGTTGAGATTAGGATCTAGTGTTAAGAAGATTGGGCCTCATCGGGACTAGGTATGGCCGGTAATGGGTCGGTCGATTCAGTCCTATCAAATTTTCTTTCAGCGAAATACAATTCATTTATAACCGTGTCATGTCAAATTCATATCGTGCATAATCGAATTTGTATACATTCATTCATTAACCAGAGTTTGATGGATCAACCACATTATAATCGGAATTTGTTAAAACTAAACTTATACTCGATAACTTTCGACTAGTTTTGTGTGAGAGTTTACAAGTTGTGATTAGAAACATACAAATGTGCAGTTATAACACAGCATAAACACTCTGCAATAGAATTCTCATTTTAAGTAAGCTCAAAGCTAAGAAAAATTTATGATAAATTCAATTCACATCCTCGAATCAATTGCTTCAATTCAATTCATTAGTTTGCACAGTCAAAGGTTAAAGAATAGGCTGCTAGGAACCCTTAGATCCATATATCAGGCCCAAAAATAGGTACAAAAGCTCAAAAAGAAAAAATCAAAATAAGCAAAATTTCTATCTCTTAATTCTTTTTAAGAATTTTTATTAGAAAAAGTTTGGCAAGAGGTACACATTGCACGAGACACGATACAGTACGGTTAGAGATCCGGGTATTTGGCCCAAAATTATGGAATTGCAGCCTTTTTTTTTATCGTTTGTTTTTATTTTCATGAGGGAGGAGGGTTGTTTAGGTTTTTGTTGTTCACTTCTAGGGTTTGTTATGTTGAGAAAACAACAGGACAAACTTCTAGAGCATGTGGCTATTGAGACACTATTAATTTACAAAGGACTATCCAGAGCCATATAATTTAATCACAACATTATAATAACCCAAAAAAAAAAGCAGCCTTTTCCGGAAGAAGGGGAGAAATATTATTATATACTAGCTCCTCAATCAAAGCAACAATAGTGCAAATTAGGAATCTAATACCATTATTCAAAGGATTTACGATTGTTAGTTCATACAATTCAATGACATTGTAATTTTCATATTCGAATTATTTTTAAGAAGAGAGGGTCCAATCAGATTTTTTCAATAAAATATGATTTGATGTTTGAGGCATCACTTCACTAACTAAAGTCGATTTCTCGTAAACTCTGTTAGCTAGACAAGGTGCTTCTCCCTCCTATTAGTCAATTTGTTCTCTCAGATATTCTTATTCAGAAATGTAACACAAAGCTCAAAATAATAGAGCTATCAACAGTTAGGTACAAGAGTCAAAACTTGCCTAACTTCAATCCCAACAAGATAAAAAAAAAATTCAATAAAAAAGTAAAAACAAGTTTGATACACACACGTGAGTAGCCTCAAAAGTTTTTGAAAGATTTGTCATAATAATATGACCCCTTTTTTTTAATGCGGGCCATGTGAGTTAGTTCTTTTTCTGTCTTCTTTTTGTTCCTTTTTCTGGTGAAGAGGTAGGTTAGTTTTTTCCACCACTCTGCCAAAAGGTCCAAAAATAAGGGCTGTACTTGTGGCAATTCATTTAATAATATGTAGGAAGCACGGATACGACACACGAGGGGAGGCAGAAATTAATAGGGTAGTTTTGTCCAGTCCTCCACTCCTTGTGTGCATGCTATCGTTTTGAGAGGCAGAATTCACTGTTTCATAGAGTGAAACATATGAGGGAAAAAAAAAACACTCTTGTTTTTAACCCGAATGGGGTATAGCTTAGTAATATGGGATTAGAGTTAGGCAAATCACAAGCTTAAACATCTTTGTGTTCGACTCTCGCCTTTCACTTCAAATTTTCACCGATACTTATGGGTAAAAGGTGATTACAAGTATCTAAAGTCTACTTTACAATAATGCTTGCAATATGATGTTGTCTTAATATTTGTCAACGTGAAGAAAAGCATGAAAAGGATGAGGTTAGTTGTGATATTGTGAGTGAGATTGAGGGGGGTCATGGTTAAAGTATGCATACCTCTCCATCTTCCATGGATAGTCTCCTAATTAGTTGTGGATGGACGGGAAATTGGCTGTCACTCTGAGAACGATAGTCCTACTGTCAAGTAAGGTCCACTCAAACATTAATTGCTCTGATTCCTTTGCATTATTGAACCATGAATTAATCTTTTTTTTTCCTGTGACCCCATGATCTAATCACTTTGTCCTAACGTTTGACTTGAAGGGTGAAAGAAATCGAGAAAGCAGTACTGAGATTTCAATCTGTCAAGCTCCAGGACATTGTACATTGTAAAGAAGGGGATGGAGATTTGATCCTATTTAGATTGTTTTGTATCGGACTATTGATCTTGACTGAAAAAGATGTCTATAATGTCCTGTGGTGGGGGAAAGACTCTTGGGTGGTTTGAATTTTGAGAGCTGATTGAATGGATACATGTGATATTTCATTTCTAAGGGACCACATTAGCAAGCCAAGGCTGCAGCATTGTCCATACTGTATCACAGGGCAAGCAAGGGTCAAAATTGGGGTGAATTTAGGTGAGAATTGGGAACTAGCCATTAAAAGTAGGAAATCATCATCGAATATATAATAGAGTGGACTGTTAGAGGACCTTAGACACTAGGTGAAGGCGATTGTAGAGGAAGTGAGGGGCTTAATAAAAGACATTGAATTTTATGATCGGTTCAGTGGCTCTCATGCATGTTATAAAATACCCAACATCGATCATAAGAGAGATAGTAGCGGACAAGACAAGCTCCTGCATCTACAACAAATCCTGTAGTCTCGACTTCGACATTAGCTGCTACTTAAGCTGAAGCTCCTGTTTAAGAGGATTCCAAACCAGCCTTAGAACTCACCTTAGTCCTTAGAGCCTTCCGAGGGAACCAGAAGCAACCAAAAGAGAAAGCCCAGTCCCCCTTAGTAGTAGCCGAAGTATTGCCTAAATCTTTCACTTTTAGAAACTCTTTTTTGTTTTTCTTCTTTTCTTTTTTGTCAAGCATTCAAGTGTTAGAAGGTAAATTGAAGTATTATTTTCTCGTATCTCTAAAATACCATAATATGTCTGTCATATTGAACTTGTAAATGGAGATGCTTCGTAAGGAGGAGAAGAAATTCAAGCTGTCCCTACAAACAACTTGATGCATTATCTCCCTTCTACCTTTTGAGTAATGCTACAAATATTTAAAAACAAGTTATACTGATTGAAAGAACTCGACAAAATCATTCAAATCAATCCCATAGAAATGATTAGTCGTTTGCTTGAGATTAGTCTTCTATTCTGACCCAATTCAATTAGAATCCGGAGAAATGGAACACACGACACCCCCTAGTCCACTTCCATTTGTCCAAAAGTTGGGTCATTGTTTGATGTGGTAACAAAGACAAAGATCACAAATGGGAGAACAATAATTCCATTGACCAGTACAACTCTCACAGACTTAAATAGATGCATATGGAGTGGCTTAGGTTAAGGCAAGGAACAATCAAAGGGCTTGTGCAAATAAGATTAGGGTTTGGGACCAGCTGACTCAGAAGGGTACCCTACACTAGCCCCATGAAGAGCTGAAGGAAAGAGCTTCACCTCATAATTTAAGGCCCATATGGTTTCTTTTTTGCCTTGTAATAAAGACACTGAATTGAGTCACCTATATTTCTCTCCTGGTGAATTGTGGTGTCTTTTTCAAAGCAGGCGTGGGGGTGTGGTGGATTTTATTAGGGATTTCTTGTACTGTGCTTGTAAAAAGTCATTTTCTGTCTCATGGCAAAGTGAATGGAGGGCATGAGACAAAGGCTACTTGGTGACTTTACAATGTGAAATTAAAGAAACATTAGTGTTCTATTTTTCTAGTACATGTGGTTGAAAGTCAATTTCTTTACTGCTTCAAATGGCAGTCTGAGTTCTGTTCATTTATGCTCTGTTTGAGGGTTACTATCTTGAGTACTCATATCCGATGCATGTGGTTTGAGAATGATTATATACATCTAAACATTGAAGCCACGAGTCCAAAGAGTGTATGGCTGTGACGTGTTCTCAAAAAAATTGAAGCATTTAGAGTCAAAATTGCGAGTTCACAGCTAACTTATTTAAGTTTTACATTATATTGCACCGGTGTCCCAAATTCTAAGAAGAATGCACCATTAAAGCCATCTTGAAAGCACTGGAGCACATTAGCAGTTGGTACTTTTCAGCCTTTAATGCCAATTGCACAGCATTTCTATTTTCTCCGTGTGCAGTGATACCTAACACAGTACTTATTCTATTATGCAAAAAAATTAGAGAAAAGATTAAAAAGTATTTGCTATTATTGTAAAAATGGCAACCTAATACATGAAACTACCGCTATTACGAGGTTTGGGGAGAGTCCGATTTACGCAACCTCACCACCGCATGCGAAGAGACTATTTCTACGACTCAAATCCGTGACACCCAAGTCATAATTGAGCAACTTACTGCTGCACAAAACCCACCTCAAACGACATTTGCTGTAATTATATTTCTGAAAATTTTGGCGGTCAAGCAACTAAGTACAATGCTAACTGCTGCGGAAGACCATTCCCCCATTCAGTGGTTTTGTCAAGCAACAAATATCTAAGCAAGTTGCCATACCTACCATCATGAAGACAGCAGAAAGTCCAAATTGGTTTGTCCAACCTACCACAGTACTCATCAAATTTACTAGTATCTTTATAGTATTTCCCCAACAGGTTGTGTAACATTGCTTAATATATTACTTCCCAATTGCTTGGCACACAATCTAATTGCTTTGAACTTGGTTTCATTATAGTTGAAAGTTTGGTAAAACTCTTAGATAACGTGCCTCTTTCACAGACAACTCAAAATGTGGATATTCTAAGTTCTTATGACATTCCTATATTCATCCCTTGAAGTTCTACAACTAGAACAGTTTGAGCAATAAAAGGGTTCTACTGCTGAAGTCTGCCGTAAGGTAATCTTGCTAAAAAGATTAATCGGTGACATTTCTGTCCGATATGGCATATGAACTTCTAAACAAAGAACAGAATCTGCTTGCAACATATTTGTGAAAGATGGTTTTTGATCATCGTAAGTAGATGTCCTAATTAAGTGGGAACAAAATCCTACAAAGTTGTCACAGTAACCAATTTTTAACTGTTACTGCCCATAATTCACTCAAATTTGTTCTAAAACAGACTGCATTTTTTTCTGTCACTGTTGTGCACAACAGTTATTTCTAGTTTAGTAATTATTATTGCAATCACGGGCATGAGCTAATCATAGTGTTACGGATGGATTTGATCAACTTGCAAACACTGATTGAAGAATTGCAAAAAAAAAAAAAAAGCTCCAGTTATTTTGTTGAGAGGGCAGCGTCAACGTACGATGACAGGCTGCAACGGTTGGCATTGAGCTGGCTATTACACAAATGTGGATGAAAATGTAACCCTTCCTGTAATCACCATTGTTACCACTCTCAATTGCCAAGGTCCAATGATTCATTTCTCTCTCTCTCTCTCACTCTCTCTCTCTCTCCCCAAGACCAAGCCAACTGGCAATATTGAGTCATTCACAAACTAGATAAAATAATGAGGCCAAAGGATGTAGCAAAGGACAAAAGCAGTCTAGGATCTGAGTGTGATTCATTTGGTTTTTTTTATCCCTTCTAGGCTTCTTCTCTCTTACTTATATAGAGAACCCAAATCCCAAAACAAGAGAGTAGTACAAATCAATTCAATATATTTTTCCAGTTCAGCTCTCTCTCTCTTCATCAGATGGAGCATACATAAGAGAAGCCATTTGGAGTTTGTTTGTAGAGGGAGGCTAAGAATGAACATATCAACTTCTGAATGCAGTAGTGGGTGTGAATCTGGTTGGACTACGTACTTAGACCAGTCCTCAAATTCTGCAGATCAATGCGACAGAGTCGGTTTTCCAATCAATGATGAAGATTGGAGAAGCAAAGGTGAAAATGTGGTCGAGGAAGAGGAAGAAGAAGATGAGGACTTGTCCATGGTGTCTGATGCATCATCAGGGCCACCACAATTCCATGAAAATGGAGACTTCTTTTATGATACTAGTAGTCATTTCTGCTTTGCTTCTTCAACATCTGAACAAGCCAATAAGAGAAAACAGAAAACTAGAATAAAAAATGGTGGGAAACAACAAAATTCATATCTTGATGACACTGCCAGCTCCCCTTTCTTGAGCTTTTCCAAGGTGAGTCCAATAAAAACAGAATTAATCCTTGTGAGTTTTGATCCCTTTTGAATTTTCATTGATTTATAGGCGTCACAAGCGTAATTTTATTTTATTTTTTTGCAGAAGAACATTGATCTATCCAACACTGAAACTTCAATGAGGGGTGTCCAGGGTGTTTCTCAAGACTCCTCTGCCACACATTCTAAGGTTCTAATCTGTCTACATTCTGACTAAAAACAATTATTCCTCATTTCATTAGGGGTTCATTCATTTCTTTTTATCTATTCCCCATAAATATGCTAGCATTGATACTACATGTATTCCCTTGCAGGGAAAATCTGCACTAAAAAAGCACTTTGGTTTCTTGAAGTCCTCAGGGCCTGGTAAAGAAGTTTCTGGAAAATCAGGTGAGCTCTAATGTGTACATTGCTGAGATAAAATAAGGATTTTGTTTAAAAAAATAAAAGAGATAAAACAAGGATGCTTCATAGTTATGCTCCTAAAGCCTTGTTGGGTTTCTGATATTTTTTCTTTTCTTTTCTTTTCTTTTCTTTTTTGGTGCGTGTGTGTGTTTGGGTATGTCTTGTCAGGTGGTTTACAGGGAAGAAAATGGCAGTGAGAAATGGCAATAGTCTTCTGTCTCCTCTGCTGCTGCAGTTGCTCGAGAGAGAGAGAATTGGGGATGGAAAAAAAAAGGGCACCAGATTTCTAAGGATCTTTATTTTTTTTTTCTTTCTTTTCTATTCAATCTTTGTTCTTGTTATTTGTTCCTGTCTATGCAGTGGGAAACAACCTGAGACCATAAATGTAAAAAAATTTCCTTTTGTTTATTATTCTCTTTCTCTGTCATCACTATTAGTCACAAATGAGACTTTGTGGTCTGCTATAGAAGTCCTGCAGAGTCCTACTACCACTCACAAAACCCTGCTTTCAGTAGTACCCCCATATTCTCCATTCCTTACTGCTGCATCTAATCTATCAGATTCCTATAAACTTAACCCAAAAAAAGGCTCATTACAAGCAAGAACCAAAGTTATCTGAATATGTTTTGTTAATGAACATACACAGATCTAAGTCACATCAGAGCTACTCCCTTTTCTAAAGCTTCAATGAAGGCGAAGTATTGAAACCTTTTGAAATCTGTTCTGTTGCATAAGATATGGTGATTTTCTTGAAAAGTAGGAAGTAAAATTTCATTGAAGGAATCAATTGATCTTGGAGGAAATCAAGTAAAAAAGTTCAAAAAAATAATACAGCTATTGCAGTATTGTGGTCCTGTCAGAGGCCCAGACCCGGGATTTCCTCCTAATAAACGAATACCGCACTATATGATTCTTGATAGAGCACAATGGAGAAATAGAATTTATATAATGGATCCAAATACCAAACAACCCGGCTGTGGGCGCGGATACAGATATCAGGAGGCCACCATGTAGGAGCACACGACACGCCCATACACGGAGGACACACGAAGACGACCATCCATCATCAAATGCAGAAGAAGCCTAAAGCCATTAATTGAGCCACATTTTTCTACTTTGAGGATTGCCAGCCTAGCCAAACACTAAATGAGGAGGGTTGGGGTGGGTAAATGTGGCAATGCAAATATGCAATGCACAATAAACTCAAACAAGACAATGTTTCTGATAAAACTTTGATACCCATAAATTTCATTTTCCTCCAAAAGGGACCAAAATGAGCACCCCACACCTTTATGACAGCTACCAACTAAGAATATGATCCATGTATATAATAATACAAAATCTAGTACAATAATTGAATTTTGTTTGTTGGGATTTGTCCAAAATCTTGATTGAGGGGGCTTAGTAACCTCAGAATTTGAACCCGTATCTTGGAAAATGACAGATTTCCTAGCCTTGTGTCCAGAGTACTAACAACCCCCTCTTCCTGGTACATCCTGATGATTATTCCAAGTGAAATTTAAGGTTGATTGAATTAAGGAAAATGTAGTGGAAATATTAATGCATGTTTGGAGTTATACCCAAGACTCCAGAGATGGAGAAATGAGACAGAAAACTACATATATGCATCTATTAACACTACGTATTTAAATAAAAGAAAGAGGTTTTTTAACGCAAGATCTAAAAACATATCTCTATGTGGCACCGATAATAAGTTCTCTGTGGTTTAAGTACCCATACATTCATCCTGAGCAATCTCCTTTGGTTCAGCAATGTCGAGATCTGATATATTTGCCTCTTCATAGAATATTACATATTCAGTCTTTGCTCTCCATTTATTGTTCAAAAAAAAAAAAAAAGGGACTGTTTACATCTTGGAGATTCTGAGTGAGTTCTCCTGGGTCCAAGACACAATCCACTGAAAACTTCACTATCATATGATAGAACCCCAATATCAATTATTTGGAAGAACTCCTCAATAATATGAGAGATCTAGTCCTAGGTGTTTTGCCTTTCTTCATCTCACCCCTTGTCTTTGCAGTATATATTTTAATAATTGATGACTAATCAAATATTTTTTTAGACGATGGATACTGCGCAGACTTAAAATTCATACAATTACTTACAAATTATGTGTATTGGATTAACTAAAACATCTCTTTAAGAGACTCTCGATTGTAACACATCAAAATATTAATAAACTAAATCCGAGACATCCAAGCTACCTCAAAATGTTTTTTTTTTTAAGTGCAGTTTTGTGGTTGAGTTGAATCATAGAAAAACTAAGTGGTGTTTGTCACATTACCAGTTGGTGGATAATTTTTATTGGTATATGGTCATTTCAAGTCAAACTTTTTGTGACAGATGCATTTGTCAATATCATATTGAAAATGATGAGAGCTTAGCTTCTCGATGGACTATGCTTTCTCAACCATCTTTGGATCAATAATTGAAAAAAAAAAATGCGCACGCACGCATGCATACATTTATATATGTAAAAAATGAAAGTTTATTAAAATGATCAACAGCTTCCTGTCAACACTAAACAAACTTGTGCATGAAACAGGGGGAAAGAATCTAATATATATATATACTAATCATATCTCGTACTTGAAGGCACGATAAAATATAAAATTCGAGAGTTTAAAAAATTGATCCCACTATATTAAAATTTTTCAAAATATATTAATTATAAATTAATTAAATATTAAATATATGATAAAATTGAGTGATATGATTTTTTTAGGAAGGAAATATATAAATGATTAAACATGTGATAGAATGAGTGATGCGATTTAACATTTGAGATTAACAAATGGATGATGAGTGAGGTAAATGAATGGTGATAATTTTGAGGGAAAAAATATTAATGAGATAAAATTTAAATACACTCATGTTTTATTTTATATATATACATATATATACATATATATATATATATATATATAACAACGTATGAAACAATAATGCAGATTACAAAAGATAAGGATCAAACTTTAGAAAACAGCCGAATACATCCAACTCCTTAAGGAATACTTGGACATATTTGCCTAGCGTTACGCTGAGATGCTTGGGCTAGACCTTGAAATCGCCGTCTACTGGCTTAATATCAGTCCTTTGTGCGGCTGTGCCCGTAGTTTAGGAAGGTTTTGGAGACCCCATGGAAGGGGAATCTTCCAATTATGCCTATAACAACTTGGTGGCACATCTCTTCTTGAAGCTGTAGTACCAACCATTAAAGATTATAACTCATCACCTCACAAACAGGTGCGGGGCCAGGTTTCTAGTTGAAGGGGGGCCAAAACACGAATAAAACAAAATTTATCGCGTCACATTAAAGGGAAAAAAAAACTTAGATTCATTCATAAATTTTAAGAAAGAAAGAGGGAAAATGCGTCAAATTAGGTAGAGTTATGCCTTTAGATACCATTTATAATGTTCATGTGATGAAGTGCATGTGATATTATTCACCGAAACATTTACGTATACAGTCTTCTTTCATGAGACGGTATGAAATAGTAAAATAGGTAAATGAACCAACCATCTTACTAACCTTATCATCTTCCTACCTCCCAAAGCTTCTTGAACCTCGACTATTGGACGAATTTTCATTTTTTTCATTTTTTTTTTGAAAGGGAAGGAAAAGGCGAAGTGAGACTTGAATCCTTGACCTCAAGAAAGTAAAATTTTTGTAAGACAAAAAATATCATTAGACCAAATGCCTATTGAACGATTAAACCTTTGATTGTCATGAATAAACTCATCTTCACCAGGGTTGTTGGTTAACCTGCACAGATCCGCTAATTGGGGTTCTTACACCAACCAGTCCTCGAGCCCTGAGTTCAAGGCAAATTCAAACCTTGTTTTCTCATTTAAAACCAACCAAGCCTAAAGGAGGCCTAACCTTATCCGCTAATCCTTGAACATCTAATCAGATGAGAACTTACTAACATCCATCCAGATCAGGTTGTCAACTTGCCAACTGATCTGCACTAAATACGAATACAATTATATAATATGCTTGCTCTTAAAAAAACACTAGTGAAAGTGGGCATGGACTCGACTCCAATCATGTGTCATCTTAAATACTTGAATTAATACACACTCTTAGCCATCAAGTGAGAGAAAATAATCATAACGAAAAAATAAATAAATAATCCAATCTTGTCGTCCGGATGGTCGAGAAAGCTCACAAGGATATTGGCGACGAATTACCAAAATTTTTTTTTTTTGTTCAACGGTCAAAAGTGTCCAGACTAGCTTACGCGCACCTCAATTAATTCCCTCCCCGGTCCGCTCAAAGACAGATCGTCAACGCTAAGATTAGTGTATTCTTGAGAGATGACTAACCTTAAAAGATTGTCAAGATTTAAACTCAAGGCGTATAAGTTTAAAATTTATTCATATTATCACTTGAACTACCTCTCAGGGTCAATTACCAATTAATTTCATCACCAAAAGAATGTGTTTAGCGAGGAAAACGTATTCGCCACCAAAGCTAGCTAATTTGTTGCACGATATTTCATGACCAAAACCCAACAAAAAAATTTCATATCAAGTCACTAAATACCAAACTCATCTTTCTCCATTCTAAAAATTTTGCTACAATTGATTAATGCATCGACGAGGAAAGATATGTCACCAAAAAATTATCCTTTTAAGATGAGAAGATGGTGATGATAACATAGATACATCACCAAATTTTTTGTATTTTTGCCACGTAACACCGTCGATTTAGAGACATTCGATAGAATGAGAACGACACAGAAAGGATTAGCATAATTCTTGCACAACGATAATACACTTAAAAAATATTTTTTTAATATGATTTTAACATTTAGAAATAAATTAATTTTAAGTACAAATATATTAGACATTTTCCAAAATATAAATTCCCCACTTTACAAAATCTTTTTATGTCCACAAATCTCAAGCCACACATATTTTTGGTTGGCATCCACAAATGCCATCCATCAATAATAACAATTCAAACAAACCCAAAAAAAAAAAAAACACTCAACATCCAACATAATTGCGTTGATGTTTGCATGACCCAATGGAAACAAGACGCCTTTTTCTCGTACTTATCAGTTTACCATGCAAGCTAATGAGTAATGACTCGGTACGATGATTGAATTTTACCTTAAAAAAAAAGAGAAGATTCTTAAATAAAAATTAGAAAAAAAAATGTTATATAACTCAAATAAAATTTATCTTTTGAATAAATATAGGATAAGTGGACTTTACTGAAAAAATTGATGAGATTTATTTATTCAGGAGATGATATGATTTGAATTGTAATTTTTTAAATTTTATTTAAATTTTATAGTATTGCTCAAAAAAAATGTGACCCATTTAATGTCATTTTCATCGAAGAAGCCAAAAGGAGTGGGCCCACCTTGCCGACTGAAAATACGACCCCATACATTATATACAGATACAATTATTATGTTTGTTTGGATCTTTTATTGAAGAAACTTTCATCCTTGAAATTAGACCCCTTATCTTGGAAAATGACAATACGTCCCATGGACCCCATCTCTGTGGCCCGACAATCTATCTTCCTAGTACCCTTCTTAGAACTTCCCTGGAGAGTAATTTGGGTAAAATAATTCCAGGCTTTATTCTCACTGCAGCACTCTAGTTGATTTATATGATTGGTTATTGTAGTCAGGGGCAGAACCACAAGTTTATACACAATGGGGCAAACTAAAATAATTTAATAAATTAAATTATTAATTCTACTATTTCTTTCACTAAATATTAATTTTTATCACATTTTTTATAACTATGATTTCATTAGAAGAACATCAATTGAAAGTGCATTATATGTCGCATGACATACTAAAAGAGGCAACAAAAAGGTCATACAAATAAAATTTTCAATATTTCTATAAATATTGTGTAGTTATATTTGCGCCTGCCTGGTCTCCTTCGAATTTTGTGAAAATTTAAAATATCTTTAATATACAAAAGTGTGTCTAAATTACTTTTACACTCCGTGTGACATTATTAAAATAAAGGATGTATGAAATTTTCGATAACTATAAAATGATGTTAATATTAATGAATTAAACAATTCAAGTGGTAATTCAAGTAATAACAGGAACGAACTGCAAACCTCTAGACTTCATGAATTCAAATCTTAATACAACCTTAGAGTCAGACCATAAAATACATACCCTAATCTCGACGTGAATAACTTATCTTTAATCAGACAAATGAAAGAATTAATCGTGATACACATAAACTGATCAAAATATCCCTACCCATTAAACTATAAAAACAATATTGATGAATTTAAACCACAAGAAAGTAATTTAAAATTTGCCAGGGTAAAAACTAGTCAATGAATACTTGTGTTTGCCAGCTAGTCAGTCCATAGAGGGAGAGGGAGAGGGAGAGGGAGATACGTAAAGGCAGAAAGAACTGTGCAAAAATGTTTGAATATCTCCCGACCTCCTTCCATTGACTTGGCTAATAGCACCTTTCATCATCCTCTTGCGTGTCACAAGCAACTTGTCTTTCATACTTGGGCTAATGATGGATGGTGAATTTCTTACCACCGACTTAGTCCCATGAAATTGAGTCCTTTCACGCCATCAACCGAGCTGGCTGAAGGCCAATCACCAAACAACTCCAACAATGATTAAAATCTCTCTATACATAGTCAACTAAGAATGTCACATCTTCTTGACTTGCCTTTTGTGCCACTTAATCTGAAAAGAACTTTTTCTTGAAGCACTTCACTTGTATGTATAACTACTCTCAATCTCGTAGGGCACCCAATTCATTTTTCTCGGATGCAGACAATTTTCTTATTTTTACATGCAAGTCATATCGTGGCAAAATTCACTTATAAGATTATTCTAGTCAGTCATCAAGTCATATCGTGGCAAAATTTATGGGAACACATGATGAAGGTAGTATGGTAAAATTAATTAAGAATAATAATCAAAGCTTGTGTATTAGTTTAAGGATTATTTCCTTTTTCCATTATTTTTTATCTCTTGCAGCTCTAAACATGATAACATGCCCAAAAAAAATATACAGACAAACCTCTCTTTTGCATCTCACTAAAATAATAAAATATATATATATATTATCTACAGACAAATAAATCAATCAGGCACTTTGGGGATCAAGCATAATCTATTAAAGATTCTGCATGAAAAAAGAAATTCAATATTTTGTGAAGCCTCCAAACTGGTAAAAAAAAAACGCTTCATGGTCGAACGAGGTGAGCAACTAATAACTGTTGAGTTAAAATTTCAAATAAAACAAAAATTGCATTAATATGTTAAAAAAATACCAAGGAATACATTACACAACATGCTTGAGACCCCCCATCAACCACAGAGAAGAAAGTGTGACATCAAGGAGAAGGGGTCACCTGCCACATTTGAACTCCCCCTTTTTTGCTGTAAATATACCATCTTTGAGGAGCGGTTATGACCCAAAGATATGTCTGTGAACAGGCTGGGCATCGAAAGTTTTAACCACTTCCATCCATGGTTTGTCTATGATCAAGACAGAATTTTTCGAAAGATGTCCAACATATAAAACAGGATCTCTAAAAGCACAAAATTCAAAATTCTTTCTACCACTATGTTTAGTTTCTAAATCGTGGCCTTTCAACTTACGCTTTAATAATCCATTAATGGGAGGATTTCGTGACTTTCTCAATGCTGAATCCTGACCATTGACCACATCGCCATCGTTATCTCCATCAACTGGCATCCCAAAGTCAATCAAGCACATTGCCCTAAAGCATAAACCATTTCAATAACATCAGCATCCACTGTCATGATAGGTTTTTTGGAAAAGTAAAAATAAACACGATGCCATTCAGAAGAACAGGTAGCAGAAAACAGGACGTGTTCCCAAAGGAGTCAAGAGGAATTAAGTTCTTTTCCATAGTGATCACAAGGAATGTATTGTAAAAGATGGTCTCCATTCGCCAAAAATTCTAAACTAACAACTTATATTTAATCTTTAATCTTTAAAACAGACACACACACACACACACACAGCAGAGGCATCAGTTACACCATAAAGATCATTCATGGGATAAACCAGCCTGGGGCAATGTATGCTCACAGAGTCACAAGCACATAACCACAAGACAAACCAGACCATACAAACTGGAATCAAGATCAACTTGATTACAAATTCATCCGACGTCATTTGTAAACAAGCCAAGCCAACAATAATGTGCAGCATGCTCTAATCCAGCCGATTATATCTCAACTAGAACTCCTATGGGTCATCACCTCAACTTCAACAACTCTCTGTATAGAAAGTTGAACACCTTGATCTTGGCTGATCAATCTCCACTGAAGACCTCCAAAGTAACTTAAACTCGGGATAACTTCCTTGAGGAGGTTAGGACTGTTAAAAGATCCAAGTAGCTCAGGTTTGGCTCGGCTGGTTGTTGACTCATTCAAGCTCACTCATATCGTAAAACAAGCCAAATATGAACAATTCTTTAAGCTCGAGAAGCTATTCGCGAGCCAGCTTGGTTTTTATACTTATATCAAACTCAGTTATAAATTCTTAAGAGTAACAATGATACTCAGGTAAAATTAGCAAATAAAAAACACATTTCAAGCAATTTAAAGCAAGTGTAGTCTCTTCCATCACATGGCTTCCACCATTGCTAACTGCCATCAGGTGGACTACCCACTTCTCTCTCTCTCTCTCTCTCTCTCCTTGCAATAATTAAAACCCTTGACACGCAAACCCTCTGCCTCTCTCAACCACTTTCTTCTCTTTCCTTCATAGTATTTCCAACCCCCCTTTTTTTCTCTTTCTCTCTCTATATACGAACAAACCTTTTTGTAGCCAATCATGTATCTCTCGCTTTGGTTCTTATTAGGTCATCATCTATATCTCTCCCCCAACGTATTCTTTTTATCTAATCCAAGCCCTAGAAAACACAAGCATAAGTCCAAAGATTTAGCACACCATAAATATTCATTACGTATATCCTTTATGTTTTTGGAGGAGAAAAGGTGTAACAGAGTGCATATTCAACTGTGATGTAGAAGTTTTTGACAGTCAGATTTTAGTTTAGATTTAGATTTCTTGTGATTTATGAGAAATTTTTTGATTGGGTATTTGGAATTTTTTTTTTTTTTGAAAGGCACATTTTTTGTTTGAGCTTGGCTCGAGTTCAATATGAGCAGAGCCATTGGGCTCAGCAAGCAGAGCTCAATAATTTCTTGAGTAGGCTGAACCGAGCCTACACAGCCAAGCTCGAAAGGCTTGATTAACACCCTTATGAGGACATTTAAAGGAATGGAGCCAATCAGCACAAAATAATTCTAAAATTAGTTCTTAGTGTACATTCCATCCTCAATCCTAACAGACTCCTCCCCCCCCCTCCAAAAAAAAAAAAAAAGAGAATTCAAAAACACCCAATGCAAATAAAAACACACATACACACAAGAACCTTCAATTCCATAGCCACAACCTATAAGAAAAAGGATCATTAATCCTTTCATAGAGGCTATGAAAGTGCAGCCAGATACCAACAAAAATACAGAAGTATAAGAACAAAGAAGGAACAGGACTCATATAGCCACTCCCTATTAGTTGAGACAAGGTTGTGTTAAGTTTGAGGCTCTACCACATTTTGACAAACGAGAAAGAGAGTAGTGTACCTGGCACTGTAGATGATAACAGATGACGAATTTGAGGTAGGCGGAAATGAAAGCCCGATGACTTCTCCAGGAAATTCTTGGTATCTCCTGGGCAGAACAAAGGTGTGACGCATGGACCATTCCCCCAACTGTTTGGCCTCCACATCAAATGCATAAATTTGGTTTAAAGAGGTAGAGATTATAAGCACATTGCTGTTTCGAGGTGTAAAACCGCCAGCTGTAACAGAGGCACCATCCAATCTTGATATGAACCAATGCTGCCTGCTCGCAAAACATAATAGTCATATTGAGCATTGAAACGACTAGATATAAGAGGCATGGTTTATGACGTGGGGCAAGTGAAAGATGTTCACATGCTATATTCTAGAGAGAAGTATCAAACACATCTTTATACGCTGCTTTGTTCATATCCAGAGACCTCATACACATATACATATATATATATATGGAAACAAAATAGACTCATCTCATCGATAGATTATCAGAAAAATTATTTAATATTATCTTGAAAGGTTAGCTTTCCCGGTCGCACCTTTGTATTTCTAGATTAAAAATGTACACATCTCCAAAACAATTGACAGCAGCCAGCCACTGCCCGTCGGAACTGGTAAACATTCTTGTTATGGGAGGCTCACTAGGTGGCAATTCCTCGTCATGCTCTCTACGACAAGGTGTGAAAGCATGGATTAATTCTGAGTTTCCCACATCCACAACCTGTGTTACAAGGAGACAGGTTAGAAGTTGAATAAGAAATTATATATGAATCTGCCCCAAATTCTACTTTGTCTAGATCAACACTGCTTTGTTGTGGCCTTTAGCCTTCACATTTAATACGGGAAGTTACCACAGGCATGCATACACAGTTACACACACGCGGAGCAAAAAAGGAAAGGGGCCGAGGAAGACAATTTCAGGACCACAAGTAATATTTCAAAATGACATGGTCATTAGACTGAGGTGTTGGACTCTGAACATTCACAATGGCCAACTTTAAGAGGAGAAAACTGAAAACATCTTTTAAGCTGAAACTCCTATATAGTAAAATCTAGCCAACATAACAATCCTTTGTAAAAATCAAGAGATTATAATACGCAAGTTTGCAATAATCAGAAGAAATACAATTGCATGTTCATGTACTTGAATACTTATTACAGTTCTCATCCCATTATCTGGTTAAGAAGGTCACTTCTTTTCCATCAAATTCATTAACTTAAATACGTGATTTCACTTTATTGAATAATACAGATATAGCCTGTGGGCCCACTTAGTACAGTTACTCTCATCCCAATATCTGCTTGAAAACGTTACCCCTCTCTGCCGAATTTATGTAGTTATATACCCGATCTTACTTCACAACATGCAAACACAATGCAGACATATCTTTCAGTTTGTAGCCCATTTTTCTCTGTATTTAGACTCTGATACTTCCATTCCTTGTAAGCTCTCTTGCATTAATCCATAAATTTGTGTATAACAAGCAGTGAGTTCCTCTTTGTTTCGGTTACACGGGAATTCCTGATTAAAACATATCTTTCCATTTATAGCCTATTTGCCTCTGAAGTGGAATTCTGCTGCTGTCCAACTCATGACAGTCTCTTGTATTGATCCAAAATATTGCGCATAACATGACATCGCTCCCCTCACTCCCTTCCTAGTTTTAGAGTAGAGATTTGATTCTACCCTAGTTACAGAAATTCTATGTAATATCCCAGAATTAGTGCATAAGTTCATTCCCTCCCCCCCCCCCCAAAAAAAAAAATGTCCATAACTTGCAACACAAAGAAATGGTTATGGGAAAATAGCCCACAAAAAGGAAAGGAAAAATCAATCAAATAAATGCATGTAAAATTTAATATACAATATCTATACAGGAGTTAACGATGAAGAATGAAACAGAGAAGGCTTACATATATCCGTCTATCATGCCCTGCTATCATCAAACGAGAAGAATCAGAACTGAAAACCATCGTATGGGCAAATGGTAGTTTCAGAGGAAGTCCCCTTCTGTTAACAGTCCATACACGTTTACTGACTTCACTCCTCTTCAACTCAAACAGGCTGGGTTTCACATGATCAGAATAAGCAAAAAACAACCCTGAAGGAGAAATAGTGCTGCAAATAATCTTCCGAGATGCCTTACACTTCACTCGAGCCACCAAATCTGTGGTAGCAACGCCACCAGAAGGTGCAGAAGCAACATTAGGAACCACACCCTTTTTTGCAGAGACACAAAAAATATCTAACCAGTGAGAAGCCTGGATTAGAAGCAAAGGAGCCTGATTGAACACCGTATTAAGCACTAGCTGAACAGGTACTCTGCTTGGTGCAGGGCAGATATCATGCGGAGAGAAACTCGTGAACTCCTTGGCGGAATATGCAAAAAGTTTAGTGTCATCACCAGCTGAGATAAGCATGGGAACCCCTAAATGAGCCCACTTACGGTAACTAAAATCAAGTGGTTTCTCCCTACCCCGAACCCTTTTCACCTTTTCATCAGGCAACACATCTGCCAAAGGAAAATAAACAGTAAAGGATTGATACAGCTAAAAGAAAAGCGAGAAAAGACAACATTTAACTGTACTCAAGACGGAAGCTCAGAAACCGTTGACATTTGTCAAACCTTCTCGACTTATAGGTACCGCAATGGTCAATGCCCTCACATCATGTGTATGAGCCCTCACATAACCAACATAGACCCATTTCTTCATCACTTTAGAAGACCTGTCGTCCCCAGATCCAACTACTTCGCCACCAAGCTTATAAAGTATAACCTACAAACAGCAACAACTCAACTATTATCAGTGAGAAAACAATTGAAAGAGCCTAGCAGAATCAGATAAATCATTCTAGATCAGAACATGATAAATAATCATAAAAAATTAGTATACTTTCCGGGGAGAAAAACACAAGAACTCGTATTAAGTAATGAAAAAAAAAACTCAAACCAAAGTCAGATAGTAGTTGATCAATAATGAAGAGAAACATAAAATATACAGACACTCGATGAAACTATGCTATGTTTTTAACAATCCTTGAAGCATCGCGATCATTTCAATGCATAAAAAGGTATATTGAAGATAGCGCACTCTTGTGCACCAGGAAATGAAAAGAAAAACAAAACCACATGAATAACCCTTAATCATATTGTAAATTCTTTTCTGGGTTGAATTAGAGCACAACACAAGCATAAATGGAGAGCGCCTTTATCAAAGGATCTTTCTTGCAATTAGCATCAAATTACCTAAAGCAGCTTGTGAAATAATTTAAACATTGTATAATTCAAAACATAGAAAAATTAATCTCCAAACAAACAAACAAATCTTCACTATATCATTATATAAGCCATCCCTTCTACTGACTAAATATTATATAAGCTCTCCTTGCCAAAAAACACATCATGTTTTTTTTAAGTTGCCCCACAATTGGCGTCAAAGCCTCAAGCTGTTTATTTGTAAACCTTTCATCACTAAAATAACAGAAAAAAGCAAACTTAAAGACTAACGGATCATCAATGTATCATAGTGTAAGCCCCAATTTCAAGTATTCAATCCTACTATAGTATGGACACTTCAAAGATTTCATGGTTCACTTGAATGCCCAAGCATTCTGCAAGTGAATCTCCTCTTCTTCCTTCGGAGTAAAGTAATTCTTGATGTTAAAGGTCGTGCAGATCTTCCCCGGAGTCTTTCCCTAAATCATGTCAGCTGCTGTTTGTCATGTCAGATCTAGCAAGCTCTTGATTTTCAGATAGTTTGCTGCCAAGATGAGACCAAAAAGAGGATCCAGATCAACTTTGACAAACTCAATGCAAAAGTTCTTGAAGTCATTGACAGCTAGGGGTGTTAATCGAGCCCTTGTCGAACCTTTGTCGAGCTTAATTTACACATAAACGAGCTGGCTCGTTTAACTATTTACTCTTAAACGAGCTTAATATAGTGTTCAAGTTTGGCTTGATTAACAGCCCTATTGACAGCGTCCTTGTCATCAGACTTGGGGTTTTCGACGTGTTTCTTGGGCAAGGGAACGACTGTCAGAACAGTCGTCCTCGTTCAAATACTTGATGGTCTGTAGCCCTGAGGCAATGAATTCTCCACCTTGAAGGTCACGGCGTCGGAGCTCTTCAGCGCGATAGTCTTTGAAGAAGACATAGATCCTTGATGGAGTTCGGAAAGGAGTAGCAAGAAACCCAACCCAACCCAATGAGAGGGAGAGAGTGATTGAGAAAGCCCCCAGAAAGCTCAAATGAGGAAAGATTTTGGATCAAGCCTCATTCCAATTTAAAAAGTTTAGGACACAAAAAATTATGTTCCACTTCCCTTGCCTCTGCAACCACTAGCCTGCCACAAAACACTTTGGTACTACTGTACAGTGAATAACGGGGACCTATTTAGTGGGTTATGTCATGATTTTTGTTGTGAATTCAACTCAACTGAGTTGAACACACCATCATATCATTTCTGATCTGGCATGTGTTACTCCCCGAGAAGCCTAACCGAGCACAGACCAAGATAAATCTTACTCAGTCATTACAGCTCTCTTAAACATCATTGTTACTAAAAGTGGAGCAAGCAGTGGTAATGATATCAAACTAATTAACAACTTAAATTCATATATCTTAAGTCTATTTCCTGCAAATGTGAACGTTAAACCAACACAACCATTTGCTTTGTTACTGGTCCAGGGTGATTCATATAAGTGTTCCTAACACAGTTTGCTCAACATTTAAAACAGGTAAAAGCATAACATATGGGCCCAAGCACTGAGGCAATGCACGCAAAAAGCAACACAGCATCGTCTGCTACACTTGTCCATTTCAAATGCCTTTATCAATTAAGTATAGAGCTTGTGAACGTGCCAATGGACTGCTAAAAGCACAAGTAATATGAACATCCAAATATCAATGTCTCATACCTGGCCATCGGAACCAGCAGAGAACACCCTGTTATGGCTAGGAACTGCTGCCAAAGCATTCACATCACCCTTGTGACAAGAATGTGCCTGCAAAAGAGTTCCATGCTGACTGTCCCAAAACTGAACACTACCAGTACTGTCTGCACTAACAAGGTTTCCACACCTAAAACCAACAAATCTCAACCATAAGCACACCTAGATTGGACCAATGACATAGAACCATGTCCTTAGTGATAAAAACTACAAACCATAAAATTTACAGTGTGTGCGAGGATGGGGCGAGAAGGGGAGCAAGATCATTTTTACCTAAGTGCAAGTAATGACCATATGCACAGTTCAGGTCCACTACCCAAGCCTCCAAGTCCAACTGTTATCCTGTAGATCTCATGACCCAATTTAGCATCCCAACACCTTATAAACCTGAAAATTATAACATTGCAACAAATAAACTTAACAATATAGCAATATATCAAAACAATAAATGCAAGTTGGTGCTCATGTGATTTTATAATATTCATGTGCCTAAATTCACCACTTTGCAAACTAACATTAGTATTGCATAACAGAAATTTAGCAACCAGGTATACCAAACTTTCTGCATATGCTCTACTTCAACAATCATACATACCCATCACTACTCCCAGAATATATCCTATTTGCGTCGGGACTCCATGTCACACTTAAGACACGCCCTGCAATGAATCATGATGAAATTAATCTTTAAAGCAAAAACATAAAAAATTAGCAATCTGACCAAAGGGGCAGCTCTCTCACCACTGACCCTTGGCAGCGATCTACAATAATTTAACCTGTCCGACTCATCAATACTATATATGCGCACACAGCCATCATCACAGGCAATTGCTACTCGTGCATCCTCAATAATTGGTTCCTCATGTAACACAACAGAGTCATCATCGTCCTCACTCTCACTAGTTTCATCATCATCACCATCACCACCACCACCATTAAATTTTCCATCAGCATGCCCATTTTCATAATGCCCTGAATCATTCTTTTTTGTATGAAGCTGCATGTCATTATAGGTTGAAGCAGCCATCTGCCAAATCGAGAAACCAATGGAATCTAGTACAGTCTGCAAACACAAATATAATAAGACCAACAAATTAGATTTGATGTTATGGTGAAGCATCAAACTCCATATTGAACCCTTTTTAGCAGATGCGACCTATATCACATGATTCATCTATTACCCTCAGTGAATTAATGCTACGAACGCAAATCCACGAATTTAGAGCAAATTCGGCACAAATTCAGAGCAAATTCGGCACAAATTCGCGGATTCAATTTTCATGTTAATAATTCACGAACTGGACACCCATGGAGTCAACTCCACAAACACTAAAAAATTGGACTAAGTAATGGGTTAGAACTCAACCCAACAAACCTTTTTCAACCATCTCATGGACCAAGGCCCAAGTTGAGCACAGCTACTTTTCAAAATAGCTTACAAGTTAAACCTGTCTTATTTAATGCTGTCTTCCCAAAGAATTTGTTGACACACTATCGATGTGGGATCAAAAAGTTGTTCTTACTTTCAAAACAGCCAACAGTCCTCTTAATGGCTGTCTTTCCACATAACATTTTGATGATCTACCAATGCAGGAAAAAATTTGTTCTAAAATGCCCACTATGCTTTCCTTGTTTCTTTGACATCCTCTTTTACAATGTGTATTACAATGCCAACGCTCCCGCTCCCGCTCTCACTTTTCTTTGAAATTTCTCCCTCTCGCTCTCCCTCCCTCTTGCACTCTGTGGTTTATGATGTGACTCATTAGTTCTTTTTTACCATTGCTTCACTAATGCAAAAGCACAAAATGCAGTGTTGACCTCGAGTCATTTGTACTTTTATTGATGAATATAGATTATTGCTAAATCTAATCCAGTACAGATCCATGATTCCAAGGCCCTGTGGCGCATACACATTTAAGCTACTGAATATCTGCAACTTATTTTTTGAGGCCTTCCATCTCTCCCAGAAGCTCATTTCCTGTTTCTTTGTGACTACTATTTCTTAATTTTATGCTTTTAACTTAATATATTTGATAAGTAATCGCCAACAAACATTAACAGCTAATGTTTTAATCCTTTAAGCGCTATAAACAACGTTCTGAAAAGAAAACTCAAACTGTCAACCAGAATAGTTAAAATGCCCACTCAAATAGTGCAATTGGACAAGCAATCCATAAACACCATATCCAAATATAGATGGATGTAGACGCACCTTCTGTTTCAAATCAAAAAGGTCCCATTCCGAAATCGATCCATCAATGCTGGATGAAAACAACCGACCTGACGGCATGCTACTCTGCCCTGACCGGCACCAAACCAGCGATGAAACTCTCGAATCAGGGTCTCCATGTATCGTCTACACATCAAATTAATCAATTTCAGCCACCAAAACCAATTTTCAGACACCCACCACCCCCCAGGTACAAAGAAAAATGAAATAACGGAAATAAATTTATAAGTACATACAAGCTGACAGTGCCAGCCTACGGAACCCGGAGAGACGAGCCAAATCTCGAGTGAGCCGTCTTCACGAGCAGCTGCGACCTGAGAGTCGTCGGTGCTGGTGGCTAGGGCTACCACCGGCGATGGCTTCCACTCGATTGAGCTGCTCCGATAAACTTCAAGCATCTCTAGGGCTTAATCAGAAGTTTTTCTCTGAGTATGTGTCTGGTGGGACGAATAGATGAAGCGGTGGCGACTGAGGAGGATGTATGGGTGAAGGCGAAGCATTAGGTTTTTCACTGAAAGAGGGTTTAAGCGCGCACAATGACACGCAGAAGGGTCAGATTTAGGTTGATCTCGGGCCAAGTCGGTCTGGACTTCGGGTCAGTGTCTCGTGGCCCAGTCTCCCTTAGCCCAAGCCAAACCCTCGCACAAGAGTTTTAAAATTTTAATTTATATACTTTTTCCTTTCATTCTTTAGGCTACGTTTGGTAATCAGCTGATTCTATTTTTTTTTTTGTTTTTCTTTTCAACTTTTACAAAAAAAGCATATTTGAAGTGTGTTTTTTTTTTGCCAGTCTATTTTGTAAACAACCATTGTTTTTTAAAACACATATTTAGGTGCTTTTAAAAACAAGGTAAAAATAAAAACACATGTGTGAATTTCAGCCTCAATTAATGAGGTTTTGTCTTCGAACCCTATTAACAACACAAAAGGTATTCGTATTGTTCCAAGTATAAAAAGACTTTTTTTACCTATTTTTTGCTTCTCTCATTCGTCTATCTCTTGTGCTCTCTTATTCGTCTCTCTCTAGCGAAGCTCCAGCGAAAGAAAGCTCCGACGAAAGAAGTTATAGTCTTTCCATTTCCATCTACATCAATCCCTTTCTCTTTCTAACCCCTCTGTGGTTTTTTTTTTTTAGTTTGTGTTTGTTATATACATATATCTATGTATATATGCATATATAGTTCTAATTGTGGATTTCGATGGCTGTTAATTGTGAATTTCGGTGGATGTGGGGGATGGATTTAGGTGTTTGTGATGATGGTTTTCAGTTTGTTGGATTTCGGTGGTGGTGAATTGGGCGATGGCTAAACAGGGATAGTGGTGGTGAATTTTCGGTGATTTTAGTGGTGGGTAAATAGGTGGTAGCTAAACATGGGTGGTGTGTTGGGTTTTTTGTGGTGGCAATAGTGGCTGGGTGGTGTGTAGGTTTTTTGGTGGTGACGATGGTGGCTAGGTGGGGTGGGTAGAGATGGATTTGACATTAAAAAATTAATCAAAATAATCTCAAAGAATTATGAAAATAATATTATAATACCTACCAAATATATTTTGTTTTCATAATTTTTTAAATATAAATAATTATCAAATATATTTTATATTTTTAATTTTTATCACAGGAAAAACAAAACCTTATTTTATTTTTTTTTCAAAAAAAATATAAAAAAAAAACGTTATCAAACACTACCTTAGTATTGGAAACAAATATTAAACATATAAAAACACAATAGAAGGGTTAGATGTGGCTATTCGATTTTCACATTTTATTTTTTTTTGGGTTATATAGTGCTTTCAGACATGTAATAGAGTTAATCTTACTTTATATCCTGAAAAATATTTTGATTTTAAATTTGTACCTTCAAATTTTAAAAATATCAATTGATATCGTCAATGATATGAATAAATAGCAATATGGACATTGGCCAGATTGTTATTCAGTTTTTCATCATAAATTGAAGTATGTGAGTTACAAGTGTCTCGAACATACACTTATATATAAATTCACAAATTGTTGGTGTTTTATGTAAATTGCACATAATATGATTGACCTCTATAAAATTAATTAAATCATATTTTTGGTACACAAAATGGTGCTCCATTGATCGCAGACGAAGATCTGCAGTGATGGACATATCTCATTCTGAGTCAAGTCTACTTTGCAACTAAATCATAATATCAAAGGGTACAAATTTAAATTTTTAATGTTTAAAAGCATAAAATAAAAATCAAAGTATCTTCTATGGTACAAAGTGAAATTAGCCCTACATTATTACTTCTCCCTATATGCGTAACAAGTTTTCGGCCCAGACCATTGTGTTCCAACCTTAGGCAATGACCAAAAAAAAAAAACCTAGGCAGCAGTCAGATACATCACGCCCAAGTCTTGAACTTTTTAGGCTTCTTCGAACAGCTAGGGTTGTCCATATGCGACGCTAGGGTCAGGTTGAGCACTAAAAACTCTACGGATAGTACTTCAACCTCTAAGACTCTAAGTCAATGACCTCTATAAATTCAACTCAGTTTTCAAAGAAGATAATTGGATTGGGTTTCAACTAGATGGTATATAGAAACACCGAACCCCAGCAGTGAAATTTTAGGCTCTGTTGGGCAGAACGCTTAGTCAATGGACAGCTTCAGTTTTATATATTTTTTAAATATATTTAATTGTCGTCTCCTTATTATTTTCTTATCATATCACTTGGTAGAGATTTTCTTATCATATCACTTGGTAGAGACTCCATACTTTATCGACTACTAATTCGTGGATACACTTCAAACATACCGAGGTAAGTTTGGACATAATGGGTGACTTTGTAAATTTTGAAACAAAATGTGGAATTATATCGTGACTACATAAAATTGGGAGCATTGCATACTAAAATATATGGTTATTTTCTTAAGTATATAAAAAAGTTAAGCTCACAACTTAAAACTATAAAATTAATTAAAAAGAAACTCAAGTATAATTTATCTATTGAGGATATTTTTTATTAGACCCAAAAAAGAGTGACCAATTGGGAGAGATAAAGCGATCAAAAGAGGAGAAGAAGCGATTCACAATTATACAACCTCTATCCTACAACAATTATGATAGTTATGAGTGAGATACGAGTTTTTTTTTCCCTGCTAGTTAAAAAAATGGCGGGGACAAGGAATAATGCCCATCGACCACCCAGTTAGGCCCTCATCGGAGGGATCATATAGCTCCAGACCGCGCTTAAAGCACCTCTCGGGACCAGACTTAACTAATTTAAGTTTATAACTATCAAGGACAACCCTAAACTATTTATGTAACTCGCGAGACTAATTAGCTTGGTCATGATTTTATAGACATGTTATTGAGCATTTTGTTTTTGAGTCACTAGAGTATCTCGAACCACGATGTTCAATAAATAAATGTACAAGTTATTGATGAATCAGTATTTTTTTTTTTTAAGGAGGGGAATTTTATTCCAAAATTGAAGAATTTACAAGAAGCAAAGAAAACAAAGTTTTCTAAAAGTATGAAAGTTGGTTTTAACTCTTCAATGGATTAAAACCAAACTAATTACATTTTTGCCTATTTATTTTGTATCCATGCCTACACTCTTGCTTCAAAAGCAGCAGCAAACCAGTCCAGTTCACTTGGACTTTGCTTTTCCTCCACCTGCTTAAACTCCTCCTCTTTGATTACTAATCAGTTCACAACTACCATCTGCCAAAATAGCAGACAACAGCTGAAATACAACTCAGCAACATCAATGCAAACCAACTCTCAGTCAACAAGGGATTAGGAACCCATCATAAGTCTACGCCCACCCTTCAATAAACATCAACAACATCTCAATAGAAATCATACAATCATCATCTCAACAGAAATCATACATCATCTCAACATAATACAATCCAGTGCACATATGCAAACATTGACTACCTGCAACAGCACTATACTGAACAACCATCATAATCATCCTGCTCCATATCTTTTATCAAACACTACCACCCTCCTCCTCCCAGGTACAGACAGTCCAGACTGATCCTGCTATAAAGCTAACCTTATTAGTCGCACTATCAGCCCAGACTGATCCTGCTATAAAGCTAAACCATAAAAGGTAGCAGTAACTATCATTAAATGCCCATTAAAATCCCTAATAATCATGCCACCTCTAAATAAACCACTGCTCCCTTTTGATGTCCCATCCACATTAAACTTCAACATATGCTCAGGTGGGGGTTCCCATTTAATCCACTGCACCTTATTAGTCGCACTGACCAAATTACCAACCCTCAAATATTTGATGAACCAGTATAACTTGGACCATTAACGATTGAAAGGTAAACAATATTATATATATATTTTTTCTCGTAATTGCTTTTGGGATTAAGATTTGAAAATTTGTTAATAATTTATTTTTGTGAATTAGTGTTTAGTTGACTTTTTCATTGATGGGATCACTTTTGTAGTTTTTACAATAATAATAGACATTATTTAATAGCCAAAATAATTTGTTTGCAACTCATGTACCTATAAGTTTTTTTTGATCAAATGTACCTATAAGTTAAAATAGAAAGATAGCGAATTAGAATCGAGTTATTTAGAAAAACTCTAAAATCCAATAAGTATTCAGTAAAACATGTATAAAAATAAAAAATAAAAAAATATCATTTAATAAACAATATTTTACTGATAAAAAAAGAATTTTTTTTATAGAAAACTATGTTTAGGTAATTGGTAAAAAAAAAAAAAACACTTATCAAAGCCAAATATTTTCACTTACTGACAAATGCACACTCGTAGACCTTGTTGCATACAAACATAGATGATGATGTTTGGTGGTGCTGAAATGGTGAGAAAGATGGTGCTTGTGGGAATGGTAGTGGTACATAGCAATGGCAGGCAGTGACGTGTGATGCTGCTAATTGTGGTGGTAGGGATGGCAATGTAAAATTGTCGGCGGTGATAAATGTAAAAAATAAAGTATTTATTGAACATATATTTTTTTTTGGAAATGGAATTTAATTTTTGTTCTTACACTTGCATGATGACAAATTATGTCCTCATATTGATCTACTTACTTAAAAAAAATAGCATAAGTTGTTTTGCACACAAATATTTACACAAAAATATTCGAATAAGTAATAAATATTCTAATGTACATTTTTAAAGTCAAAGAGAATATGATTTTATACTCGAAAAGATTTGAGATTTATTATTTTATACTATAAAAGATTAAAATTTTTCATATTATACATTAAATATATTAAAGTACCAACATTTGACATTTTTTTGTGAAAAATTACAGTATTATTGTTGATAAAATGAGTTACGAAAATTAAAGGGAGACTATATTATAATAATTTTAATACATTAAAAATTAAAAATATAATAAACAGTCTAATGTTTAAAGGCATAAAATATTTTTTTTTAAACCTTTCAAACTAGAGAAGCACAATTCACTCTTAAAAGCTATTTCAACTAAAGTTTATTTTCCAAATCTTGAAGGTCACATGACTGCCGATACGTATGATCTTCGTCATTAATGATCCCAAATTTGGCAAATCACATCATTTATTGTAAAAACCCTGGCGCATGTGTCCGTTGACAAACACAAACTCGGATTCTTACGAGTTAGATCCAGAAACAAGAGATTAAACTAAGGCCGTGAGCGACGGAGAATTCAAAACCATCGGAATCGTCTCGTCTTCGCAATCAGGTCCTTAATGGACGACGCCTACTCCAGATCCGTCAGAGAGGTAATCGCACTAGTGGATCATGGTCTCAATTTGGATTCGGACTTGTTTAAGTGTGAAAATCTTTGATACTGTGTGTCAAGTATAGTTTGATTTGAAGTTGAGCCACATTGCACTGGCAAAAGATTATGGGCAAATCTGAATTGAATTTGCTGAAAACGGAAATAGCCGAACGCTATATGTGCTGTCTTTGGAATTTCTTGGCTACCAGACGAGGCTTAACAGTCCAAACCTTCGTTTGATGGATTCTTTCGATTTACTGAATTTTGCAATTCTTTGATTGTTCGATCAGGTTCTGGAATTCTTTAATGTGGACCAGTCAAAAGGTCTTGCAGAGTTACAGGTACAACAGTTGCTTACTGTTAATTTTCGTGTTGTCTGATAATTGGCTGAGTAGCTATTAGTTGTCGTGCTTCTTCGGTGCAGTAGTTCAATCCGGCTTTCAATATTATTTTTTTTGTTTCTTTTTCTGCTTTACAATATTTTTGTGGTTTGGTTGTTTTCAGGTTGCAGAACATGCCAGAATATATGGCAGAAACGGTAAGCCCACTGTTTAAAACATTAGGTTAAATTGGTTACGCAAATTCCTTTGATATCATAAATTTTTAAAGATTTACGCCATTAATTTAGATAGTAAATACAAAGGGGCACTGGCTATTTGCCTATCTTTGCGGTATCCATATGTATGGTCTTTTTGCTTTGTCTGATGGTACATACCTTACTGGCGTTCTGCTTGTTAACTGCATACACATGTTTGATTTAAGAAAACAACCTGGAGATAGAGAAAGAGAGAGGGAGGTTACATAAATGATCTGTGGTACCACTACACACATTACGAAAACCTATAAAAAGTTAGCTGCGTAAAAACTTATCCTAATGGGGTGACCAAAAAACTTGTTTCTTGAAAGTGATTCTTTTTCCACAATCGGATTGTCTTTTTTGAATCCTTCCTTCAGTTTCTCTGAACCACGGAATGCAACCCAATAGTGGAGGAAAATGACAACCCTTTGAGGAAAATGATGCCTTTGTGTTCCTTTTAACCCAACTGGTTGTCTCATAACCTGAAATTTCAAAACAGCCCATACAAAAGATCCTGTCATCATAACAATCTGAAATCACTAATAGATGATTTTCTGCATGCTTGAATCCTGCTGAAGACCAGGAGTGAACTACAACACTTTCTATTATGATATATCATTTTAGTCGCAAATGGCAACCCTTTATATATGCCTGGAATGTGGTTCAAATGTGCTAGCAACAATTTGTATGATTTTCATTTTTTGGATTCACCCTTATGATATGTTTTTTCTTGTGGTTGCATGTTATGCTTCACATATGGTCTCAGTGCTGCATCAAGAGGAAAGTAAGTACAAGGGTTATGCACTCTCTCTCTCTCTCACACACACACACACACACATGGACACCCCCCCTGCAGCACGGGTTCTAAGTGTTTGTGAAGCAAAATATTGTTTAGGAACTCCTATTTTCGCTTTTTCTGGAAACTAAAAATTATGTCCAGAAGTTCTTTTACCCTCTGATATTTGTCGGCTTTTTTTTGCCTCTTCTACATGTATGTGTGTTATTTGATTCAAAATAACTGATTAAAGAAGAATATCAACACAAGGGTGAAGGGTACCTAAACAAATTAGTAAGAAAAGAAAAGGGCATCTAGAGAAGAGTAAGCATATAAACACACCCTTGCTTGATTATAGAATGGTTAGCCACTAGAAAAGGAAATCACTTCAGAACTTTAGTTTAGCTACACCTATAATTCCTTTTTATTATACGATCTGTGCATCCAATTTTATTGGTTTTGTGGTACCTTATTTTTCAATCAATCTTCTGCTGCTTATGGTAATCTATGTTGTTAGTGTGAAATAGACCTTAGGGTTGCTTCAAAACACTATGGAAGCTCATGGACTTGACCGATGTTAAAATTGTCTATGTATATATATCTATGGATGCATGTCCGTACTTTGGGTGTGTCTGTATCTATAATATAAAACAGAACGGCTCAAATCTCAAGGCTTCAACATTCAACGGTCACAAATCAATTAAAGCTTCAACATCCAACGGTCTCAAATCAATTAAGGTTTCGACATCCAACGGTCACAAATCATTTCATATAATCCAACGGTCATTAATATATCCTACTGTCTTAAATTCATTCATCCAACGGTCAAAAAATTATTATTTTTTCCTTAATATTTCTCACTCTAAAAAGTCAATGATTACGGCTAATCTTGTAACACATCCTACGGTCTCAAATTCATTCATCCAACGGTCAAAAAATTATAATTTTTTTCTTTCATATTTCCCTCCTTTAAAAAGTCAACAATTACGGTTGATCTTAAAACACATCCTACAGTCTCAAATTCATTCATCCAACGGTCAAAAAATTATAATTTTTTTCCAAAATATTTTCCTCTCAAAAGATCAACAATTACTACTGATCTTGGAATACATAATTTTCTTTGACATAATAATTAAATTGGTCAAATTTGTCATTAATATCATCTGTATAGTGTAACATTCTGAATTTGTATAAGACACAATGATATTAAAAAAAGTTCATCAATTTAAGATGAAAAAAAATAAGGGCGCTGTTTAACACATTTATATTGAATATAAATAATTTAAATTTTATTTATTTAATTAATTATCTCAAACTAACATGTCTTACACATATCTGGAATCAAAAGTTCAAGACTAATTTTGTTTATCTCTTAAGAAAACTCAATGCTAATATATTCTTATAAAATAATAATTTTGTAAAAGCTTGTACTAATTAAAAAAATAATATTTTATAAATGATATCTGTAGATAATCTGTTGATGTAAATATTTTGGCGATATGTTTTTTGATAAATTATATTTTTAGTTTGTATTAGATT
Source organism: Ilex asprella (assembly GCA_023539305.1). Taxonomy (NCBI): domain Eukaryota; kingdom Viridiplantae; phylum Streptophyta; class Magnoliopsida; order Aquifoliales; family Aquifoliaceae; genus Ilex; species Ilex asprella. The sequence goes on from CM042193.1 coordinate 4,405,437, forward strand.
AACTCGATTTTGATTACATGTATAAAAATTAATATATTTTTTATTAGACGGCTTCAACAAGTCGATCCTACAGTCTCAATTTTATTTATTCAACGGTCAAGAAATTATAATTTTTGTCCTTAATATTTCTCCCCCCCAAAACAGTTAATAATTACGGCTGATCTTGAAACACATCCTACGGTATTAAATTCATTCATCAAACGGTCAAAAAATTATAATTTTTTTTCCTTAATATTTTTCTTCCTAACAGGTCAACAATTACTGCTGATTTTGGAATACATGATTTTCTCTGACATAATAATTAGTCCTTGTTTAATATTATTTGTGGCATAACATTTTGAATTTTTATAAGACACAAAAATAATATTTTGATTAAAAAACTCATCAATTTAACAGATAAAAAAACAACGACGCTGCTTAATACATTTCTATTGAATACAATTAATTTTAATTTTATTTATTTAATTAATTATCTCAAACTAACATGTTTTACACATATTTTGAATCAAAAGTTCAAGACTAATTTTTTTTATCTCTTAAGAAAACCTAACGATAATATATTCTTATAAATTAATAATTTTGTAATAACTTATATTAATTAAAAAATAATATTTTATAAATGATATTTGTAAATATTTTTTTGATAGAAAATATTTTGACGATATACTTTTTGATAAATTAGATTTTTAGTTTGCATTAGATTTAACTCGATTTTGATTACATGTATATAAATTAATATTCGATTTTTATTCTATGTATATAAATTAATATTTTTTTAAGTCAATTATATCATAATTCGTTGATTTATCTATAATATAAAATAGGGCGACTGCAACAAGTCACATCCGATGGTTTCAAATAAACTCATCTAACGGCCACCAATATTTCTCTTAAAATTTTTCAAATTGAATTTGTCCTTCCTCTACTCATTCTTCACTCTCACTCTTTGGCGATGGCGGGGCGAGGAGGGAGAAGAGGGGTCTGCGGTCACCCTAAAAAATATATATTTTTAGTTATATATGTTTTATATATTTTTTTGGATTAATTGAGCCTACTGTAATGATTTATATATATATAAAAAAACGAGCAATCCTATTGGAATATCATTTGAGAACTTAATGATTGTGGCCATTAGATTGTCAATGAGTCTGAACATTAAATTATCACTGAATTCCAACACTATCAATCCAATTGTCATAATACATTAAATTCCCAAATTATCTTCCAATAGCATTGGTGAAAGCAAAATTAATTAGGTCAAACAAGTTGGGTACTAGAATAAAAAAACAAAAACAAAAAGTCCATACAAAATCTCTTAAAATTAGCAAACTAAAATTGATTCCTTAGAATATTAGTATGATTTGTTGAAGTCTCATTTGGTTAAAAAATTATGTGAAATTTGTAAAAAGATTAAAAATTATAGAATATTACTTTTATTTGTGTCAAATAAATTATATAATTGATTCTGATGCAATACAATCTGATTCGTTGAGCATAAAGGGAGGTCCTATTACTCGGGCAAAAGCGAAAAGGATGAAGGATGCATTGAACGGGCTGATTCAAGACATATGGGCTGATTATGCAAGCCCAAGCATGGAGAGTGTGTTTGAAGGCTTTTCTACCATGGAGATTCTTAATGTATAGATGTTATCTTATTAATTTTTTTTTCAAACATACCTCTTTTATGTTTAATGAATTTTTAAGTATCAAATTCGATATAAAGAAATATAAATATATCATATTATTTTTATCTATTATACTTAAAGTGTGTCCACCATAGATCATATTTTTGGCTTAACCACTGTTATCAGAGATATTCACTCTTCACTTCTCTAAATTAATCGATTGGTCTACATTGCATTGTAAATATTTTGTCATTTAAAAAAAAAACGTTGTACTGTGCCTTCAGGCACGGGTTATCTCTAGTATATAGATATTGGTTCATTGTATGATGGACGTTTTTAGAAAAACTTAGAATTAAGCCGCGTATAGGTTATTTAGTGGCAAGTTAAGGTTAGCGTTCAGAATGCACAATTAGTTAAGGGGAGGAGAAGTTATTGGTGCTGTACAGGAGGAGGAGAAATAAGAGAGTAGAAAAATAAAGAAGAAGAAAAAGATATGCCAAACCCTTGCAAAGATTAGGTTAAGAAACAAACAAATTCTTAGTTTCATAATACCACTCATCCAAAATAGTAGGGATTACATCGGATACTTATATGTCAAGTCTCCTACCAAAATAAAAATTATTCTCCTTATGAAATTCTAAAAGAGTTTCATACTCTCAAATTACTTTCCTACTAAAACTCTATAATAATTTTCTAATCAAACTAACGAATACTCCCAATGAGATGAAATTAATAAAACTCTATCCAAAACAATTCTAATAAGATAAATACTAGCTAACCAACACATCCTTGTAAATAATATAAATAAATAAATATTAATCTTTAATTTGATATTTTAAACCCAGCAAACAAGAGTTATTCTTCACACAAGCAATTGCTCGGAAACATAACAGACGATGACAAACCTCCATAGAAAGCCTCTAATGGTAAGGATCAAAGTTATGGATGATGATGGTAGCAGCGAAGAATGACAATATTTTGTGACTATAAGGGCTCTGACAAAGTTAACAATGAATGATTAACGATGTTGGGGAGGGGGGATATGAGAATAGAAAAAAAGAAAAGAAGAACAAGAGATACAAAACTCTCTCGAGAATTAGGTCAAGAAATACACAAATTCTCTATAAGTTCAATAATACCAATCTTATAGTAGAGATTACATTGAAATTTATTGGTCAAGTTTATACCAAAATGAAAATTATTTTCCACCTAAAATTCTAAAAAAGTTTCATAATCAAACTCGCAAATTATTGTCCTACTAAAACGCCAGAAGAATTTCCTAATCAAACTCTCACTAATACTCCTAATGAGATGAAATTATTCTTCTAATAAAACTCTATCCAAAACAATTCTAATAAGATAAATACTAGCTAATCAAAATGACCTAGTAAATAATAAAAATAAATAAATCTAAACTTTTCTTAATGTCTTTTCATTGGTATGGCAACTAGTGAATTACACCACCATCCTAAGATATAATGAGCATGTATATATAATCTCTAGTCTTTGAGTCTCTGACTTATTCCTTTTTTGGCGGCTAAGGCATGAACTATTTCACCTTTCTTGTGAACTGCTGGATATTGCATTCTACGTTTGTTTGTAAGGTTCCATTTCTTCATTCTATAAGTTCCATAAATATGGAATTTCTAAATATAGGAAATAAAGATGTTCTTTTATGTCTGCATGTTTTTTGGGAATCCTTTAATAATTTCTTGACTTCTGTTTCTTATTGTTTGAGTTTCTGTTGGCATCTTCTTTGCATTCTTGCATAGTTTATCTGCCTTCTTTTAGATTTTCAAATTCATCAATACAAAGGTGAAGCCCTCTTGCTTGTACTGCATCAACTTTTACATGCATTGTATCTTATATATGGCCAGGTACTTGGAATATCCAAAACTCTTCAAACTATTGCCTCCTCATTTGCATTAATGTTTATCGCTAAATACAATGAAATTTTATTTTCAGCCTTTGTGGTTGATTTTGACCTATAATCTTTTTGAGAACCTATGTTTAGTAAGTCCAAATGTTCATTGTTTAAGTGGCTCCCATTGCCTCAAATCGAATCAAAACTGTTTACTTCTAGCTACCCATATGTTCTATTAGTACAACTGATGCACACAGCTGTAGATGGTATGGTTTTGTGTAAATAAATGAAAAATCATAGACTTATTTAATTTTGTGCGACTTTGTCTTGATTTACCCATGTTTAAATGAATGCAGGCACTCCTTTCTGGAAATTGGTTCTGAAGCAATTTGATGATTTGCTGGTTAAGATTTTGATTGCAGCTGCTGTTGTTTCTTTCATTTTGGCATTGGTTGATGGAGAGACAGGATTAAAGGCCTTTTGGGAGCCTTCTGTAAGATGCAATAACTTTCTGCATGGAAAATTGATATCCACTTCTTGATTGTGTACATGCTGCTTAATATTTATTACACGTGTCGTTTCTATAAAAATTCGAGCTTATTGTGTGCATTGTGATTGATCAGACAATATGACCTTGTTATGGTTTTCTCTCTCTTGGCATCGTAGTTGATATGGTGACATTTACAAGTTAAAGTTGATCTTTGTTACAATGATTTTTTCTGAGGAGATTCCTGAAGAGACTTATTGTTGGTTTATAGGTCATCCTAATGATATTGGCTGCAAATGCAGCAGTTGGGGTAATCACAGAAACAAATGCTGAAAAGGCTCTTGAGGTAAGTTGCTCGGTTATGAAATTGTGATACTGGCTAGCATTGCAACTTAGTTTATCCACACTACTTTATCAACACTTGTTTTCATTGTAAATGCTGGCTCTCTCTTTCAATACTCTTATTCTGTTTTTGAGGTGGCAATATTGTTGAAAGGTGTCGAAATTCTGTCTTTTACCCAAAAATAAAATTTCTGCCCACCCCGAGCGAAGTTGTGTACCACGAGATTTAAACCGAATTTCATCCCGGATGATGTTTGTTCGAGTTTAAAATTTTAAACATGAGCAACACCTAGGTTGAAGGGTTTGCATTGAATTCAGGTTAAGCCTGGGTTGACCTCTTGACTCGCCCAACCCACAAGAATTGCACCTCCATAGGTTAGTGGAGGCATTGCATAGAGGTTAGAGAAGAATCAGAGGTAGGAAGAGTGGATATCGAAAAGTAAGGTAAGTACCCCACTATGTCTCATTTGGATACATGGAAGGTCCAAAGATATTTTTAGGAAATGAACTTCCACCATGCAAGCTTTATTACATGTTATTGAGTCTTCTTTTCATTTGGTTTAATGAGGCATGCATAGTGCATTTTGTGTTTGGCGGAGATTTTGTAAAAATTATCTTTAAGTGCCTAGTCTGAAATCTGAATAATTTGTTTAGGCTCCTTTTGCATACATTTTAAATCTTTGGTAACCTCACTTTGTAAAGATAAAGTAATTAACTGTGTTCTGTAAATTCTACCCATACAATACTAATTAAGATGGATTATAATGCTTGCTCTCAAAGTTGTTAATAGTCAAGGTAGCTTCTAATACATCTGTGCCACAAGGAATGCTACTTTTAAGGCGGTGTTTGTTCTCTAAATAGCTTGCCAGGGAAAGTCTGAGTACTGCATACCTATAATTATAGTGTTATAGCTTAGTGCTATTAACACCCCCATGCTTATCACAGCCGCAGAGAGTCCAACCCCTTCAAGCACACCAATTTCATAAAGTTGTCCCGGAAATGACTCAAAGTGGCTTTAATTTTACACACCATCTCTTGATCCTTGAATTCCAGACTACTCTGTGTCTGTCGCTATAGTTGGCTACTTACTATTCTCTCTGCTGCCCCATGAACAGAGTGGTCTGTTTCCACACCATATACCATGCATAATTTCACCTTCTGTTCATGGGAATCAGAGAAACGCAATTGCACTGATCCAAACTAAATCCACCATCAATCACTTACTCCATAGGCTAAAAAAAAAAAAACCAACCAAAACCCAAAGAAAAAAAGTAAAACAAGAAACTAGTAAAATAACTAGAAATTTATATACAGGGGAGAATGCATGAATAATCTAGTCATGTCTCACATATTTATGCATGTTATTCATCAAAGTAATAGTAGACATTTCCTGAGTGGTGTACTTGAGTTTTCTCCTTTTTCCTTGAAGATGTGCCATCTAGGACTAAAGAAATAGAGGTGGTGTTGCTGTTCAGTATTCACATTTCATGTTTAACATACTGTCTATGTTCGGGCATGATGAGAATTGTCATTTTGACAGATGTAGCTTCTCACCTTGATGATGTATGCTTTTTTGTGAATTCTTTCTTTCCATCATTTTGTTCTTGTGAGTGATGCCCTTAGCTCAATTTAATGGATTGCTTGGCTGAATTAATTATTTGCCAAAATGCTAATAGTGGAGAATTGTCATTTTGGGTGCCACATTCTCTTGGATATACGATAAAATGGTTAAAAAGAAAATGGGTGATAATCTTTATCTGATTGATGATTGAATGAGCCACACATACGGAAAGTGCTTATGTTGATTACAGTGGATAGTGATGGTTTCCATGAATTTTATTTCACTATGGCCTTCAATGCATTTGTCTGTGCACTTGGTGAATTTTTGAACCTGTGTCAGATATAACCAAGCTTTATGTTTGAACATCATAGAACTCTCAATATTTTCCTATTGTAAAATTAGAGTGTTGGTTTTTTGTCCCCTTATTATTGTCTATGTTCTTGAAAGAACTCTTACAGTTTTGCATTCTTCGTTTGTGAAAAAATAAAGTCTTTATTCTCTCTCTCTCTCTCTCATGATTTATTTTTGAATTTGAATTCTTTTTAGCTGTATCTTACTCTTTGTTTTTGTTTTCCCTTCCATTGTAGGAGCTTCGCGCCTACCAAGCTGATACGGCAACTGTCCTGAGAAATGGTAAAGGAAACATTGGAAATAAGTATCCAGATGGTAGTTGAAAGTTTGTTATGTTACGATTTGGCTAGTTTAGAAAGGAGTTTTGAATAATTAAATTGAGTATTGGTGTGGATTTTTCCATTTCCCTTGGAAGTTCTGAATTTAAGGGTTCCAGTCTTTTCCCCTCTTTTCTTCTAATGTGGAGGTTTTTCTTCTCAGAGATTCAAGTATAAGAAAATGTATCTGCATTGTGGCTAGTCCAGTCCTGTTATAGATTGCTTTTAGTCATCCTCAGCGAGTATGATTCACTAATGCTGTTGCTGCTAATTGGCCACTTGAATTGTACTTGAGTTGGGCTGTTGTGGATTTATAATTCCGTTAATTGAGAGCTTACTTCATGTTGTTCATTACATGGTCTTATGGAGAAATTAGAATAGTCTGGATGGGTTTTCATATTCTGAATGAACTCTGGGATGTTGATGGGTTATTAGTATTTTAATGGACCGCTATCCTAGATAGCTCTACAGCTTATCACAAAACATGCAGAGCATAAGGTTTTGTTATGGATATTTTCTTTATATTCCTCACTGACATATAGCAGGGTACATGTTCATTTATTAAGCAGCCTATTTGAGCTTTCTGTATTTTCTTATTCTATATTGTGTAACATTATACCGTGAGTTCGTTTTATGCTGGTTGTGTGACTTTAGGAATATTCATATTTCACTTTGCATTTACATTGAGCTTTGACTTTGAACATTCTTGTTCATATAATTTTTCAGGTTGCTTCTCCATATTGCCTGCAACAGACCTTGTCCCAGGGGATATAGTAGAAGTTAGTGGTAAGCTGGTCTACAATAACTTATAGAAATATCCGAATCATTGATTTCATAACCAAATGGTTACATAAGCCGCGTGGAAGAGTTTAATTGAAGGATACCACTTAAATAAATCAAAATTATGAGAATTTAGTATTTGAGTAGGGAAGACTTATCAAGCTATCTTCCATGGAATTTGGTTGTTATACATAATAATATAGATGTCAAGGCCTGACCAACGGGCCTTTGGTCCAATGGTACTCCTTGTATTGTGAAAGCTTTGCCTTCTTTAGGTCAAGGGTTCAAGTCCCCTTCCTTCCTCCCCCACCCCTTCCCCCAAAAAAATTAAAAAAAAAAAAATAGATGTCTAGACCTGACTAAACTGATTTGTTTCTGTGTGGAATCTGTAGTGGGATGCAAAATACCAGCAGATATGAGAATGATTGAGATGTTAACTGATCAATTACGTGTTGATCAAGCAATTCTTACAGGTATATTTGATCTGTAATTCCTTGACATTATTCCATTACCAATTCCATATCATGTACAATGTATTCATGTTCCAGTGGGTAAACTTGAAAAATATATATGCATCATGACGTTGCATTAAGTATTCAAGTTGTTGTGTTTATTTTAGGGAAGCATGTAGGGAGGAAAAAAGTGACAAGCCACCTTTATTTAAGGTTGTAAATAAGTCCCTTTTACTTCCGCACTTTAGTTTGCATTTATTGTTGGGCTTTACATTGAGCCTGTTCCAAGGTGGCCGCATTAATGAAACAGTTGAGAGTATGACTGGCACTCCTTTTGTTTTTTTTCCCTCAAACTATACATATGCATGGATATTATTTTGGATTTGTTTCCCTCATGCATTGGTACCCAGGCTTGCAAAAGCTTGATAAACAGTTGAACATTTGGCGCAATCAAGGCAATCCTAGTCCACATTCCCGTATGGTTTACATCCAATCTAACCGTAAGCAAAGTCAAACTTGTATTTTCTGCTGTTCTCTGAACATTCATTGCATCTGACAGTTGTAGCATACCTACCATTCCAATCACGTGTCTGCCTTGGCCTCTTTTCACCACCTCACAACACTCAATAATCTGCGAGTCCATTCAATATTTTGATGTTTTCATTTCTATCATTCTGTCCTAGAGCAAAAGTTGTCATTACTTCTCATATCTACGTGGGGTCAATGGTCTGATGGCTGCCCATTACCATCTTTAGAAATACTCTTTCCACTTTACTGTAAAGAGAATTCTTAACATCACCTCCCCCCAAAACAAAAAAAGAAAAAATAGAAAATAAAAAAACACCACCTGGAATGGGATGAGTCAAAAGGTAAACAAACATCTAATCCACATTGTTTGCTTAGTCAATTAGAGGATCAAATGCTGTGCCACATGACTGCTTCATTTATTGTTTGCTGATTCACATTTTTATTATGGTTGTAAGTTTTCCTATGAAATCTTATGTTAATGAAGGAGCCAACTAGTGTATCTGGTAAAGTCTCTGTGTAATACTACCACTCACCAAGGATTAAATTCTGCCTTGATCAGGGTTTCGGTTGGTAGGAGTTTTGTGTTGGGGGAGGGCCTATCCAGAAATGTCATAGAAATTAATACTTGTGGAACTACCACTTGTCATGCCTGGTGGTGTTTTTATTACATGTCACGGTAGCAGTATCTTGGCACTGTTTTGATTATCTTTGTAAAGCACTTTTGTTTGTTGACTATAGGTGAGAGCTGTTCTGTGGAAAAAGAGCTTGATTCCACCTCAGTGACAAACGCAGTTTACCAAGACAAGACGAATATCCTCTTCTCGGTAAAGTCTTCAGAGCTTTTTCAGTCATGTTGGTAAAGCCTGACAACTTAATGATTGTCCTATAAACTCTATGAAATGAGTGCCAGCAACATTTTAACTTGCTAGATAGACGAGACTCACATCATCCGTAGGGAGTTTGGCATTAATACAATAAGTGCAGGTAAAATAATAATCTAGTGTTGCAATTATGCATTAGTTTTAAACTCATGCTAGATACTAGCTCTTTTAAAGCAGGGCACGGTTGGTTCAACTCTTAGGTAAGAAGTTTGGATCAGAGCACTATATAATTTCGCACAGAACAACTCAATTTATATGTCAGTATATGGCCAGAACTATATACATCTGTATGAAAGTGTGCACCTTTATGTACATTCTACCTAATAGAAGAGTGTTTACATATATTCACACACATTTCTAATAAAACCCGTGTTGGGTTTTATGCAGTCAAAATTGTATATTCACATGTTCTCATCTTACTAGGTATGTGTGTAAATCTGAATTTATTTGCTTGCAGGTATAGGATTGAAGCCTAACCTGATATAATTGTTATGTTTGTTATCTTATCCTATTCATCTAAATGATCTAAATTCACTACATATGGGTGGGCTTAATTTTGATATTCACTTTGTTTATCTGCCTCTGCATTTGGTCATATGTGTTGAAAACAAAGTTATACTATGGTTGCCCATGATCTTCTATTGTAGTTTTTATGTTCTGCTCATTTATATAGTGGACCTCAGTTTATGGTATTCTTTAACTTCGATTCTTTCAGGGTGCCCTTTTTTTTTGTTCTTTACGGAACTTGATGCGGCACTTTAAAGAAATGTTGCTCTCCTACCAACCTGATTTTCACCTCTTTCTTTGGGAGTTTTTGTTTAAGTTAGGCCCTCATGCCTGCTAGGATTAATTTGTATATTGAGAATGAACTCACTTTTGTATATTTATTTTTCAGGGTACCATAGTGGTCGCTGGCCGGGCGAGAGCTGTGGTTGTGGGAGTTGGCTCCAACACTGCAATGGGCAGCATCCGTGATTCTATGTTGAGAACAGAAGATGTAAGTGCTAGCATACATCTGCTAGTGGTGTTTATAATATAACAGGATATATAAACACATACATGATATGCATGTAATTGGATGCAGGAAGTGACACCACTGAAGAAGAAGCTGGATGAATTTGGTACTTTCTTGGCCAAGGTGATTTTATTTGCCTGCCTACCTCCTCGATCTTCGTTTCTGAGATAGATATGTACCAATTGTTTTCGGTTTTCCTCTTCTCTTTTTCCTTGACTATGTACTTGTGATTGTTTTCCTTTTTCCTATTCTCTCTTTCATTTTCTATGTATTCATCTCCACTTATTATGGTTCTTTTTTGTCGAGCTCTTATGATAAAAGAGGGAGTTGAATGCTGAACTGTAGGCAAGGATCGAAATATCGTTTCGACGTACCGTTTCGGTCAGCTCAAAAACGGATACGTTTCGGAAACGCAATGGAAACGTAGAAAAAATATGGAAACACGTGGAAACATATAGAAATACAAATACAATCCATTTATTATAAAGATAAGCTAAATAATTGATTAATTTAACATATTTATTCGGTTAACATCCATTTATATAAGAATAAATTTAAATTGGTGGGAAAAAAAAGTTTGACATGATGCGGAAATTATTTAAATTAGAATATTATCCAATTAATAATATAATTTTATTATAATACTAATTTGCTAATTAATAATACTAAGTGCAACATATTATTATAATACTAATTTATTAATTTAAATTGTTTCTTAAAACTAATAAATAATATTATTTCATTAATATTAAAATCATTGTGTACATAATGACTAAAACGCATAAATACTTAATTCTACATATTTAACAAATAAGCTATAATTAATAAAATTACTTGCGGTTATTTAATATTTAAATTTAAAAAATAATAATAACATAAAAGAATAATTATAAAAAGGAAAAAAAATAATGAAAGGTATCAAATTAAATTAATGGTAGTTATGTATAGTTAAAAGTAAAAAATTATAATGTAGTGGGGTATTAAATGTAATTGTTTATTACTTATATATAAAAAATCTATAATTAAAAGATAGCACAGGTGTTTCGACCTGTTTTGACCTGTTTCGACTGAAACGGTACTGTTTCGATCGAAACGGTCCGACACAGTGACGTTTCGACCGAAACTTTGAAAATTTGGGATTCAACTCATGTTTCGTGTCGGTGTGTTGAAATTCCGAAACGTTTCGGACGTGTCGACACGACATTTTGATCCTTGACTGTAGGCCAGAAGGAGAGAAGGAAAGAAAAGAGAAGAAGGGAAGCAAGGCACCTAAAACAAAATAGGTTTAGAACTGAGTTGTTAGACTCATCCCTACACCCATATATTTAAGTAGTATCCAAAAAATTGCAGCAGTACTGTCATCAATGCTAACACACAGCAACCTGGTTGCTGGTTTGTTTTAGAATCAGGATACAGACTATTGAAACAAACCCTTAAATCTACTCTAATTTCCTCCTCAAATCCCTTGTCTGTCAAGTATCCATCATTAGCTAGGTAATCTAATTGCTTCAATTAGTGCTGAAATCACTGGTTTAACTACCAAATCTTTGTTTTCTCGGTTATGATGATTATGTAATGTATTTATACTCATTTTAAATTCTGAACTTCTTCTTACTCCATTGCCCACCTTCATCAAATTCTTTATAGTAAGGGAAATCTATTATCTTGAAGATGGTAAATTGTTGAACCTTTATATTTCCCTTTAGGTTATTGCAGGCATTTGTGTAATGGTATGGATTGTAAACATTGGCCATTTTCGAGATCCTGCCCATGGAGGCTTCTTGCGAGGCGCAATTCATTACTTTAAGGTAACTTTTGGTGGGTGAGGTTTCATAGTAGTTATCGTTTCCCTATTGTGATGTTTATTGGTTTCCTCTTGACTTCTTGTTGTATCGAACCCAAGTTCTCTTAGCCAGTGACAGAAATGTACTTGCAACTTCTCTTATTTTTAAAGCTATAGTACAATAATAAGCTTTGCTTGTCAAAGTGTTTTGACAAGCAAAAGTAAACTAACGATCTGATGTAAAGTAAAAGTTCTTTGCTGGCAGTGAATAATGTTTTTGGTCTTTTTTAAGTTGGCCATTAGACTAAACAAGTGTGCAAGCACATTTGCAATGGGAAGTCGCAATATGCTAACCAAAATATAGGTATCCAGTATGATTTTTTTGTATATCATTTATCTTAATTCAGATGCCTGTGAATTTTGCAATAGATGTACTTGATCCATGGTGTTCTATATAAGAATGAAAAAATGGAATTGAATTTATAATATGAATTAAGTGGTTCAAATGAGTCATTTGACGTTGGCCTTTTTAGCTTGATTTTTATTTTCAATAGCACCATTCTAGATGCACCACTCCACTTTGCTACTTATTCTATTCTCATGGCTTTCTTTTGCAAAATATTTCTTCTTTCTGTCATTGACATTGCTTTTCAAGTTCTGATGTCAAGCAGCGAGTTTCATTGCCCATTGATCACATGCGATTTGTTTTCTTTCCTAATTTATATTGGTTGTCTAGATTGCAGTTGCTTTAGCTGTTGCAGCAATTCCTGAAGGGCTTCCTGCTGTTGTTACTACGTGAGTAGTGAACCCAATACTCTTGTTAGTCATACATTTGTTCTTGACAACATAGTGAATTTGTGATATAGACCATGAAATTGGTGTCAACTTGAGACTTGTATGGCATTCATGTGTCGGTACTTCTGATTATTTTCACTTCGTTCTTTGTTACTAGATGTAAGAAAAGTCACCAAGTCGAAGCAAAACTTGCATAGAAAATTCTCCATTCAAGTCTTAGGATATTTTGGTGAATTTTTCTTGCCTTGAGATTTTTCTAATAATCTTACGCGCGTCATTAACCATTGAGTGAAGTTTTTATTCATTACTGAGGTGAGTAGTGGCATCCTTATATTCTATTAATTTTGTTATTGTTTTGTTTATTTGATATCCAACATGAATGCATCATGGATAGTAAGATCCTTTAGTTCCTTTATTCATGAATCGATGAAGATGGTTGAAATTTCTTGGGTCAGAAGTCAGAACCTCTAAATCCTGCTGTTGTTTGTAATAAATTGCCGTGAAAAGTGTCTTTGTATTCAAATATGAGCGAGGGGATGCCTACATATCACTACTTCTGAGCCCTAGAATAATAAGATATCAGCACTAATGAATTATGTGTTACAGTTCTTTTTTCGTAAAATTCAGAACTGAGAAAACAATCGGAAACATTAAGGCGTGCATCTGTAAATTCTTTGTTTAAGGTTGTTTATGAGGTCTACTTGTGAAATTTTATGATTGAAAAATTCCGTTCCTTTTGTGTCATGTACTTTTTTTGATTTGATTCATGTACAGTAGAAAGTTTTTTTTCATGCTTATGGTTTCTAAAAAAGACAAAGTGCTAAGACCTAAGACCTTAGACCACAAAAAAGAAAAGAAAAAAGAAAGGGGTAAAATGCCAGAAATCTGTTGTTTGCATTTCAAATTAAACTGATCCCGGAATCATGTTATCAATGGACATGTTAGATGCTCGATTGAGTTTTATTCAGTTTTCCGTCCATTGGTGCATTTAAACTTCAGTGTTTGGAAATGCTACATTGCTAGTTACATCTGTTGGCTCCATTCATGTGCATAGTTGATGGTTCTTCAGGTTGGCAGCATCTAGTATGTACCTCAGATGCAAACATTTTCCATCAACTTAACTTCCTCAAGCTGTTGCGTTTAATAATACAGGTGTTTGGCTCTTGGAACAAAACGAATGGCTCGGATGAATGCTATTGTAAGGTCCTTGCCATCTGTAGAGACCTTAGGCTGTACAACAGTAATTTGCAGTGACAAGACAGGCACTCTAACTACCAATATGATGTCTGTCTCAAAGGTGATTATCTGAGAATATTGGCAGTAAGAAGATAATTTTTATGACCTATACTTTGTTAGTGTTGCTGTTGTGACCGATGATAGATTTTGCAAGTGCTTGTTTTGGATTACCTGATCACACTTTTTCCTTATTATTTGATATATATCATACATGTAGGTTTATCTTGAAGTATAAATTCCCTTTTGTTTCACTTTCTTTTTAGCAGAATATGTGCCCTATTGAAAAGTTGTTTTGAAACTTTTCCTAGACGTTGCTTGGCAATAATGATGCTGCTGACAGGCCTGATTTTTTTCTTTAGCTTTTTAGTATGTTATTCTGCTTAGCTGTTGGATTTTGTATGCATGTTTTCTAAATTTGCTGTTGCTTACCTTGCCTCTTTTATTGGTATTATATACCTTTTTGAGATAGTTTTGGTGACCTAATTATGATCTAATTTTCATTATACAGTTATGTCGCATCATTATGCTTTAATGGTCCGAGAAATCCAGTGTAGCATATGATCCTGATAAATTCTCCATCATGATGCTTTGAGGGTCTGATAGATCTATCATATATTTATATACAATCTGATTGTGATAAATTCTGTATTATACTTGATCAAAGGAAGGCAATGAAGGATACCAAACACAAATAGATATTGTTGGAATTCAGAACAAGAAATATTTTTAGTCAAGCAAATCAGGGATCGGGGCTTCAGTTAGATGCAAACGGCTTTCACTAGTTGTTGGTCCCCTTTAATAGTGGTGCTGAGGTGGTGGACAAGTAGAAACCTATCGCCTAAGTTTTGCATTATTGCACCCAGTGGCTGTTCTTGGACTTGAAACCATGTTGTCACTCTTCAAAGCCCCTGCTGTCATGCTTGAGCTAACCTGTTGTTTTTTGACTTTTTTTGTGTGTGTGTCTGTTTAGCAAATTTTCTCTTTTCTTAATTATTCTCTCTCTTTGTTGGTCTTCAGTTCTTACGGGGAAAAACAGAAGTAGTTTGTTGACATTTTAAAACACATTCAGCAGTAATACGTACAATATTGCTTATTCATCATGTTATTTGTAGTTGACATTGAATTATATTTTTTTGCCATGGATAAGTTAATGTGGCCTTCATGTCTGTCCAGATATGTGTGCTTCATTCTATAAACCAAGGTCCTATTGCTGCCGAATACAGCGTCAGTGGGACAACATATGCACCAGAGGGCTTTATTTTTGACAGCACTGGGGTGCAGGTAAAATTTTCTCGTAAGATGCCCCTAATACCATATCTTTTTTAGCCTTTTAATAAATATCAATATTTTCCGAGATACAAGTCACTTGGTTCTTTATATCTGTTATGTATCAATACTTGTGGTGTGAATCATGCATTCATTGATATGTTACTAGGATGAGTTTGTTCACCTATCCCTCAGATTTGATGTCTTTCGATACCTTGTATTTAATTGCGGTTCTCATCAAACGAGATAGTTGGCATACATTTATTATGTTTATCACTTTAGTATTGTGTGTTGGCTATTATGCTAAGTATGTACTTTCTCTGGTAATGTTAAGATGGCAATTTGGGTTGGCTGCTGTCTCTCTCTTTCTGTTTATGAAAGAAACCAAAGAGGTGGGCATTTATTTTTTATAAATTAAAGTTTCTCACAGTTATCTTTTTAAGTTTTCGGAGTTTAAACTTCAAATATGTGTCAAAAATAAAAGTGCACAACAAGAGAGACATCAAAGATCATGTGGTATTCTTGAATATTTGGAATCTAGCCGACATTCTTGGCCATCTAAAACTTTAATGCAAAATATGTAGCTCTACATTGTGGTACCTTTTTTCCTGGCCACAAATATGAAAAAATGTTTCCATTTATTATGAAGTAAACATTCTGGTACTTTATGATTCTAGTCTGGTAAAGGGCGACAGATAGGCCTGTTGGGATCTCCCATCTGCCATGTTATATCCCTATGTTCTGTAACTTTTTGCAGCTAGAGTTTCCAGCTCAATTCCCTTGTCTTCTCCACATAGCTACATGTTCAGCCCTTTGCAACGAATCTGTTATACAATACAATGCAGAAAAGAGGAATTATGAAAAGATTGGTGAGTCAACTGAAGTTGCCCTTCGTGTATTGGCTGAGAAGGTTGGTCTTATTATCTGGCTTTACCAAAAGTGGCAGTCAGCTGCTACTGTGGTTCTGTGTCCTTATTCATTTTCTGTATTCACTTCTTTTTTTGTGATTTTAATGCGACTGTAAGGGAAACGTTCTGGATGTTGCTGTTTCTTACCAGGTTGGTCTTCCTGGTTATGATTCTTTGCCTTCTGCACTGCATATGCTAAGTAAGCATGAAAGAGCATCTTACTGTAATCGCTATTGGGAGAACCAATTCAAAAAGGTTTGCTTTCATATATAATTTCTATATATTTTCTGGTTCTGTCGCCATGAACAAATGAGGCATGATTTAATGATGTTTTTAATGGAACGGCGATGGATTTGTATATACTTTCTTGCTGGTTTATATAAATATCCTCCTTGTTTTCCTTTTGGTGCCTGGCCACCAATGATGAAGAAATCAGTGTTGTCTAATTTCCAAATGTCGGAAATTCTAGCAGTTTTTATCAGTGTATGTCGATCCCATTTGCCTGCAACTTTTCAACTTTTGACCACTTTGATGGTAAATATCTTTCTTATGCAACATCCCAGGGAATTTTCACATTATTCAACCGTTGCAAAGTAAATGAACACATCTTTGCTTCTTCTTTACTAATTATGACTCAACATTTGTGCTATAAGGATTATGTATCTGACAATCATCTTTTCTTCCTCATTTACCACACCTCGATTCTCTATATTTAAAATGCTGTATTGCATCATGCAATCCTTAACATAGCACGAACACATTCACCTTTTTTTTTTGGGGAAACAATAACTTTCAATTCTTGTATAAGAACAGGGAAAGTATCTGTTTCTGAAGGCACAGTATGCACATGGTTGAGTGTGCTATTTGATTTTCATTTTCGGTGTGTTTTTGAGGCTCGACTGCTTGCCTATGTGTTTTTGATTTATGGGGTTTAAACATCTTGTTTTTACTCCTTTTGGATGGTCTTTAACAATGGGAAGCGTGCATTATCGAATTAAGGAGGCTGAGAGATAAGTTACTTTAACATCTCTATACATCTAGTATGTTAAAACTGCTATAAAATTGAATGTTTGTTATGGGGAACCCAATATCGTTAAGGCAGAGGCTTCAAGGCTATGTTTTTGCGTTGATTTTGTTAATTTAGAAATTATTGTAAGCTGGTTCTTCTCTCTCTCTCCGCTTACAACCTCCCTTCTTCCTCTTGTCTCCTTTCTCTCTGTCCTCCCAAATTTTGATGATGTTCTTGTACTTTTGTGAAAGGAACTAGACAATTGAGAATTTGACCATTAGGTCTGCATAAAGTTGAATGAAATCCAAATCCAATAACATTTAATATATGGTGACAAGCACTTGTCATAGGTACCATTATCTGATTTCTTTCTGTTGTATCATGCTTGAGAATCGAACTCCTTGCAGGTCTCTGTTTTGGAGTTTTCTCGAGATCGCAAAATGATGAGCGCCCTTTGTAGCCGAAAGCAGATGGAGATTATGTTCTCAAAAGGTGCTCCGGAATCTATAATCTCTAGATGCACAAATATTCTGTGCAATGATGATGGTTCTACTATTCCGCTAACTGCAAATATTCGAGCTGAGTTGGAGTCAAGATTTCACAGGTCAGGTTTATTTTCCTTGAAATTCATTCATAAACATCTTTCTCTGGTCAACCATCTCCATTTTTCTTCTCTTTAGTTGGCGGGTGAATATGACTTAACGTTTATCATGTTTGTCAAGATTTGTTGGGATAGATCTGGACCTATGGTCTATGGATACCTTTGGCTGATCTTTTGTCATGATAAAATGTTTCAGGTTGCCAGCCATTTTGATTAACATTCTTTTCTTACTCCGTTTGATAGTTAATTTTTTGGGTTTTTGAAGTCTTATGCAATGATATATACAATGCAAAATTCATTTTTTGCTGTCTTGCCTGCTCTTTGTTTGGAGATCCTCTCATTCTTTGTTCTAGTGAAGCAGTGTAGATAGATTTAAGGCCCTTAGTTTGCTGGAAGGCATTTATCACAAAACCAAATGACTACTCAAATCCTGACATTATGGAAATGATCAATTTCAATTAATTGGATATTATTTCTTATCTTTCTATTTTTGTCGTCGTTAGAAATTGAAGAATGAAGCAAATTTTCAATTGATACGGAAAGTCACACAAGTTGATTTTATAAAGGACAAAATTTTGTTTGCATAAAACTAATAAGGAGGAGAAGCTGGTGCTGGAAGATATTTGTGCATCCCATTTTCATTACTTGGATTCTTGAGAAAGAAGTCTTCTTTTAACCTATTCATATATTTTGAAAATATAGGATTAGAACTTTCAAATTTATGAAAACTTCAAATGATTTAAATGATCTCATGGATGTCTTCGGTTGGATTTTTGAATGCTTCACCGTTGTGCGCGCGATTTCTCTTTTTCTTGGCCTTATGCCAGGATAAAAATTGGTTATTGTTCAGTTTTGCAGGAAAAGAAACTTTGAGATGTCTGGCATTAGCCTTGAAGAGGATGCCATTGGGTCAGAAGTCTCTGTCCATTGATGATGAAAAAGACCTTACGTTTATTGGATTGGTACTCTTTCTTTTCCACATCACATCGTCTTTTTGTTAGTTTTTTATAAAAGAAGAAGTATATTATTAAGATTGAGAAGAGATAAAAGTCTTACATTATGGTGGACAAGGTATCCTTACAAGAAGTAAAAGAAACAAAAGAGATAACGGAAGCATGAAAAGGAAAAGATTAATTTAGAGTTGGCTTTCGATCCTGTTGAAGATCTGACAAAGATACCGCTTTGGAATTCCGTATGGATTTGGTCCATAAAGAAGCAAGAAACACAATTCTTCCCCAAACTAATTAGAACGTAATAAACCAATTTTTGAAGATTCTTGAATTCCTCTATAACAATCTATTCCCAAGAATCGCCATCAACACGCAACTTCACAGAATCTTAGCTTCTTTCTTTTCCCAAAAGTCCCAAATTTACTACTTACTATTTCTACTCCAGTGTAGCTGGACAAACCCATACAAGTTAAACAATCACCAGGACTCAAAACATCTGTGAATTTGTCTTGCCATCCAATGTTTGTTACTACTACTTACTAGTCTAGTACATAAGATGGTTCTATTATGTCTCATGATTCACTCAAAAGAAATGCTTGATATATTAGGCTAAACTTCCAACACAAAAGGAAGAGAAAAGGGAAAAAGGAACTGGTGAACAAAAACATTTGAAAGCTAGCAAACACCACCTCTGTGATTTTTTTTTTTCATGAGACTCTCTCTAAATCATTCCCAGAACTCTGGCCTCCCAATTTAAGTGGTATTTTTGGAGTAGATGATGTAGGATATTCACTTGATTTCTAAGTTGGTGTTGGTGATGGAATCATGGGTTATATTCTGTGCAGCTGGGGAAATTGGACAGGAAACATTTTGTTGAAAGCTTGCTCTTGAGGATCACCCTCTGGACAAAGAATAGGGAAAACAGTAGCTACAGCATTTTTCTCAGAAAGTGTAACTCCTAAAGATGTTTTCAATATCCTTGGATTAGAATTATTTTAACCATCTAGCAGTTCATGATTGTATAAGCCTCTCACTCTATTAAGTCCGAAATCAAGCCAATGTTGTACTTAAAATGTTTGATTGTTGAAACCCTATAGGAATTGTTTGATCTTTTGATTACAAATGAGGGATGAGTAAGAACTAAGCCTACATATTCACCCATATCTTAAATGAACAAGAACACCCTCATTCATTGTTGATGGGAGAAGAGGAAGGAAAAGATGCAAAGACGGCAATTATAATCTCAAAATTCCACGAGGATGGTGGAAGTGATTCCATGTAAACACCATGTTGATGATGATTACAGATCTTTATGAAATCATATTCGTAGTTCTAACGAGGGGTGAACATGGTCGGGTTGTGCGGGTTATGAGGTTTGACGTTCATTAGGTTGCTCTAGTTGCTTAGATTTGGTCAATTTGGTGGGTTGGGCGGACCAAAAATTGATTGGAAGCTAAAATTTCTTTTGGGTGAAGATACCTGCCAAAATCGATATCAATGGCAAAAAATTGTTCATACAGTAAGGATTAGAAACTAAAATACTAAAATGGGTATCATAAACTCAAAGACCAGTAGTAGAATGCCTAAAACCTGTCTCTATATATGATCATTAACTTAGAAATCACGCATATAGTCTAATCAAAAGTAAATTTCTCATTAAACAGTTGTAAATATATGATTTTTGTCATATAAAACTTGAGTGACTAGACCTAGGATCGTGGGTCGCTTTGGTATGTGATACGGGTACGTGTATGCAGTACGATATTTTCTTAGGTATGCGGTACAATAAATGTATGCTTACTTGGTACGGTATTTTAGGTCGTAATTTATTTTGGAAATCTTATCTAGATCGTTTTCACCACTATAAAACATTATATATCATATAACATCTATAAACACTAATTTAGTTATCATGCATCTTACATTTGTGCTCGATTTTTTATTATCTAAAATAATATATGATCATAAATATATATACTCGTAATTAATTAATATGTATTTTGTATTTGTGCTACGTGTATAATTTAGGATCATACATTTTGGTGATCTGTATAGCGAATTCACCCCGTTCGGGATCGATGTACCCAAACTGTGGGTCGTCATGAGTTTAGTGAATTCTGATAACTATGGGCTGCACCCTATTGAACCATTGAAATAAGTGATCCCTTTGATTGGCGTCTACTCATGTTGTCATTCATCTTTATTTGTATCTTTGAAAAATAAGGTTGGAATGCTTGATCCGCCAAGAGAGGGAGTGAGAGATGCTATACTCTCGTGCATGACCGCCGGGATACGTGTTATAGTTGTGACAGGGGATAACAAGGTGGCACAAAATGACCATTCCTATTCTGCATTTCTTTTCTTTCTTTTGGTTTTGCAATAACTTTTTCTAATTTGTAATAATTCTTTAGGTCACTGCAGAGTCACTGTACCGGAAGATAGGTGCTTTTGATCACTTAATAGAATTTGCTGGACACTCTTATACTGCTTCTGAATTTGAAGAACTACCTGCATTGCAAAAAACAGTAGCATTGCAACACATGAAACTCTTCACAAGGTATACCTAAATGTTTCTTGTTCCCATTTATACATGGCATCATCATCCTATTTCATTGCAGTTTTGCATCCACTACACTTTGTTTGTCTGTGTATTCATCTATTTTATTTCCTTGTTAGGGTTGAACCATCTCATAAAAGGATGCTGGTTGAAGCATTACAGCACCAAAATGAAGTGGTAGATCTCCTTCTATTATCCGAGCGATTCCAATATTATGCAATCTCTTAATTTTAGATCAGAAAGACAATCCTCTGTTTCTATGCATCCTTGGACCACTAATGCTACCGTTGCCAAATTTTTACACCGAATTTCCCTCACTAAATGATGTGGCACAGTTACCAGTAGATGTTCATGGACCCACTTCGCTGAAGTGGTGAGTATGCCATTTGGTGAGAATAGCATTGCTTCCTCGTAACATAGTACGAATATTTTTGACCATATAAAGTAAATATACTAGACCCACCAACTGTGGATACTCTTCCTGTAAGTTAGCTACCTTGTTAACTTGTGGTTGTTTATAGATTGGAGTTTCTGCTTGTTGACTACTATGATGACATATAGTAGCTAAACTGGATTTTGCTCAGAATTAGCCTGGTATAGTTATCAGGGGGGGTCATGACATATTCAGTTTTGTCTAAGTTTGGAGCATTCTATTATGTCTTTGTGAAGCTTTGTTGTGGAAAATTCCTGTGTCTCTAACTTCTATCTCTGACCAAACGGTTCTTGATATTTGATGACATTAAATGTCCTCCCTTTTTGTTGATTTGTCAATCTTGCTGACGCAGGGATAACTGAAATTTGCGTCGCTCTGGGAGTATCCCACAGGTCCAGGTTTGTGGGACTCTTTATATTGAGGCTATTACTGGAATAGCCATGTCTCCAAAGGGTCCATACGGACATGGTTAACAATATTAGTTTTATATGTTTGATAAGAGTTTCAAATGAACCATTATACCAGACAACGTACTGGGTAATGGTTCTAAATAATAAAAAATTGTCAGTGCTTTTGAAGAGGAAATAATGATTTTGAAGTAATACCGTCCTTATCTATTAAGGATCATTGGGCTGGTGTGCCGATTCTTGAGGATGAAAGGTATTGTTTTGTTTTCTAAGTTAAGCTTATAGTTTTCTTTTTTCCTTTTCTTTTTCCATTTTGAGGACTTGTTGTCCTCTCACGAACTTTTTTTGGTATTCATGAAAGTCTCTTGTTTTCTATTAAAAAAGTAAATAATAAAAGTAAATAATATTTGTATTATGAAAAAAATTCAAAGCTCAACAAATCAAAATATAAGTTTAAAGATCACTAAAATGAAGGAATAATCAAAGAGAGTATCAATGAGGGTTAGGGTTATAATTTGGGGTAACCTAGGTGGTGGGTTGATTTGGGCTGGGAAATTTTGGTGAGATGAGTTGTGAACTAACCTCGTGTTGAGTCGTATGACTTCGGTTCATGAGACGCGTGGGGTATCTACGATCCCCATATCTATGGTTCAACTAGTTTTCCAGTTACCTCAATTACTCTATGTTCCCTAACAATTTTTTGAGCATAGGAGAATAGTTCCTGTTCCACTGCTTTTGGACGCAATGTATATGAACATTTTCGAGGGGTAGAGTAGATAACCTTTATTATCTGATCAAGTGGAGCTGAGTTGGGCTCTGCCCACGTTTTCATAAGTTCATTTACTAAACTGGCCTCTCTACACCTTGATTTTTGCATGCTATTTTGTCCATGTTTGCTGATTTTAGGTGCTGGCACTGTTGCCTGTACAATTGGTTTCTGTAGATGACTCCATTATTTCAGTCCTCTATAATTGTTGTTTCTTCTGAAAACATGATTTTTGTAGCAGTATGTTGTTATTCTTTATGTGCAATGCATTTGCTTTCTTTCTGATGCATATCGGAATTATGTTTCCTTCTGCTTGAGAAATTCATTCTCAAATACTTATGCTGTAAGGTTGCAATGACTGGTGATGGAGTCAATGACGCACCTGCACTAAAGAAAGCAGACATCGGAGTTGCCATGGGATCAGGAACGGCAGTAGCAAAGGTATATCCAGGCCACGGTGCATTTTATTCAAGTTTCAGCTGCATCCAGAAAAAAAGTTCTTTGCTCTTACTTATTTTCTCAACTTTTGTCTTCCAT
>CM042193.1:4429287-4469791 GCA_023539305.1 Ilex asprella
TTTTTTTTTTGGGGGGGGGGTGGTTGGGGGAAGGGGAATAGTCTTTGAACTTGCTTCAAAATTACATGGCATTTTCTGGGTTTGTCAAACAATATGTGCAAAAACTGTGGTCAAATTTCAGCGTTGTCACGTACACTGATATTATCAGAAAGAATTGAACGATTATCATGATGATCTAGTTTAACTGCCTGTGATACAGGCTACATAATATCATCTTACACGGGCGAATCTACAGTGGGGGCAACTGCCCCCACTGCAATTTTTAAAACATGTGAGGTATATTTACAATTTCAAAAAATTTAAGACATTGCCCCTAGTGAAATATTATAAAAGTTCATGGGTAAGCTTGTATTTTACAAACAAGTGTGACGCATTTATCTTTGACGGACTTTTACCTGTGGGCCCATATAGCTGCATGATAACATTGGAATTTTCTATAAAAACAATAGAAAATTATGGAGTGATCCTACTTACCAAAAAAGTATGAATTGATCTTGGCCGTTCATATACTTGATTTTTTAGATTTAATAGTTTTAAATGAAATAAAAATTTGATTAATTATAAACAAATTTGAATAGATGGTCAGATTAGGGGATACGCAAACACGAGTCAATTTGGATCACATTCAATTTTTTTCCAAGAACAACAAAATATTTTTTATTTAGATAAATCTGAGAAGCTTTTTTTTGGATTTTATAGTTGATCTTGAATTAAAATAATCGATTTTAATATTTAGGATTGATTTCAAGTATATCAAAAATTATAATTTGATCCAAAAAAATTGTGACTTTAATCCTAAAAGTTGTAACATGGCTCATAAAAGTTATAATTTTGTAGAATTTATTTATATATATAACAACCCACAAGGCTTATAAACTCCACCACTGTAACCCCTTTGATATCAAAGTTAAATTTCAACTCTAAATATCATCCATAAATATGACACAAAATTAACGAATAATTAAGTTGCCTCCACAACTAAAAAAGTCTGGCTCCGCCTCTGATCTTAAATGTGGTTGAATCTTCAATAGGAGTATCTTTGTGTCCATATCTGTACCTTTAGCTTTAGATACTATGTTTAATATTCACTACTCTTTATGTTGATCACTTTTCCTTGTAGAAACAACCTTATCCTTTTTTTTTTTCTGAAAGTTTTGGCCTAATTTTAAATTCTTCTGAAAATTCTGAAATATTGAGAGTAGTGAGCTGCACAAAATAGTCAACGGAGTATACAATGGGAAAGCTAGACGGTTTGAGTTAAGGCTCTGTGCTGCATGGTTTGAGTGAGGCCTCTTTCCACAAAATACTCAAATTTCATTGCCTATGTTTGAGTGAAGGATCTGTGCTGCATGTTTGCCTAATAGTATCCTGCTTTAATGGCTTGGAGTTTGGCCAGCTAAAAGTATGAATCTTTGTAGTTTTTTAAATATTTTTGACCTTTTGCAAAAGAGATTTTAGAGAGAACATATGGGTGGAGCATAGGAATTTTAGAGCAATGATTAGAGAATGGTAGCAAGTATGAGAAGGATTTAGAACAACTTGATGTTTTAAAGCATAATTTATGAAAAAACTTGATGTTTTAAAGTATAAGCTTAAGGTTTAGAACAAAGAGGTGTTTGATGATGTTAGAGAGACAAAAATGGTCATTTTAGAGAGGATTGAGTATATTGATAGGACATAAGGGAATGACATAATGAATGAAGAGTTGAAGAGAGAGAAGTTTAGGAATAAATTTGAGGAGGTGGTGTTCAAAGAAGAGATTAGTTTGAGACAAAAATAAAGTGTAAATGAGTTAAAGAGGTTGATAATAATTTAAAATTTGTTCATAGAGTGGTGAATGGTAATAGGGTGAGGAAGTACATTATTAAGCTGCAGTTTGAGGATAAGTCTATAATTGAGGATGAGGGTATATCATTGAGAGAGTGAGATCATCAGTTTTTTTGCTAACTTGTATTCGAGTAATGGTGGTGATAAACCTATTGTCTGGGGTCTTGAGTGGTGTCCTATTGATGAGAGTGTTGCTGGATGGATGGATGGATAGAGAAACCTTTTGAGGTAGAGGACATTAAAGAAGTTGTTTTTGAATGTAGTAAGGAAAAGGCCCTTGGGCCAGACGGTTTCACTATGGCTATTTATCAGGTGTGTTGGGATGTTCTAAATGATGATTTGATGTGAGTGTTTGATGAGTTCTTTTATAAGGGAATTATCAATGGAGTTACAAATTTTACATATATTTGCCTTATCCCTAAGAAAGTTAATTCCATAAAGATTAAGGATTTTAGGCCTATTAGTTTGGTTACTAGTTTGTACAAAATTATTTTTAAAGTTCTTTCTATTAGATTAAGGGAGTGTTTAGGAGACACAATTTCAAAATATCAAGGGGTTTTTGTTAGAGGGAGACATATTATGGATGCGACACTTGTTGTTAATGAGATTGTTGAGGAGTACTAGGGGTTGGGGTAGGGGAAGGGGGGGTGAAGGTGTTTTAGTGAAGATTGATTTTGAAAAAGTTTATGATTATGTGGATTGGGATTTTCTGGATAATGCGGTGGAAGAATAGGGCTTTTGTGAGAGATGTATAAATTGGATTAGAGGGTGTGTGGAATTTGGGATTTTTTTGTTTATTATGAATGAGAAACCTTGGGATAGATTCAAGGCTTACAGTGGGGTGAGACAAGGGGTTCCTTTATCCTTTTTCTTGTTTATTCTAGTGGTAGATGATTCAAGTAGATTGATTGACGGAGAGGGCATAGAGATGTAATTTAGTGGATGAGTGTGTGATTTGGGAGGGATAGAATTATACTTTCTCTTTTGCAATTTGCAGATACTATATTCTTTTCTTTAGGGCATGGACATAAAATAAGGAATTTACAGATGATTGCTAATCTGTTTGGTGTAATTTTTAGGCTTAAGATTTATATGGAAAAGAATGTTATTGTGGGTATCAACTCTAGGCAAGAGAAGTTGAAAAGGTTGGCGGAAGAGATGGGATGTACACTGGGTGAATGATCATTGAGATACTTAGGGCTTCCTTTGGGTGGTAACCCATTGTCTAGAACTTTTTGGGATCTCGTAGTTGAGAAAGTGGGGGCGAGATTAGATGGTTGGAAGAAATCTTTAATTTCTGACAGAGGTAGGTTTATATTGATTCAACCCAATTGTCTAGTATTCTAATATATTTCATGTCTCTTTTTAGAATGTTTGGTAGGGTGGCTAAGGAAGTTGAATGTTTGATGAGAGATTTCTTATGGAAAGGGGTAAGAGGGGGAAGAAAGAACCATTTGATTAGTAGGGAAGTGGTGAGTGGGACAAAAAATAAGGGGGTATTTCAATGGGGAATTTAGGGAAGACGAATGTAGCCTTGGTTGAAATATGAGCTTTGGAACAGGGATGGAGCTAGGATTGTAGGTCAGTGGGGGTAAATATGACAAAATCAAAGATTGAATGATATATTATAGTGAAATGTGATGTTCTTCAATCCTCAAAAGTTGCTTATTTTTGATTGAACCTATCCTAAATTTCTTCACAATATTTTTCAATGCACACAATCAAATAGTCCACGATAAAATCATCATTCATTTTGTTTCTAAGTCTAGTTGAGGTTATCTTTTTTCATGATGAGTGAATTCTTTGAAAGAGTAAAAAAATATTTTTTGGGTGAGGACCATTTACCAGTTTCATCTAACTGTATTTTATTGGACTATGACATCTAACTTATTATAGAGTCAATGTTATTTGGCTACTATTTGAAGCCAAGCAAGTTGATTATTTTGATGTATGTAAGGTTTGTCGTGATAGCAATAGGGTAGCAAATGAATTAGCTCGATATGCTTTTTTTATTGATGATTGTATTGTTTGGAAGGAACATATATTGGATTTTCTTATGCTTGTTATTCTTTTGGATGTTTTTAATTAATAAATAGTTTATCATTTCCTAAAAAAAAAAAAAGAGTCAATGTTAACTATATAATTGTGCAGCAAAAAGTAGGGATAATATATTAAATAGAAGAGATTTATAGTCTTTGGTCAATGTATAAATCAGGGGATGTCACATGTATTTTACTCGATCCAAATATAAAACATTTATTGTCATGGGTTAGGAGATAATAGATAATTTATTAGGGAACATAAACAGAGCTTTATAGAAATTTTTTAAAAGTTAAGGGGGTAATGTACTAATTTTAACTTGGTCATACTCTTTCTAAGATTACATATACAAGGGTCATCCAAAAGTCAGTGGGGGCAGTTGCCCCCAAAGCCTTGAACTTGCCTCCGCCCTGGCATCGGAGGTTCCCTTTAGAATAAGATTCATTGTGGCATGCCGTTATCAGGAGCAAGTATGGGATCCAGACTAATAGGTGGAATGCTAATGTGGTTGAATGGGGTAATTTTTGGAGTCCGTAAAAGTCTATTTCTCAGGATTACCTTGCTTTTCTCAAAGGGTTAAGTTTATTGTTGGTAATAGAACTAGAGTGCGGTTGTGGGAGGATAATTAGGTGGGTGAGTTGTCTTTTTATTCTTTTCCCTCGATTATATTGAGTCTCTTCTTAGCAAGGTGTTCGGGTTGCATCTATGGTTCAGTCACAACCAATTCCTTGGGACTTTGGGTTTTTTGTTGGAGCCTTAATGATAGGGAATGTTCAAAATTGCTGAGTCTTGATCCTATGCCTTTTAATGTTATGTTGATTCCTAATTTGGAGGATAGTACGTATTGGATTGGTGATCCAACAATCATTTTTTTTTGTAAATCTTTCTTTGAGTCTTTAATCAATGATTTTTTACTTTATTCTTTTTAACCATCACTGGAGATTTGGAAGGCTAAAGTGTCTTTGAAGGTGCAAGTTTGTGTATGGATTATTGCCTATGGTAAAGTGAGGTTCTTCAAAAGAGGAGACCAAATCTTTGTCTTCAACCGCAATGGTGTGTTATGTATTGAGGTGATTATGAAAGTGTGGATCACTTATTTTTGCATTGCGCTGATGCACGAGTTCTTTGGAACAAGGATCGAAATATCGTTTCGAAGTACCGTTTCGGTCAGCTCAAAAACAGATACGTTTCGGAAACGCAATGGAAACGCAGAAAAAATATAAAAAGATATAGAAATACAAATACAATCCATTTATTATAAAGATAAGCTAAATAATTGATTAATTTAACATATTTATTCGGTTAACATCTATTTATATAAGAATAAATTTAAATTAGAAGGAAAAAAAGTTTGACATGAGGCGGAAATCATTTAAATTAGAATATTATCCAATTAATAATATAATTTTATTATAATACTAATTTACTAATTAATAATACTAAGTGTAGCATATTATTATAATAGTAATTTATTGATTTAAATTATGTCTTCAAATTAAAAAATAATATTATTTCATTAATATTAAAATCATTGTGTACACAATGACTAAAACACATAAATATTTAATTCTAGATATTTAACAAATAAGCTATAATTAATAAAATTACTTGCAGTTATTTAATATGTAAGTTTAACAAATACTAATAACATAAAATAATAATTATAAAAAGGAAAAAAATAATGAAAGGTATCAAATTAAATTAATGGTAGTTATGTATAGTTAAAAATAAAAAATTATAATGTAGTGGGGTATTAAATGTAATTGTTTATTACTTACATATAAAAAATATATATATAAAAGGTCGCACAAGTGTTTCGAACTGTTTCGATCGAAATGGTCTGACACAGTGACGTTTCGGCCGAAATTTTGGAATTTTGAGATTCAACCCATGTTTCGTGTCGGTGTGTTGAAATTCCGAAATGTTTCGGATGTGTCGACACGGCATTTTGATCCTTGCTTTGGAATAAGTTTTTTGACGTTGCAAATTTTTCTTGGGCTGCACCAGGGGATATGAATTTAATGTTTTGTTTGAATAATGAGGTTTTGTGGGGAAATAGAAAATGGAAGATTCTTTCACATAATGCTTTCTTTGCTGCGTTATGGGTAATTTGGGAAGAAAGAAATGTGAGAATTTTTGAGAATAAATGTGAAGACCTAGAGGGATTATGAGATAAACTTCAGTTCTTGGCTTCTTTTTGGACTTCAACGACAAAGAATTTTGATGATATCCTTCTCTTATGTATTAGAGCTAGCTGGAAAGCCTCATGCGGCTTGTAATTTGGCTTTCCTGTTTTTTTTTTCCCCACTGTTTTGAGTTGGACTTCTTGTTCGCCATTGATTCAACTTTTAGTTATTAATAAAGTGTTGTTTCTTATAAAAAAAATAGTGGGCTTATAGATGCTCTCTAATTTTGTTGTTTGCCTTTCACTTACATATGTTTACCCAAACATTGCCATTTAAGTCCATGATAGATAGGTTTTGCCACTTATTTTGTGTATGTTTCAATCATAACAGATGGGTTTTTATCCATTTCACTTTCGATTATTGGATACTAAGGTAGTCGTTAGGAAAATACAAATTTTACGAAATATATGGTATCCTAATCTCACGGGCTGATTGTAGTCTCACTTTGGGTACAATTTGGCTTTTGACACGGTGTGGTATCTATGACTTGAGTATTTGTTTCCCCCTTTTTTCCCTTAATGTACTAATTGAATTTTCCATGATATTCATTGATGCAATTCCAGTGTTTCAAATGAAGGACAGCATGATCTAAAGCTATTTTAGCTTTTACTCAGCAGAATTTTATCTTTATCTCGAATCAATAGCTAGTTTTCCCGTACACTTGAAAGAACTGTATGAATGATAATACAGTAATGGATGCCAGCTAAAGCAATTGTACATGATTACAGCCTTACTAATAAAGTTTCAGTGGAAAAAGGGGATATTACTAGACTCAGGACATCTGGTTTTATGTTCTCTAAATTATACAAACTCAGACTTAGTCAGCAAGCACTATGAAGGCTCGATTGCTGGATTCCAACTATAACTTGTGGTAGTGGTACTATATTCTAAGGATCAAAATCAGGTCATTTCTATATTTTCTGTGAAGTCAGAATTTTTTTATTTTAAATGACTTCGTATTGTATACTCTAAACAAATTTCCTTTTATTGATCTTTTTTGTCATGTGGGTCACATGAACATTTGGACCTGATAGCTCATTCCCCTTGTGAGCTGGTGACTAAAATTGTAATGTGGCCTGTAAGACATAGTGGCACTCCTAGTTTGTGGTTTCGTGTAAGCTTTGTGGAATAATTTTTCCTGTTTTATTTTGAATCTCCATCTTTCTACATCACGGAAGTTGTAATGTCGATCACAAAAGTCTCATTCTGTAGTGCAAAATTTATCATGAAAAATTCCATTTGTAGGGTGCAAAGGCTCACATTGATCCAACTTTGTCTTGCTTTTAGTTCATGTGAAAATTAAATCTCTGTGGTCTATTAAGTCAAAAGTTTATTTTCATCTTCGTTGATTTTATTATTAGCATTCATTGTAGTCACTAAGCTGATTTTGGGTTTGGTCTAGTTTTATGATAATGCATGTCATATGAAAGTGCTTGGTAGTTGCTAACATGAACGGCTAGTATAATGGCATAGTGATGTTCTTCATCTTTCTGTTAGATGCATGGAGAGCATATCTAATAAGTAGTTGGTGTTCCATCTTTTGAACTTTCAGAGTGCTGCAGATATGGTTTTGGCTGATGACAATTTTGCTACCATTGTTGCAGTAAGATTTTCTTTTGCATCCTTATGACTCATGATTTCCATTCCCTTCATATTTTTGCCTCTAATTTTTTTTGGTACCATAAAAGGATATTTACTTAAAGTAAATCCTATGTTATCAGTCATCTCAAGGTGTCTTTTATTGAGTAGGCTGTTGCAGAGGGGAGGGCCATATACAATAACATGAAGCAGTTCATCAGATACATGATATCTTCAAACATCGGTGAAGTAGTTTGTATCTTTGTGGCAGCCATACTTGGAATACCCGATACTCTTGCACCTGTGAGTTTAAGTGGCCTACAATTAATCTTCATTTTATCAAGTCTTTTTATGTCAAAAGAAGTTTATTTATCTGTTTTTTTAAAGTAATTGTCACTTTTGGTTAGTTCTTGTTTTCAAAGTGAAAGTAGGTGTGTGCCAAGGATCAAAATATCGATTCGGCGCATTGTTTAAGTCAACTAAGAAATGGAAACGTTTCGAAAATATTGGATAAAAATTTAGGGATTTATTTTCAAAACATTTCAAAATATTGGTCTAAATATATTTAAAGATCTTGAAACATTTCGAAACATTGGTGGAAACATTTCGAAACATCTCGAAAAAACTTAAAGCATTCTGAAATACCTCGAAGTATTGGAATTTTAATTCAACCAATGATTCGTTTTAGTCACCTTAGAAATGGAAACATTTCGACTGTGTTGACACGATATTTTACTTAGTGTGTGCATTGTTAATTATTCAAATAACCTGATTCTGATTGCCTGAACACGCCTTAAATGCATCTGGTGCCATGTACATGTTTAAGGCTAGTTTATTATGTTCTCACATCTGGTGCCATGTACATGTTTAAGGCTAGTTTATTATGTTCTCATGATCCATTTGTTAGAAATACATCCCGTAGTAAGAATGGAAAAAATGGTTTATCCACCTAAACCCCAAATGCAATATTGCGTTACAGTTTAGAGTTGAAGTCAATGCCAAACTTATTGATAGGAAGCGAGAAGTATTGATATTGTGAAAAGGGAAAAATAAAAGGGCAAAGAAAACAAGTACGAAAACCATAGAAGATAACCCTGAAATTGGAAATTGTGAGATTTCCCAAAGGGGCTAGATGTGAGATAGTTGGGCGACTTGGCTGCAATGCTCTGTTGCAAGGTGGATTCCCTTCTATGTACCTATTTGGGACTCCACTTTGTTCCAAATATGATACCAAGTTAGTGTAGTCAAGAAATTTTTGAAGAGCTTGGTAGGTTGGTAGTGGAGGTATCTCTCAAGGGGTGGTAGATTTACATTTTTGGGAAGTACCATCTCCCCATGTATTTTATGATACTCCTTCGGACCTCTTTTTAGTACAGAAAAGATTCGGGAAGATCGAAAGAGATTTTGTTATAGTATGATTAGGTATATGAGAGGAAGTTTCATCTGTTGGGGGTGGGTAATGGTTTGTAGACTATTGTAGAAAGAGGGCCTAGGAGTGAGGAGGCTGTAGATCATGAATAAGTCCTTATTTGGCAAGTGAATGTGGAGGCTTGCAGTGGAGGGAGGAGATTATAAAGGGGAGGTATGGTGTAGACTAGGAAAGGGGACCTGGGAGAGTCTTTTGGGGCATATAGGGGAGTATTGTGGGGATGTGGGAGGATTTATTGATTAATGTCCAGTTCAAGGTTACATGTATCGCAAGTTGATGTGGTATGTGGTGCAATACGAGTACGCTGTATGATAGGTGTAGACTTAGTTAGTGGGCTATTGTAGGTCGCAATTTGGGTTGGAACTCTCATCTAGATTGTTTTCACTATTATAAAGTATAATTATATATCTATATACACTTGGGCAATTCAAATTAAATCGCAACAAACCATGATTTAAATTAAAATATCATTAGAATAAAAATAAAATAATAGAGAGCAATTACGCAGGTAGGTATAGGACTTTAGACGTATAGGAGGACTTTAGTGAGCCGTCTTGTGTTGTTTTTTCACTGTTAGCATGCGTGATATGGTCATTGATATGTCCGTTTTTGGTTGGCTTGGTGCGTGTCTTAATCTTGTAGGGAGTTTTAGGATGTTGGGCTTGGTTTGTCCAAGGAAGAGAAATGTAGGAGGTGTGGACTTCTCTATGAGCTTATTTTGGTATGTGTGCAAGGTAAGAATTATGAGGGTGTTTGAGGGTACATTGAGTTCCATAGATAAACTGAAGCAATCACTTTTGTATAATCTTTATTTTCTGATGAAGGATATCTATCCTTTGGGCGTCGCATTTCTTGCATTCTTAGGGGAGAGGAAAAAGAGATTTGCCGTGATATCCTTCAATGGGTTGTTGGCAGCGAAGAAGAAGGAGATATGCAAGACTTAGGCTTTGCCTCAGGTTATCTTTCTTTATCATATGATGAATAATTTGGGGAGAGGTTTCCAATGTCCGAATAGTTGCTCCATATGTTTGCCAAATGAGGAGTTAGTGAACTGTCTTGTGTTGTTTTTCCACCATTAGCATGCGTAATGTGGTCATTGATATTTCCATTTTTGGTTGGCTTGGTGTTGCCTTAATCTTGTAGGGAGCTGTTAGAATGTTGGGCTAGGTTTGTCCAAGGAAAGAGGCGTGGGAGGTGTGGACTTTTCTACAAGTTTATTTGGGTATGTTTTTCTACAAGTTTATTTGTGTATATGTGGAAGGTAAGAATTATTAGGATGTTTGAGGGTACACTGAGTTCCATAGAAAAACTAAAGCAATCACTTTTATATGATCTTTATTATTTGAAGAAGGATATCTACCCTTTGGGCTTAGTTCCATTTCTTGCATTCTTAGGGGAGAAGCGGCCATCCTAACTTGTGTAGAATTTGACCACACTTTAATTAGGAGGTGCTTCCTTAGCGCCCATTTTTGAAATTTTGTTTCTACTTCACAAAAACCGACCCTAACAAAGGCAAGCCCGACTCTGTAGTGTTTTAAACCCTGGCAAGGGCTATGGAAGCAAGGTGCGGGGTCTCTCTTATCCCATGGATAAGCTTGCTCACTGGGAGATCTCAAAATCTGAAGGACTATCTAAGGTCTCTCTCTTTACGTGACCATTCTACCTGATCATCATGGATCGGTATCTTTCCCAAGTTTTGCTTTTTTGGCTTGCCTCTATGAGACACTTGAAGACACAGAGAATATGCTTTCCTTGCCGAGACTGATACCTCCAGGAGAGCTATAATCTCCTTAATAGTCAGCTGCTGGATGGTCTAGAGAAAAGGTAAATAGTTCTATCCTGAGAGACCTGACAAGTGCTGAGAGTATTTTTCTTCCATTAATTGCGTTTAATTACCTACAGTCGGTCAAATAACTGAAAAGGGCATTCATGCAAAAGGGTTGTGACTTTTGTAAGTCAAGTCAGAGTTGATTTCTTTTGAATACTGAGGTATAATCTCCTTAATAGCGAGCTGCTGGATGGTGTAAAGAAAACATACAACACTATCTTGACCTTCAGAGAGCTATGAAGAACATTTTCTTCAGGGAATTGTGCTCAATTACCCGCAGTCAGTCAACTTTAAAAGAACTATTCACTTAAAAAGGGAATGGCATTTAGGATATGCAAGAGCTGACCTCTAATGAATGCTGAATAGACTCAAGTTTATGGTGATTATAATATTGATATGAATTGACAATTCTATAATTTGTCGATTCTAAAAATTGAGTTCATTAAGGTGTTGGCAACCACCGTTAGTGTGATTGGTATCTTCTGCTGCTTCTCAAGAGGGAGGTGCAGGGTTCAAGCCTTACTTGGACATGGGTGTAGATGTATGTGTTTGTTACGTAGCATAGAGGGAAGAAAAAATCTTCTTTTCATCATTAATTATTCAACCATGATATTTTTTAGTACAAAATTTTCAAGTGTTATCAAACAACACCTCTCTCTTCCAGGTCCAGTTGCTCTGGGTAAATTTGGTTACTGATGGATTGCCTGCCACAGCTATTGGATTTAATAAGCAAGACTCAGATGTGATGAAGGCTAAACCTCGTAAGGTATTGCTCTCATAGACTGTTGGTGCTTCATATTGTCCTCCTGTTGAAATTTACTTACAAATTTATTTGCATAATTTCTTATCCGTAGCTTGTATCATCATCTATATAATAAAACAGAGCGGTCTGCTTGTAAAGCACAACAATAGCCTAGGTCGCTTAGCTCCGATGGCTTATCTGGCGACTTACATTTTAACCTTTTAAACATTTTAATATACTTGCATTTGAATCACATTAAACATTTTTACCATTCACTTATATTTTAACCATGATAAAAAAGCATGTTTTGCACGTGAGTATCCTAGTACAATATATGCTCAAGTTGAGACCTACTTCTTTACCCATAGTTTGTTTTGAGTTGCTAATGTCCATTCTTGTCTTACAAGCTTTTGAATTCCAGTTTCTTGAGTTTTGATCATAGCATCTCAAAGAAAATATAGTTTCATGTGTAAAGAGCTGTTTTAGAAAGCGACCTGTATGGTATTTACCATTACAAGCGCAATGGAGCTGGATGTTTTAGGTGATTGAATTCCTCATCCTTTTCTTCTTTTTTATTTTTTCATTTCTTTGTATTGTACTGATGATAAAGAGAAATTCGTTAGAATGAAGAAAAAAGTGAGAGAACTCAGGATGAAATTTCAATGAAAGAAAAGGTCTATAGAAGACCAAAAGGGAATTATGAGTATGATAAACCTAAGATTAAAACTTCTACTTATGGTCCTGAACTATGATACAGGTTCACATTATTCTTGGCGCTCCTCAACATCTTCTTTGTAGAAAAACAAGCATGCAACTTGTACATATGACCCTGCCAATAATCTTTTATGTGCACTGAAAATATTCATGGATCACCATTCAACCACATATAATATGTTGGGGTGCAGTTTCTTTATCAACCTTTGCGTACCTAACATGCAACACAATCACAGTCAAGGGGTGTTTACATCCGCACGGAGTTGTTAAGAAAAAGTCGATAAAAAAGTGGATCAATGTACCATTAATTGTTGATCTTGTTTAGTGAAAAGACTTCGAAGGTGTGATTGTAATTGAAAAAAAATGAGGTACAATTTGATTATGGAGTCTATGATCAAATGAGATATAGGGTATGGATTCAAAAAACGTAACATTCATAGTAACAAAGGGCCGACGGGTAGGAGGATGCTAACGATGATACTTCAAGTGGATGAATGACCTAAGAAAACATTTTAGGGCCTTGAGATCATGTTTACCCCAGTTTTGACCTTGACTGTGAACAAAATTGATAACCAAATACACGAAAGAATAGAAAACACAGTGGAAGAGAGCAGCCCCAAGACCTCGAAAGGAGACTTGAAGAATAAAACACGTGAACATCCATCAATAAATGTGAAAAAATCATCAATAACCTGATGAAAATTCGTGAGGGGCCCCACACATCATCATAATGGATCATAGAAAAATGTGAAGTGGTTTCATTTAAACTAAATGGAAAACAAACACGATTAGATTTTGCTAATTTATACGCCCATGGTTCAAAGTATTAGCCGATATCGATACGAGTCGGCTAAGTTTTATCCGATTTAGCACATTCCAAGACGATATCGTTATATGATACATATAAACCCCGAGTCTCGCACAACTTGGCCGAATTGTATACAAGTCAATCCCGAGTTATTGAGTTATCGTCACTGAATCGGTCAATACTATTTTGCGACGTCACTGTATGTCTTGAATCTCTTGTTATGTTTAATATTTTCTTTTAGGTCGTATTGCCTGATACTGTGCTGCGATTGATGTGTCTCAAAACTCTCTGAGTCGATGGCCGATACCACAACCTTGGACTGTTGCATACATCAAACTAAAATTAAGAAACATAGAACTTAAAACTGTCGTATTGCCTGATACTGCGCTGCGATTGATGTGTCTCAAAACTCTCTGAGTCGATGACTGATACCACAACTTTGGACTGTGCATACATCAAACTAAAATTGAGAAACATAGAACTTAAAAAATAGGGTGGGGAACAGTTTCTACGATAAAGAAAAAGAGGGATGGCCAAGGAGTTAATGCCATCGAATGAGTTGATCAGTAAATGAACTGACATCACTAAGGTGGCTTGTCTCTTCTTAGAGAATCCAGATATAGGAGAATCCAAGAGGTAGAGACCACTCTTCTCACTACCATTGCCAATCATTTTCTACATGTCCAAGTCCTGAAAAACACAATGATTAGAAAAGAAAGTCACAATACAATTAAGAGACTTAGTGATACTACTAACAAATGAAGGTTAGTAGAAAAATTGGGAACATGTAAAATGAATGACTAACATTAATGGAAAAACTAAAATGGAGCCTGTAGTAAAAATTGATGATAAAGATCCTCCAGTTATCCTAGAAATTGATGATAACGATCTGCCAGATGTTCTTCCTTATCTTTTCCTGAATAAGTATTGTCAAAAGAGAATAAATTTAATTGTCATGTGGTCAAATGCGCCTGAATCAATGATCCAAGAGGGACTACTGGGCAAGGAAAAGGCATTATATGCCTTGGCATGAATACTTGTGTGAGCAAATGTAGAAGTGAAAACGGTATTTGAGGTAGGCTTTACTTGCCTTCAAATGGGTAGATTTTCACATAGCTCCCATGCGTAAGAGAAGTTCTCATGTAGTACTTGGAACAAAATTTAAGGTCGTCTCCCCAGGATAATCTTTTAATCAAGGATGATGAAAGAAAATAAAAGTAAAAAATTGTTTGAATTTGAGAAGTTTTGGATAACTAACTAAATAAAGAGGAAACTCAATAAAAAGAAAGAGTTAAATAATCTTCGAATTCTATCCTACCTATGAACATAAATTCACACTCTAAATCTATAACTCATCCAAGTTCATAATCAAACTCCCCCAAACAGATGATATTCAACCAAAAGCATTAAATATTAAAAATAGTGATTTTAATGACAAATAGATTGATTGAAAAAATGCCAGCCCAATTGGTTGTAAAATTATTCGTACCAAAATCAATTGTATACAAATAATAAAGGATATGATTGTTGGAGTTATGTCAACTTAATTTATTAGGTCTAGTTTATTAGGGTTATTTTTCTCTTTTTACCCTTATTGTGACTTTTATATTTTGCCTAGACTATAAGGATGTTTATGTCACTTTGTAATATTATTTGACTATATATACGGGGTTCTACTCTTAGTTTGAGTATCCCTTTCACTTACATCTTTCTCAAGTTGGTATCAGAGCCATCAATCACCGACTTCCAACAAGCTTTCTCAAGTATGGCCAATCAATTTGGTTTCGAAAGCAATTATTTAGTCATTAAATCACATACATCGTAAAAACCTAGTTTACATGTAAACCCTAGTTCATAGATTGAGATTTCCTTCTCCAATTATTCGAAAAGAAAATTACTCACTCATGACGATGAAATTAAAACAAAGTATTAAGAAAGACATAATTGAATTCAAAGAAATAAAGATTGATAGAAAAGCAATAAGAACTTATGTAAAATACCTTGTATTGAAAGAACTATATTGAAATTGATTACACGGTATGAAATTGACTTGGAATTGAAAATACTAGGACTTGGAAATAGAGAGAAAGAAATAACTAAAGAAAAGTTGCTAAGAAAAAGAACTAAGAAAAATTGCAGAGAAGAAGATAAATAAGCAATTAAGCAATCCCCACTTCTCAGCCAAAGCCTCCTATTTATGCTGTATAAAAGGAATTTCTTCATGCATATTTTTTCGTAAAACTTCTCTTCTTGGCATTGGTAGAGAATTCCCAAAAGATATGGCAAAATCAAGCTCAAATTAGAGTTTTTTGTCAAATTTGTTATTGACCTAACGTTAGAACATTGATAGATACCGATAAAACCTCATTCTGTTACACGACTAACCGGTAGAACATTGATCAACTATTGGTAGAACCTTGATTTTCAAATCGTCGTAGCTTTTTCTACAAATAACACACCAGGTCACCTACCAGTATAATACAATTCCAGAGAGTACTGCTACCGATAGAACACATCTTCGTGTACCGTTATAACACCTTACTGTTCATTCCAGAGAGCCTTGTTACCGGTAGAACATAACTCAACTACCGGTACTTTACACTGTATTATTCCCTACCAATAGAACTTAACTTTTACCGATAGATTCTTCATTTTAACACCCTCTTACTAGTAGGTTTACTACCGGTAGAACCTATCTTTCTCTGAATTTTTTCTCTAAGGTCTCCGGCTTCACTTTTAGTGGAGTAACTCTAACTTGTCCAAAACTATCATTATGATGTTAGACATCTACCTTTACACCTAGACTACCAGCAAACACGAAATCAATGCATTAATTACAAAACAAGCTAAGCAAAGCAAGTTAGTCTACTCCCAAACCCAAAGTTAATATGTTAGCTATAAAATAATGCAAGAATGAGAACTCAATAGGCTCTAATTGTGTCATGAAACATCGAAGAACTCAATTTCATCTCTAAAAAACCCTGAAATCTCTGAAGGCGAGGAGTGTGTGGAAGTAAGATGAGCACGAGACTTAGTCACTCCTCAAGGGTGACACTCTTTACCTTGTGTAGGTCTATCGTGTAGTTTCTAACAACTCATCTTGGTATGTCTTGACTTTCCACAATAATCACATGCAAGCTTATCTTTGTCATCAGAAATGGAAACACCTCCCTCAGCGGCAGAGGCAAGAGCAAATCTCTACAAGACAGATGTCTCAAGCATATCATTGCTCTTGTTGCTCTCGTTTTGAACATAAGCCAATACTTGATTGAGAGAAGGCAATGGATCAATTCCCAAAGTTTGAAGGCGAATTGGATCAAACTCCGTATTCAAAGCAGTTAAGAACTAAAAAATGTGCTCTTGTTTCACCATCTCCAGGACAATCAGCCTGGAACACCTGATATTGATCCAACTCTTGCCACAAACCTTGCAAAACATTATACGTTTCGGTCATAAATCTGAGCAGCATTACTCATTTGTGAGTAAATCTGAGCAACAACATTCCATCTTCTTTGCTGCCCTCTGGGATAAATAGCATTGTTGATCTTGGGTTGCATGAAATGAAGAAGCCAAGACATAGCTGTAGAATTCTCCACATCTTATGTATAATCAAAGAGCGCATGTGTACTCTTGGGTTCAACAACAGTGCCATATTTCATTTGCTCTTAATATGTTAAATAGTGCTAACTGAGATCAGGCAAGATAATTAGTGCCATCAAACTTAGCTGTGGTAATTTGTAGCGTAGCGTTCTCATTTTGGGTATTAAACTGACCCATTTCATCTTTACTAGAGCTACCAAAACTTTGACTAATCTTAGGCATTATCACAATGGATCTAAATTAACCTACAGAAACTTACACAACAACAATAATCCCAACAAAAACAGCCCACAACAAATAGCAACCAACAATAAGCAAAACAGTCCTAATATGGTAGCTGAACATCGAAAAACTTCGAAGAACCCTGAACAAAGAGTGCAATCGATGCCAGAAAAACAAAAATCCACTTGATTGATTATGGACTGCTGAAAATCACCTTCCCCACGTCTTTTCAGATCCTTCTGTGTATATTAGGAGTAGCAAAAACAAAAACAATAGAAAAAATTGCAAATCGAAAAAAGCACACATTTTTTTCAGAAAATCTTTAGAAAAATCGGAAAAAACCCATCAACAATTTCAAAACAATGTGAAAAGGCTTCCATTGAACTCCCCATGTGAATACAAACCTGGAGGTAGAGTTTTTGATCTTCAAGGGCTGACGTCAGTAGCCTAGCAGGTTCCCTTTTTTCTTCCAACTTTGTCCTCTGTTTTTTTTTTTGCTAATACTGGACCTTAATACTGGACAAAGTTTAGGAGAAAAAACAGCAAAGAGAAGGAGAGAAAGAGTAGAATTTTGAAAATGGTGGGTACTACTCATTCCCTTACTCCTCAGCATGTACATTATCAAGATACTTAAAAATTATAAGAATGGACATTATTCTACTTTCCATATATTCTAACAATGACTTCAAAGGTGTGATTGCAATTGAAAAAATTCGAGGTAGAAATTTATTGTGGAGTCAATGATCCCTACTAGTTTGGGCAATGCACTGGTCGAAAGTTGAAGTGTGTCATGGTCGGCTGAGAAATTCGGTTGGCCGTAATTTCTATTATAGATTTGACATGAATGGACTATTTTTCCTTTGGTGTATCTACTAGTGAGAAAATGTTTTTGTTATTACTTTAATTAATTGGGTGCTAAACTATTTTCTTACTATAGTACCTCCTTGCCTTCATTTTGTTAACTGAATGCTCTAAATGTAGAATCCCTACTTGTGATCTTACTTTTCCCTATTCAAATGGCAGGTTAGCGAAGCAGTTGTCACTGGGTGGTTGTTTTTTCGTTATTTAGTTATCGGAGGTAGTCATGAATGCCTTGGCATATTCTTTGCAATTTTGAAAAATTCTGGTGATAAGTACTGGTGGAGTTGACCTTGTGAAAAATCACAATAATAGGAAGATTCTGATGTAGTCTAGTCTGAGCTTTTTTTTTTATCCTTTGATATTTTAACATTACAATTGCAGTCTATGACTGGATTATTTTGTTGATGCAGCTTATGTTGGACTTGCCACCATTGCGGGGTTCATATGGTGGTTCGTTTACTCTGACAGTGGACCTAAACTACCATACAGTGAATTGGTGAGCTTTATCTTTTTTGAAATTACTTTGTTAGCTTGTGTTTTGGTTTTGTTGGAATCACTTTACAAGGGTCTCTAGTCCTCATTGATATTTGAAGCCCTGAACTGATTTATATGGTGTACAACTTCTCTAAGCCATGGTTAATAATTGAAGCTCTTTGAACTAGTTTTCTTATCTGGCATACCATGTGTGTATGAAATTGCTTTCTTTTAAACCTTTTGGCTTGTTGTACTTTTTCTTGTCTTGGCGAATTATAGAATGAGTAATATAGAACCAAATGGAGGATGAGGAAGTTTCAATTCAGTGAGACAATACTGTTTTTGGTTAAAAATAATCTTTTTAACTTTTTATTGACTGAATAACAAAACAAAAAGCTAAATTATTTCCTTTTGGTGAGCATGGCTTTGGGGTAGAAATTATCATTTAAGCTTTTGATTGACTGAGCCAATGGAGGATGGAATTCTTTGCCTCTTTTTTTTTTTCTATTCCTGTTTTACTTTCTTTTATGACATAACAGTCTTCATCAATGGTTATTCCATATTTTGTTATTTGTCTGCATTGACATTTGATAGGAGTTTGTGTGTGTTAAAAACTGGCTGTTAATATCTGTGTATTGCCCTTTTGAACTAATTCTTCGGGTTTTATTATTTCAGATGAATTTCGATAGTTGTTCAACAAGGGAGACGACTTATTCTTGCAGTGTCTTTAATGATCGGCATCCATCAACTGTGTCAATGACAGTGCTTGTCGTTGTCGAGATGTTCAATGCATTAAATAATTTGAGTGAAAATCAGTCTCTTCTGTAAGTAATGAGTACCATCGGCATATTTGTGGAATTTTTTTGGGGGGTCTCTGTGTGATCTACATTAATGAGGAATGCATGTGTGAATCATTCCTAAGATAACAACACCTTTCATGAGTTTGCATTTTTCCTGTGCCTTGTCATCCTCTTAGTTAGGTTTGAAGTGATTCATAGGATAATTAATTTTAACCAACACAATTGACAACTTAACGGTGCAAGGAGATAGATTTGCAGAACTGATCATATAACAGCTCTTTGGATGCTTTGAAACTATAAACTATATAAAAAAAACATTACTTTAATGGTTTAAACCATGGTTACCACAATTCACTAAACCCTTAACGACCAACGATCTGGGTACATCGATCCGAAACGTGGTGGGTTCGCAATCCAAATCACCAAATTTGACGACCCCAAATTGCAATTCTAACCCTAAATCAATTCGTTGTAGAACATGTAGCACAAATATAAAATACATATTAATTGACTACCTGTATATAGATTTATAATTATATATTATTTTAGATAACAGAAAATGAAGCACAATTATAAGATAAATGGGAACTTAGTGTTTATGAATGTTTTGTAATATATAATGTTGTATAGTAGTGAAAACGATCTACATAAGAGTTTCAAAACGAATTACGACCCAAAATACCGTACCAATTAAACCTACCCCTATTGTACCACGTACCTAAGAAAGTGTCGTACCATATACCCGTACCTGTACCACGTACCAAAGCAACCTACGATCCAGGTAACATTGGTTTAAACAAACTTTAAATGAAGTGTCAATTGTCGGGTTCTGAAGTAAGCTTTAAAGTTGCAGACCACTTTGTTTCATGACACTTCACTTTCATCTCTGTTTTAGATCACATAGTGACCCTAGTTTTGCTGTCTATCCAACCTCTTAACATGAACACTTTCACATACACACATCGAGTTTCCATCCTTTGATTCTCCAAGCTGGATCTGTAGAAATGCAGACTTCCTGTAGCATTAGAATTGCTGACATTTTTTGACAAGTTGGGAAATCATCATGGGTTATTATGTCATTTTCGTAGAAAATATGTTTGCTCCTTAAACTATTCATTCCTGCTAGAAAGTGTGGAGATCATGACATTCATTAAGTTTTGGATCTAAATGTTAACCAGCATGTTGTTTACTTTTCAAATATGCTAGCCTTCTTTGACATGTATAATTATTTTATTAGAGAATTTGTGTGTTGTATCTATCTGCTAAAAAAATTATGCTCTTCTTTAATTTTATACATGTCTAGGAGACTAGAAACGGAAAGAAAACATACAAAAGAGAAGTATGCATTAGCATTAACATTTTAATGTACCTAATTTTCAGTGTTGTTCCTCCCTGGAGTAATATGTGGCTTGTTGGTTCGATCATCCTGACTATGCTCCTTCACATAATGATTTTGTATGTGCAGCCATTATCTATTCTTTTCTCTGTAAGTTGATTCTCTTTCTCTTACCTGTTAAGCAGATTTTTGTAGGATGATCTCACGCAGGGTGAAACTTTTGGTCATGATACATTAGTAAGACACAAATCCTCTATAACTTAGCGGGTTAGAATTGACTAGTTTTCAAACGCTGAAAATAACACATCCCGCTAACATGAATAACAAGTGGGTTAGGTTAGTGTCAAATACGACTAACCTGATTTTGACACGACAAGCCCATTTCACTA
Organism: Ilex asprella; assembly: GCA_023539305.1. NCBI lineage: Eukaryota > Viridiplantae > Streptophyta > Magnoliopsida > Aquifoliales > Aquifoliaceae > Ilex > Ilex asprella. The sequence continues at coordinate 4,450,122 of CM042193.1, forward strand.
GTGTTGTAATAAGAAATGTCTAATGTTTTTTCTTTTCTTTTATTTCTTGATTCGATATTGTATGAATCAGTGTAAAGTTACAAGGATTTTTTTACTTGATTTTGCTGGTATTTGGATTGAGTGGATCTTTACTTCATGGGGCTCTGTGGGCAGTGGGTTTGGTTGAGCAAGAAATGTATCTTGTTTCCTAGGTTTTTAGTTTACATGTTATACATTTCGACCCAATAAATGGGACGGGTTAATGTCAGAACATCTTACATGATTAACTAAACAGGTCAGGTTAAGGGTTGCAAGGACTCGATACTAATCCGAAATGACATGATTTGAAAAAGATAGGATACAACTCGATTGACCACCCCTAATCTTACGTATCTCTTTCATGTTGTGAAGTCATTAGTTTGAGTTTGTGAATTTTGCATTGCAGGTGACACCATTAAGTTGGGCTGAGTGGACTGTTGTCTTGTATCTTTCATTTCCTGTAAGTGGCTTGATTATCAATCCTTGTCTGAAGATTATCCCCATCATTTTGGGAATTAGCTTTAGAAGTTTCTGTACTTACCACCCATTAGTTAAGCACATATTTGTTATCATAGCATATCATATAGTTGTGCAAGTGTACAAGATACTCAATAATTTGGTACAGGAGTGGATGGGCTTTCCAGGGAATGCGATAGAGGCAGTGCCAGTATACTGCTGTGTGATTGCTCTTGCTTTTTCTTAATTCTTATGTTTGCATCAGTAATTAACATTGTCACTGAAGAGGCAAAGGAGGGATATGGGGAGTGGATATAAACTGCATGTAGTTGCATCCAATTGATTACTAATTGTTGGAAGATTTTAAAATGCCATGAAATGTAAATGCTTTTATGAACAATTTCCATATCGCTAGTAGGATTTTTGTGCAAGCTGTGTTATTCCTTTGTGCATATATGTGTCTGAAACCTTTTTGGCAAGTGTAGGCTTCTATTTACTGCCTTACGCCATACTTATAAAGTTGGTGTCAGTGAAGCATTTTCTCTGATCAGGGAAGATTTTCAAGGATCTTTACACTAGTTTTTCGGTTTTAGTTTTTCTTCAGAGTGCCAGAATAGCTTCTGTTTTATTACTCAAAAATACTTTTCCCTCTTTTTGAATAGCTCTTACTTTTTTAAGTAATTCTGGTGGAAATATATGTATATAGTTTTTAAATGCATGTTCCCAAATTTTCTCTAAAAAGTGGGTTTGGCATGGTGAGGGTGGTGTTATTGTTGTTCTCTGTTGTTACTTGTGTGTCATGGATTCGAGCTATGAAAATAGTTTCTTTGTACGCGAATTTAGATTGCATACATCTAGCCTTGCCCAGACTCCACATTGGCATAGGCTCATGTACCATAGTGACTTGGGTATGGCACAGTGCATTAGTTTCAATCCTTACAATTTACAGTCCAGCATAGTCCACATTACTTACTGATTTTGTCTATCTTTTGTAGGTAATAATAATTGATGAGGTCTTCAAGTTCTTCTCAAGAAATGCCAGAGGTAATATTGCATCCTAAATTTTTCCTTCAATTTAGCCATCAGTTTTTTGGTGTTTCATGCTTGCGTGCATTTATATTGGGGAAAAAAAGGGGGAAGGGGGGACCAGTTGGGATATTGGAGCGTATATCTTGTGACTTCTGTTGGAAGTGACACTATATTTGGCAATGAGAATTTTTTAATTGCCTGAGGGAGGGAGAGTAGATCATCAGAGGCACTTTGTGCAATGTTAGATTTGGGCCATCACTCTATAGGGTTAGACATGAGTTCCAGGGTGCCACTTTGTGCAAATATAGTTGGGGGGTTAGGACAGCACACTCTCCATTTAAACTTCCTCAAATACCAGGAGTCGGCACTGGGTAATGGCCTTCAGATGGTGTCAATTCTTCTTGCTGGGCATATCCTGCATATGTTTTTTCTTGAAATTTACAGAGGGTTGGTTTTGTCTGAATTATTAAATTTTTGAATGGTTGTTTTCGATCTAGGCATGAGGTTCAATTTCAGATTTAGGGGAGCTGATTTACTCCCAAAGAGGGAATTGCATGACAAATGACCCGGAAAACCCGTGGAAAGCAAACTTTACTCTGACATTTAACTCCAGTCGAAGCGTGGATCCGTAATTTCTTCAGCATCCTATCCTGGAATGGACTTTCAATGCGCGAGAATTGTCCTGGCTTCATCTATCTATCGAAAGAGGACACTACAAGAGGTGGTTTCCTGTATGATCTCCGAGCATCCCTCTCTGCTGTGTTTTTTTTTTTTCTAACTTTATCTGTTGAGGTGATATCATATGTTGTACTTGCCGGGAGAAAGATATCATACGATGTAGCAAATGGGAAAGATGAGGCCCTTACACTAAGATAAACTCTTGACAACACTTCATAGAAAACACAGTGCTCGGTGTCCCTGTGGTCTACACTCACTCCGTTTGTTTGTATCGGAGTGAAAATCTTGGGGATTTCCACAATAATCATCTCGGACAACAAATCACAGAAAATAGGATATAGCTGAAAAACACAAATGCTCAGCTCTTACTCTGACCAATTGTGATGTTTGTATGTATTGGAGTGAATATACATTTTGGTTAATCTCGAAAATATTATATTCTTTGATGTGTTGTGCTGAAGTTTTTAATCTAAAGGTAGACATCTGGCTGGGGTGGATCACCAGTTAAATAGCGAAGGCCCACCTGTGGCCCGGGATATTGATTGGTCAATTAGATAAGAAATGGAAAAGGGCAGGGTTTTTTTTTGATCCAAAAACACAGATATTCCTTTCATTAAGTAAAGAAATTTTGATTACAGTCATTCAAAACAAAAGTCATAAGCTCTTGCAGGGGTAAGCCAACCCAGTCCAAAGGTTAATGGTTAGACCATTGAGCTAGTTTGGGGGGCCCTTGATCAGGCTATTCACTGGGTTGCCTTTGATGGGCTTAAATGACCCATCAATATGTTATTTGGTTATTTAGATGAAATATCTTTTTTGTTTTTTTGAAAATTATAAGATCATAAAGAGGGGGTACTAAACTTCCAGTTACAAACTGACAAAAGAAAAACTTATAATTACAATAAAAGAGGTTACAAGTTGTGATTCAAAATTCACTTCTATAATCTTTTAATCAAACGTTGTCTTATGGAAAATTAGTTACATGGGAATATAGAGGAGGGAATAAGGAGTTTAATGTTTTCTTTGGTATGATGAAAAAGTAAAGCCTTGAAAAGTTGAATGATGAAAAGTTGGGAGAATAGATAAAATATTATACATGATAAGGAAGGAAAATAGAAAGAATGAAAAAGTAAGAGGATTAGTTTTCATTTTATCTTAATTTTGATATAGATAGATAAGAGAGAGAAAAATTTTTAAAGTTAGTCAAACTCTTAACCTATATAAGGATATAGATAGATATGAGAGAGAAAATATTTTAATATTAGTCAAATTCTTAAGTTTTAGGAGTTTTTAATTTTTAGTTTTATTTCACTTCTAAAGGGAAGGGATAGCATGGTAAAATTGACAAAAAACGGACTTCATAACAAATAAATTTCTTTGACGGACTTAAGTCCAAACAAGTCCATGTAGGGGGACCGGCCTCCAAATTTTCCAAAAAATTACCATGCCAATTGGTTGGGTTGTGGCTCTTCCTGACAGCTGGTTTCCAGGTTTGGAGATCCGTGTTAAGTAAGATCCATCATCGACCCAAGAAATGGGCCTGGTTAGATATGGCCCGCTGATACTAGGCCAGACCCGACCATAGCCATTTTTGATCCGTTATCCTAAATGCTCCATAAATTTATGTTTTGTCCTTAAATGTAATTCTTGGCCTAATTTCAGCCATTTTAATAGTATTTTTGGTCTCTAAAATATGTATTTTTTGTTAGTGTAGTCCTCATTGTATCCATTTAGTCAATCTAGTCCTTAAAATATTCAATTCATATCATTTTGGTCTAGACGGATCATTATGTTTTTAACGAAATGATCATATGTTAGGTACGTGATATCATTTAAAAAAAAGGATATGTGGTCACTTCCATCAAAAAAAAATTACGGTCCATCTTGTAGGGACCATAGTTACATGAATTGAATATTTTAGGGTTCAATTTGATAATGTTGAAACAATGAGGACTAAATTGACAAAAAAATAAATACTTTAGGGATTAAAAATGTTACTAACCAAAAACAAAAAAATGCGCGAGATTAGCATCCTCGGTATTTTCATTTGTTTTGTTTGTTAGTCCCAACATACATTAGCATGCAATGTCAGTTGAGAATGTTCCAACTAGTCCTTCAAATTTCAGTTTGTGTCTATAGTTATTGACAAAATATTGATATCACTTGGTAATATTTTTTTAAGGAAAAAAAATAAGCTGGGACACCTAAACAAACTTATTAGGCTAAAAGTCCACTACAAAAATTATTTTGGTTAAAAGTCCATGTAGTCTAAAAAAAGATTATTTTAGCCTTTAGTTCACGTTAATCGCTATCATACTCAAAATAGGAAACTTGATTGACTGCTCTCGTTAATTCACATCATTTCTGAACAGAAATCCAACCAAAAAAGGAGGGTTTCACATCAAATCTAAATATTTTCAAATCTTTCAAAAAAACACGTTTAAATCTTCTCAAAGTTCCATATTTTTTACCAGTGTGGAGACGATTGTCTGGATTATAGCAAAAAGTAGGGTTTCATACTAAACACATTGATTGATCGTCTTTGGATTTTTCCAACATTAGAGATCATTGAAGGTTTTCATTCTTGTTTACAATTTTCAAAATGAAATATTTTGCATGAAATCTGTAAAAAATATCAATAATTGCACATGGAATTAACTTTTGGCAAAATCCCCAATCTGCATTTTGAATCAAATATTATATGAAGCATAATTTTTCTCCACTATTAGTGATCATCGATTGTTATTCAATTAGTTTTTAACATAAATATTTAGTATATGTATGTGTCACATTATGAAGTCATGCTATAATAACTTAAAAAAAAATGTGATATATATCTCAATGTTCAACCTATACAACTCAATTGAATGAAGTTACTCTATGCGTTAAAAATATGAATGAACTTGTCAATCTTTGAACATCGTAAGACTAGAAATTACTCTCTCGAAAATCAAAATGCATTATAAGTGATTGTGATTTCTGCAAACACCCAATTTTATAATTGAAAAAACCCTAATTTGTACAAAAAAATTTAAAATTAGTTTTCTTCTCAACATATAATGCATGGTCGACTGTGGTGTTTTTCGTTTGCTACATAATAAAAAAGCTTGAAAAAAGAGAAGAAGTAGAAGACAAGTGGACTTCTGTACAATTGAGAGATTTTCAGGCAGAAGTAGTGTCAATGTTCTTGAACCATCGAACTTCTTGAATTGAAGAAGATTTCAAAAAATAAAAAGAATTGAAGAAAACAGTTGTGGACAAATGATTGAAAATTTCATATGTATTTGTGGGCCTTCAACAAAATATTAACGAAATGTAACTAATGATTATTATCTTACAGATTGTTCAACTAATTAGTGTTGTTTTCGTAAAAATTGGATCAGTTGCTGGATTGTTTTTATAGAGTGCAACACAGCTTGGAATCTAAAACTACAAAAGACACTTCCTTTTTTTTAGAGTGACAAGATACAGTGAAAACATTGTATAATGGGTTGACCACTATAATTACACACACTCATTTGCTTTTCATAGAGTGACATCACAACTTGCCAACATTGGTTAAAGGGCTTGGACACTACAATTATACACACACTCGTTTATTTTTAATAGAGTGATAACGTAGTGTGATAACATTGGTTGAAGGGCTTTGACCCTAAAATCATAAAACACACTCACTTGTTTTTTTGATAGAGTGGCAACATTAGTATAATGGTTTGGTCACCACAATTATACATACACATTTGCTTGATTTTCATAGAATGACAATATAGCGTGACAATATTGGTTAAAGGGATTGGACACTAAAACTACAACACACACTCACTTGTTTTTTTGATAGAGTGACACAATTGGTATAATGGCTTGGCTACTACAATTACACCCACACTCGTTTGTTTTTAATAGAGTGACAAGCCAAAATGAAATATTTGTGCTTAAAAACTATATTACCTAAACACAAATTGAACAATAACATGACTTATCAAAATGATAATAAATAGATAGAAATAATATACAATTATAAAAAAAAGTAAATGAAAATAAACGCCATGAATAATGCCATTAATTTCTGTTAGAGAATTGAAGAAAGTTGTACGACTTCGTTTATCACGTAATTCTTTCTTGACATTTATCAGCACATAAATGTTGTTGACATTTATGGAAACAAAATCAAGTTAATGGCTTGTTAGAGAAGAGAAAATTTGGTGGTTGATCGAAGAAGAGAAAATTTGTCATGACTGATTGGAAAAGAAAAAATTTGTTGGCTAGCAAAAGTCTTGAGAGTATCATTTCAAAATTCAAATGATTTTTAAATCCCTTAATTTAGGAAGCCTCTAGATTCAAAAAAACAAGAAAGCTGTCAAATCTTATATGTATGAATTATGGTAAAGACAATTATGTAACACAAAACTATATAAAATTGTAAATATCTACCCAATCACCAAAAATTTTGGAGCTTGAGAAATTTAATGACTGAAAAGTCTGAGTTGTATATTTTAAGGCAAATAAGTACTCTAGAGGATAGCTTGAAGTAGGCAAAAGACAAAATTATATGTTGCAATACACTAATAGTTGAGATTGATTATAGAGGTTCATGAGATATCCACCTTTTGAACATAGCTGCACATTCGTCTGGGTTATACTCTGGAGCTGTGTGGCCTCCTCCCTATAAGAAGAATGCATCAATTTTGACAAAAAATTAGCCAAATGAGGGAAAATAATCTTAGCTTTCTCAAATGTAAAAGCGAAGTGGTTTCTTACCTTCACTGTTGCAAATGTCATCTTATTGGAGTAAACCCTTGTATAACTGCACATTGCCAATGATAATATTTTCAATACTCAGCTATTCTAAAAATCATAATCACATAAAGTATAGTTTAATGTATGAGATTTTTGTCAGCGCAGATAGTTAGGATATCATTGTATTTACTTACATATGAAGAGATTATTTTTATAACTCGAATTTCTGACACTCATATTACAATATAATTATCTTACTACAATGCCAAAACTCTCCCTCAATCTCAAGATATATGAAAGAAAAAAAAATGGATACACACCCAGCAATTTGGCCATTGAGTAACCAAGATCGCCAGTCTTCAATAATTGGGTAATTTAGAGATCTTATCCATGCTTGAGTGGATTGGTATGGAACATTCATGTCGTGGTCACCGCTGTATCAACAATAAAAAACTTCACTATATGCAATTATTTATAGATTTGTGTGAGTGTGTGTCTCTCAACTTATGGATAAAATATAGCACACATCTTATTGAATGAAGTATAGTAATATGACCTGTATATCAGAGACCGATAACCTTTATTGCTGAGATTTATGTGATAAGGTATACTGTCCCAAATCAAAGTGATATCATAAGATAAATTAGAGGCGCATCTCTCCCATACCCCTATGCTCCCCTGCGTTCAAAAATTTTTATAGTTCATTTCATTTGTTGTTCTAACACTAAATATGATCTTCAAACGTAATGATATGGACCTACCTTTCGGATATGGAGTGCTTCTTGGACATTTTTGTCATTACACCAATAATAAGAAAGTTTATATCCATCAATCTACAACCATGAAAGATACATTTGTAAAATAGCAGAAGAAGCAATTGCATTATTTTCATGAAGTAATCCACGGTGACCTCTTCAAGTCTCGGAGTGATGAGAGTCTCGTATTATAGGGTCAAGAAAAATAACGTTCATATGTCCGTTTTAAACAGGTATGTATCTGGTCCAATATTTTGAAGTTTTATTCATACGAGTGTAGTCCTCAAGAGAATAATTCCAATTACAAACATATTATCTTGTTCACCATATTCAAATGCACGATCAAAATTAATTGAAAGACAATTGTATATCCATATTTTAAGCCCCAAAACGAAAGATAAAAGAACAGACAGAGAAGAATTATGAGCATAACTCAAATAATTCTTCATATCTCAATGGCAGCCGTGGTTATGATATTAACTTGCAACTTTCAAATGCCTCATTAAGTAAAATGAACTGATTCAATTTAAATGTCTTCAGCTCCAACAAGAACAATATAACAAAAATGAAGAAAAATGTAACAAAGGAAAAAAAAAAGAATTTGTAATTATTCTTCAAATTGGCTTAAGCTAAATGGGCATTCCTCACTCATTAATATGTTCATGCAAGTATATTTTCAAAGGATTTATGAAGACTTACACGACAGTAAAATGCGGAAACAGATGATTTAGGATTGTGGAGCTCAGTGATTCTCTCATCAAGAGATCTCCTCCTACTAAACCATTTTTGCGGCCTTGGGGGCTCAGGACCACAGTTGGGTTGCAAAATATGATAAGGATCAATTCCACTAACACACTGCAAATGTGCTTAATAAAGTTTGATCAACAAGGCGTTTACTCTGAAGAAAGGGTTTGCAAAAATAAAAACATGAGTCAACCTGATCAAAAGCTTCAACAAGTTGCACACACTCTGTATTGCTTGGATCTGCATTAAAATACTTTCCTTCACAACTCCTCTTAAGTGACTGTTGAAAGGAAAGAAGACAGACCATTCAATTTCATAGCCAATGAAGTTAACATTCCTACACAATCTCTGAGATAGTTGTGTATGAGAGGTAAAGGATTTTATGACACTGACCTCGTAGAGTTCATCCGAAATAAGTCCCATTCCATGAGCAAATGGGATCTGAAAGTTGTTTTCATACGGAAATGTTCCAGCGTTTCCAAGCATGTATCCCTAAAACCATTTCACAAAAAAAAAAACTAGTAAGCAATTTCAACTTCTTTAAACGAAAAGTATATTCAAAAACTAGTTTCTCAAAATAAAGAAAGACTTCAAGAATAGCAAACCTGGAGATTAACAAATGGTTCAATGCCTGCTTCATTTCCTACATAACAACAAGATTATAGTTTACCAAACATAAAGTAGAGTAATATTTTAGACTCCATTCTTAATAGTCTTACCATTTGAAATTAGTTGAGTGATAAGTGGAATAGTTATTCCTCTGTAGGATTCTCCACCCACATAGAATGGGTTTGAAAAGAATTCAGGATGATCAATCAACCACTATAACAAAAAAAAAAAAGTTGTTATTTAGTTGAGAATTACGTTGCATTATTTTATTATAGGCACAAGTAGGAGGATTTACATGGATAAATATATGAGGACCTCAAACCTTCATGCCTATAATTAAGAAGATACAGTAAGTTTAAACCATATTAAAGGAATTAGTTCACAAAGTACCTTTCTTAGAAATTCATAGGCTTGGTGGCATGATTGAATGTCTGTAGAACCAGAAGCAAGTGGAGTCCTTCCATAGGAGAATCCACTACCAACAGGCAAATCTACAAAAATTATGCTTGCCACCTGATGATTTCATTGTGACCAAAAAAAAAACTGAGGATTTAATTGCTCTGGACCATCCAAATTCAGATCAGTTGCTATGATAACCATTGCTTAATAGAATCTTATCCGGTACAAAAGACTTCGGTTTACGACAAAGTTTAAGAAATTAATACTAAGATGTATTTTCCCATACTCGAAAGACCGATAATCTTGTATTAATTAAAGCAATATGTTTCGACCACCTTAACTATACAACCTTTATTTTATATTAGATTCAGATTGTTCGACGTTCCTTAAAATTTGGTCACACAATTATGTCACTTTATTTTATGTGACACCAACATAAAAGACTTTTTGTCTTGAGTCACTATGACATTAATTCAGGACAATTTGAAAAATATAATAGTTGAAATGGGGACCACAATTAACAAAGTGTAATTGGCCATGACATGTATAGACTTGACCTTGGTCCATGAGTTTGCATTTAACACCAACGTGGGCAAGCTCCCATTATACTCCACTGCCTCGAAATACAGCGGACCTGCACAGTTAGATTAATAAATAACCTTATCATAACAACCACTATAATACACAGGACACTTGGTGGACTCCATCCAATGAAAATGAAGATTTTTTTTTGTTGGACACTATTTCAAGAAGGGGGCAATGAAGTTCGAATTTACGACATTAAAGTTTAACCACGGACGCAGTGACCATTAGACCAAACACTAACCTCTTCAATTTAACCACTAAGAATACATAAATTCGGATATGGCCCAATGTTTCCTCCTTTTAATGGGTGCAACTCGGGGACGGATTGCATAGTCAACCCTAGCCTAACCCTAAATATATAATCTTTAACCCTAGCTCTAACCCTACCTCGGATTGAGAAACTCAACCTGAACACTGCCCGAGTTTAATTCGGGCAGGCTCGGTTGAATTCGGGTTAATAATTTCAGTCTGATCTCGAGTTACTTCAATCAAGTTTTTAACATAAAAATCATAATATTAAGAACTCAAAGTATGAGATAATGCAACCATAACCATACAGAACACAAATAAATACAACCAGAATCCTTGCACAAACATGGAGTTCACTGCTCAAACAGAATTCTTGCACAACTAGAATCCTTGAGAGAGATTGAGAGTGAGTGAAAGTCTGAAGGAGACGCACACTTGAGTTGAGATTAATCTTAGGATAACATTGTATTTATATAGTATTAATTCGGGTTCAACCCGTGAACCTGATGACTCAACCCTAGGCTTGTCCAAATTGAATTCGGGTTGATTTTTTTGATCCAAGTTTAACCCAAGTATTAAAAATCCTAGCTCAAGCCTTCATTTTTTTAAGGTTAGACTCGAATTCAAATCGGGTTAGTCCCAAATTGCACCCCTTCCTTTTATAGCCAGTATTTGACCAAAATATACTATCTTGAACCATATGAATCTATCAGTGTAGACGGAAGCAGAACATGAGAAACATGATGCTCCACAATGTGAGATAAAAGCATAACTGAAGTGTCAAAGTACAATTTCCAAAGATTAATCAGTCACATCCTTGTATGAATATAAGTTTCTTTGTAAAATGTCCTGTCCTGTGAGATTATTTAACAAAATTACCTATTTCGTAGATGAATCCACTTAAAGCAGAGCAGCCGTGGCCTCCGTTGAGCCAAAGAATGAGAGGGTCTTCTTTAGGATTTCTTTCCGACTTCACAAAGTAGTAGAAGAGTTGTACATCTTCTGATTCATCCACCCCTACATACCTGGTACACTTTGGCATGATAAAATTTTATGTGCCGTTTTGTAATTCTCAAAGTTTGTTGATTCATCTATCTCAAGTGAGAAAAAACAGAATAAAAAAAGAGTCAATTGAACTTGAAAGGCGTTGTTGATCCTCAACTAAGAACATCTTCAATTTACACGGTTAAGTTGCAATTCTATGTTGATAGATAAACGGAAAATTCCCGAAGAAGAAGACTTTAACTATTCCAACAAAAAGGGACAAATCAAATGCTGAATCTACTCTTATAAGGAAAAAAAAGGAAAAAATAAACATTACTAAAAAAAATCAAAAAATTATTACCAAATAGTACCTTAATTGATGAAAAAATTACTGCATAGAAACTGAGAAGTAACACAGCAAAGAAATAGGAAGTCCTGAGTCCTAAGCCTGACTCACCCGGTTTCGAGTTGAAAAGGAAGGGGTCCTGGAAAACCTGGAAGAAACTCCACTCTTGAGTGAGAAGCTGAAGGGTTTGAGTATGAACAGACTTGTGAAATTTGAATAACCAAAAACAGAGTGCAGAGAATTAAAGTGTGCTCGGCGGCCTTTGAATGCGATAATGCCATTTTCTTTGCCATGGTAGGTATGTGTTTAAACTTTAACGGAAGCAAGCTTATGTATTGGACGGTTGGCTCCAAAGTCTTTGACCGGTGGATTTTCCGAGATCTCCGGCGCACTCCATCTTTCACGAACAACGACGTAAATTAAAGAACGAAAAAAAATGTTGTATACACCATCGTTGACGAATAAATAGATTAAAGAATGAGGAAATATTAGAGAGTTTGTAGGAATCAAAGTAACAGTCCCATGTGGTACTCAACAGTACTAATAATAAATTGGGCACGAATGCAATTATGTGACTCTTGAAGCAGATTCTCAGACTGTTGTTCATTCAGCCATGCTAAACATTATTACACCAAACTAATTGGTCCATTGCCACGATTATACAGGATCTTAAAGAAGTGGAACTGAACTACTTGGAATGGAGTGGGTATGAACCATCAACCATGTGTATAGGACTGCCAGCAATGCTGCACATTCATTGAAACTGATGGAAGACCTAAGCAAATTCCGTAGTTCCCTTCTTTAACAATTTTTCAGCTTGCAGATATTGAACTCTTGCACACCAGTTTTTCTCTCATTCATTAAATACAAGAATCTCAACAATTACAGTTTCTTGACCAAATATTGTGAGTTTATGTTATAAATTTCATGATTTTTTATTAAATAAATGTATACTTTAAATAATTTTAAAGTAAAAAATTGAAAGGGTAAAATTGAAAAATAATTTGTTTTCAAACCTCAGCTCTGTGTACTTAGCAAACAGTTTAGTTTAATTAAGTACTTAAATTTCAATGGATACCAAACCGTTCACGAATAAAAAATTATGTATTCAGCACTTGAAATTCAACTTTTAATTTTTAGTATTCAACTTTCAATTTTATCAAATAACACAATAGAATTTAGAAAAAAATTCAACCACACTCCCTCTAGTTTACCATATCTTCAAAGACGCCTCCTCTAGTTTATGAATCTTCAATGACACCCCTTGTTGGATTAAAAATATTAACTAGAATACAAATTTACTAAATTGTCAATGATATATTTGAGGATAAACTTCATTCACACCCCCTAAGTATGTATGTATTCAATGAGAACCCCACTGTTTCTAATTTTTTTTTAAGTATTCAAGAATATTAAAATTCGATTCAAGTTAATTAAAATTTATTTTTTTGCATATTAAAATTGAGTCAATTAAAAATTATATTTTTTACGCATTAAATTTGCGCTAATTAAAATTCTATTTGAGTTAATTAAAAATTATTTTTAATCGACTTAAGTCAAATTTTAATCAACTCATATTGAATTTGAATAAGCCAAATTTTAATATATAAAAATATAAATTTTAATTGATTCAAATTTTAATAAATCAAATTTTAATTTACACAAATTTTAATAAACAAAAAAATATAAATTTTAATCGACTCAAAAGCGAATTTTAATCTGCACTAACAACTCGGGTAGAGTTCAAATCGACTCAAATTTTAATATATAAAAAATAAATTTTAATATGTTCGAATTTTAATACGTTAAAAAACTTTTTTATTCAACTTCAATCGAATTTTAATTGGTTCAAATTTTAATATGTATAAAAATAAATTTTAATCGGCTTGAATTTTAATAAAATTTTATGTAGAAAAATTACTTTAGGTTTATGTAGGGACATTTTTTATATTTTAGATTAATATTTTTTGTTAGAAATGGTAGTTTAATGATAGGGGGTGTTAGTGATGTTTAAATATAAACTAGAAGGGGTGTCATTGAAGATTCAGAAATTAGAGGGGGTGTCTTTGAAGATATGCTAAACTAGAGAGGGTATGGCTGAATTTTTCCCTAGAATTTATCTATTTTTGCTTATTTTATTAGCTGTCTGTTTTTTTTCCTTGCATTCATTTTCCACAAGCAAAAAAAAAAACACTAATAATGAATTTCTACTTCTATAAAATGTCTTGTATTGTCTGAAATTTCCATGTCTGAGTAATGTTATTGAAAACTTAAAAAATTAATCTAATTTACTAAGTTAATGATGTGATACTAATGTGATCCAATAGAATCATTACTATTATAACTATTAGACTTTTTCATTAAAATTTTGCTATTTGTTACATCATTACGTGGGTATATTAGATTAATTTTTTATTTAATTTTCATCACCCGGTTGAGTATCTGGGTGGGTGTATCTCATCTCTAGACAAGTGCATGTGTGTGTCTCATGCGTAGATCTATCGGTGATCCATGTAACCATCTTGTTAATAAATTGAAAAGTACATGATAAGTGAATTAAATAATGTCTTTTTAATACATAGAGTCCTAATAATTTTTTTTATTAAACAAAATTGGAACAATGATATAAAAAAATTACTTTTTGATATATATTTGAACCGTGACGAGCCACCAACCACTAACTCCATCCAACAAAAAAAATAATAATTCATGAACATGGTTTTGATAACGTTGAAGAAGCAATACTACTACAAAAGCACAACTCACCACTGCATTAATGTCATTAAAGTTGCGTTTGGCATAAATAATTGTGTAGAAGGAAGCACCCTCGCAATGCCATTTCACATTCATAGACTAAAGAAAAGTATAAAGCAACCTAACAAATGAAGATGTCGTCTCATCACACGACCAAATAACACAATTTTCAATGACTATTAACCCGACAATGTTGCACAAATCATGTTATATTTGCTTTTGTGGTAGGTGAGTGTTAAAATTGGGAAGAATTTTAGTCTAACCTCTTCTAGCTTACCATTTTTTTAAAGACACTCCTCTATATTTTTGAATATTCACTGACAGCCTCTGTCAGATTAAAATTTAAAAGTGTTAAATATAATGCAATTTTATTAAATTACCCAATATATATTTTAGAAAAAAACGACATCCACACCCTCTCTAGATAGGCATATCTTAAATAAAACCCCTTCTATTTTCTAAATTTTTTTATGTATTAAAATTTGGATCAATTAAAATTCTATTCGAGCTAATTAAAATTTATTTTTTATATATTAAAATTTGAGTCGATTAAAAATTATATTTTTTTACGTATTAAAATTTTAACCGATTAAAATTCTATTCGAATATCAAACCAAATTTTAATCAACTTCTATTAAATTTTAATTGGCCCGATTTTTTATTCATAAAAAATAAAAAATTTAATTGACTCAAATTTTAATACTTAAAAAATAAATTTTAATCAACTTATATCAAATTTTAATAAATAAAAAATATAAATTTTAATCGGGGCTAACAACTCAAGTAAATCTCAAATTGACTCAAATTTTAATATGTGAAAAAAGATTTTTAATAGGCCCAAATTTTAGTACGTAAAAAAAATAAAATTTAAACGGCTCGAATTAAATTTTAATTGACTCAAATTTTAGTATGTAAAAAAAAATTAATCAACTTGAATTTTAATATGTAGAAAAAAAATTTAATCAGCTCAAATTTTGATACGTAGAAAAATGAATTTTAATCTAATTTTATGTAAAAAAATTATTTGCGATTTATGTAGGGATAATTTTGGTATTTGAGATATTTAATTTTTGTTATAAATGATGGTTTAATGGTAGAAGTTGTCAGTGATATTTAAATATAAATTAGAAAAAGTGTCAATGATATTTTTTATAATAGAGAATGTGACATTGAATATATGGTAAACTATATGGTAAATTAAAAGGAGTGTGACTAAAATTTTTCCATAAAAATTATAACATCCCCAAAACATTTATAATCCAATTTTTATAAACCATTCTTCAAAAAAAAAAAAAAAAAGTCATTCGATTCTCCTTATCAACTTGTACAATGTAAAAAAATTTTGCTCGATTGGTTGCTTGTGTTTAAAATAATTTATTAAATTCTGTTCATCACCAGATGCAAAACACAATGCTCGCTCTTACTCTGACCAATTGTCGATGTTTGTATGTATTTTAGTGAATATACATGTAGGCTAATCTTGAAAATATTATGTCCTTCGAGGTATGGTGCTGAAGTTTTGAATCTAAAGGTCGACATCGAGCTGGGCTCGGTCACAAGCTAAGTAGCTTAGGCCCACCTGTGGTCCGGGGTGTTCATTGGTCAAAGGCCAGGAAATGGAAATGGGCTGGTGAGCGGCTAGGCCATTGGGAAAGCCCAGGAGGCCCTTTAGCAGGCTATTCAGTGGGTTGCCTTTAATGGGCTACAATGATCCAACAATAAGTGAAATAACTGTTTTTTGAAAACAGTAAGATCGTAAAGTGGGGCCGCAGCCCTTATAATTACAATAAATAAATAAATATTGAAGTTGGGAATCAAAAATCACTTTTATATAATCTTTTCATCAAACTTCTTGTCTTTTGAAAAATTAGTTATTCAATTCAACTTATCGTTATCTTGTCCTTCTCCTAGTTACTTGGGAGAGAAGCGATTTTTAGTGAAGTAGTAAATAGAGTGTATAATGTTTTGTTTGATACGATGGAAAGTCCAATGATGCAAAGACAGACAAAACATCATATTTGACCAAATTTTAGTATCATCGAATAGGATAAGAAAAAGAATGTGCAACATTACCATCCTCCACATTTTCCTTTGTTTTGAATGTTAGTCCCAACATACATTAGCATGCAATGTCAGTTGAGAATATTCCAACAAGTCATTCCAATTTCGGTTTATGTCTACGGATACTAATATGTGCAAAATATAGATATTGTTTCGTAATGATTTTGAAAGTACTTTTTATTTTCAAATGACTTTTAATGAAGTAAGAATACAACAAAACAATAAATTGTAATACATTGAACTCGCAACTTGAGATTGATTACAGAAGTTCACGAGATATCCACCTTTTGAACATAGCAACACATTCTTGGGGTTTGTACTCTGGAGCTGTGTGGCCTCCTCCCTGTAAGAAGAATGCGTCAATTTTCACAAAAAGGAGTCAAAAGAATCTTAAAAACAAAAGCGGTTTCTTGCCTTCACTGTTGCAAATGTCATTTTATTGGAGTAAACCCTCGTATAGCTGCACATTAATAATGACAAAATTTTCAATACTCAGCGATTCTAAAATCATAATCTCATAAAGTGTAGTTCAAGGTATGAGCTTTTTGTCTTTGAGGGTGGGAAGATATGCATAGTTTTTACTCATGAGAAAACTATTTTTGTAATTCGAACATCCATTGCTCAAATTACAATATAATAACCATATCACAACACTAAAATTCACCAATCAATCATGAGATATATCACAATTTTTTTTTTTTTTTGAATACCCACCCAGCAATTTGGCCATTAACTAACCAAGGTCGCCATTCTTCAATAACTGGGTAGTTTAAAGATCTTATCCATGCTTCTGTGGATTGAAAGGGAATAATCATATCGTGGTCACCGCTGTATCAACAAACAAAAATTTCACCATATATAATTATCTACATGTGTGTGTATCTCAACTTAATAAAGAAACTTTTTTTTTTTCTTTTTAAACTTATGGATAAAATATAACACAAGTCTTATTGAATAAAGTATAGTAATATGACCTGTATATCAAAGATCGATAACCTTTACTGCTGAGATTTATGTGATAAGGTATACTATTCCAGATCAGAGGCTGCTCATAAGATAAATTAGAGGCGCATCTCTCCCATTCCCCTATGCTCTCCTGTGTTAAAGAATTTTACAGTTCATTTCATTGTTATTCTGAAGCTAAACATAATCTTCAAAAGCAATGATATGGACATAC
This sequence comes from Ilex asprella, assembly GCA_023539305.1. Classification (NCBI taxonomy): domain Eukaryota; kingdom Viridiplantae; phylum Streptophyta; class Magnoliopsida; order Aquifoliales; family Aquifoliaceae; genus Ilex; species Ilex asprella. The sequence continues at coordinate 4,467,703 of CM042193.1, forward strand.
CTTTCGGATATGGAGTGCTTCTTGGACATTTTTGTCATTACACCAATAATAAGAAAGCTTATATCCATCAATCTACAACCATGGAAGATATATTTGTAAAACAATTGAAGAAGCCACTACATTATTTTCATGAAATAATCCAGAGTGACCTCTTCAAGTCTCAGAGTGATGGGAATCTCGTGTAATGGTTGAGAGAAATAATGTTAATATGTCGGTCGTAAATAGGTAGCTATTTGGTCCAATATTTTGAGGTTCCATTCAAACGAGTCTAGTCCTCAAGTGGGGAGTTCCAATTATAGACATGTTCTCTCGATATTTAAATGTAACATCATAACTAAATGATAGATACAATTAGATATCCTTATTTTAATCCCCCAAACGAAAGAAAAAAGAACATACAGAGAAGAATTATGGGCATAAAGCAAAATAATTCTTCATATCTCAATGGCAGCCATGGTTAGAATATTAATTTGCAACTTTCAAATGCATCATAAAATGAATTGATCCAATTTAAATGTCTTAAACTCCAACAAGAGCAATACAACAAAATGAAGAAAATGTAAAAAGAAAATAAAAAGACTTTGCAATTATTCTTCAAATTGGCTTAAGCTAAATGGGCATTCCTCACTCATCAATATGTTCATGCAAGTATATGTGCAGAGGATTTATGAAGACTTACACGACAGTAAAATGCAGAAACGGATGATCGAAAATTGTGGAGCTCTGTGATTCTCTCATCAAGAAATCTCCTCCTACCAAACCATTTGTGTGGCCTTGGGGAAGCAAAACCACAGCTGGGTTCTAAAATATGTGCCACATTAATTCCACTAGTACACTGTAAACGTGCTTAATAAAGTTTAGATCAACAAGGTGATTACTCTGAAAGTAATGACAACGTTTGCAAAAACAAAAATAGAAGCCAACCTGATTAAAAGCTTCAACAAATTGTAGACACTTTGTATTGCTTGGCTCTACATTAAAATAATTTCCTCCACAACTCCCCTTAAGTGACTGTTGAAAAGTAAAAAAACATAGACCATTCAATTTCATAGCCAATGAAATTAACATTCTTACACAATTTATGAGATAGTTTTGAGGGCAAGGGAAAGGATTTTTTGATTCGAACTAACCTCGTAGAGTTCATCTGAAATAAGTCCCATTCCATGAGCAAATGGGATCTTAAAATTGTCTTCAGCCATAAAAGTTCCGGCGTTTCCAAGTATGTATCCCTGAAATCATTTTACAAAAGACTACTAACAATTTCGAGCTTCATTAAGTGAAAAATATATAAAAAACTAGTTTCTCAAAATAAAGAAGGATTTCAAGAATTGCAAACCTGGAGATTAACAAATGGTTCAATGCCTGCTTCATTTCCTGCATAGCAACAAGGTTGTGGTTTACCAAACATAAAGTGGAGTAATATTTCAAACACCATTCTTAATAACCTTACCATTTGAAATCAGTTGAGCGATAATTGGAACAGTTATTCCTGTGTATGATTCTCCCCCAACATATAATGTGTTTGAAAAGAACTCGGGATGATCAATTAGCCACTACAAAATAATAAGTTGTTATTTAGTTAAGAATTACTCCATAAAAATCAGATTTTGTTTTGAAGTTTTTTTCCCTTACTGCACTTGTTTTATTTATAGGCACAAGTAGGAGGATTTACATGGATAAATATATCAAGACCTCAATCCTTCATTTCTATAACTGCTAAGAAACAGTAAGTTTAAATCATTAAATGAACAGTTCGCAAAGTACCTTTCTTAGAAATTCATAGGCTTGGTGGCATGATTGAATCTCCGTAGACTGAGAAGCAAGTGGAGTCCTTCCATAAGAGAATCCAGTACCAACGGGCAAATCTACAAAAATTATGCTGGCCACCTGAGAATTTCATTGTGACCAAAAAAAACACTAAGGATTTAATTGTGATGGACCATCCAAATTCAAATCAGTTGCTATGATAACGAATGGTTAAAAAACCCTATCCGGTACAAAAGACTCTATTCCACAGCAAAGTTTAACAGATTAGTGCTAAGATGTCTTTCTCCATTCTCGAAAGGCCGATAATCCTCTACTAATCAAA
>CM042193.1:4474791-4508431 GCA_023539305.1 Ilex asprella
AATTTTCTCAAAATGCATAACTCGACAAAATTTTCTAAACATGTGTACATTAGAGCAACTCCAACTGGAGTTGCCATTAGGGGTGACAAAATAACCGCTAAAATGATACCTTAACTTCAAAAATTCGGACTCCAATGGGGGTGGCATCAGAGGTGGCAAGATGACATCTAGGATTTTGGGGTGACATATTTGACAATTTTGGAGAGAGAATTGAGAGGTTGCAAAAGAGTCGTTGGGTCTACTGTTCATCTCAACCGCTATATTCAACTCAAAACTTCTATCAAAATATAGAGAGAGAGAGAAAGGGGAAGAAGATGTCAACTTGCCTGAAAATCATTGGTGTGTCCTTGCCTCGTTGGTGTCTGAAAATTGTTGTCTGAGTATATGCTTTAACTTCTCACTAGGTATATGTTTTAACTTCATTGGGTGATTTTGTTTAGGGTTTAGGGGAAGGGTATCAATCGCAAGGGAGAAAGGGAAAAGGGATTGAATCGCATGGGAAGGGTTTGGCAATTGGGTCTGAATCGGTGCTGCTAGTATTTATTTTAGGAGAAATGACACATTTTATCCCAAAAGTTTTTTTATTGTCATATTACACAATTAATTTTTTTTTTAATTGTCATAGTAGACCATTATTTTTTTTTGTATTATCATATTACACCATTAATTTTTTTTACATTGCCATATTTATTATGTTGTTAATATTTTTTAATTTGTAGTCATTATTTATTATGTTGCCATTATTTTTAATTTTTAGTCACTATTTATCATGTTGCTATTATTTTTTAATTACTATGTATTGAAAATATAACTTGAAATTGAAATTGGAATTGAAAATACAACTTGAAATTGAAATTGAGAAATTGAGAAAATTATTGAAATTGAAATTGAATTTGAAATTTGAAATTATATTTTTTAATTATAACCGTTACAATTTGAAATTAAAATATAACTGTTACGTTTAATTATATTTTTTAATAAAAAATATTAAAATAGCACTTCATTTTAGTATCTACCATTGGAATAGATTTATAAATCAGGAGTGCCAAAATACTGTTCTAAAATGGCATTTGACACCCTAAAAATAGCAACTCCCTTCGGAGTTGCTCTTATGAATAATGCATGAAAATAAAATTTATATTAAATTATATTAAATGATTGAATATATAATAGAATTGGATGATATGATATTTTTTGGAAAAAAATGTGTTTGACATGTGATTTATATATATATATCAAGCACAAACATGGCTAAGAGTTCTTTCACTTTATCTATCTCCAATAAGGAAAAACTGAATCAAAAAGGGGTCAACTGAGCCCGAAAGACGGTGCTGACCGTTAGGTAGGAGTTCTGGTGAGCAACGTTTGCAACTCTTAAGTTGATAGGAAAAATGAAAATCCCGAAGAAGAAGACTTCAACTATTCCAGTAAAAAGGGACAATTCAAATGCTTCATAGATGAGTCGACTCGGAAACAAAAATTGAAAAAATAGACATTGTTCATAAAAAAATTCACAAAATCATTACCTTGATCGATGAAAAAATTACTGCATAGAAACTGAGAAGCAACACAGCAAAGAAATAGGAAGTCCTCCTGAGCCTGACTCACCCGGTTTCGAGTTGAAAAGGAAGGGGTCCTTGAAATCCTGGAAGAAACTCCACTCTTGAGTGAGAAACTGCAGGCTCCGAGTATGAACAGACTTGTAAAATCTGAATAACCAAAAACAGAGTGCAGAAAATTGAAGTTTGGCCGGCTGCCTTTGAATGTGATGATGCCATTTTCTTTGTCATGGTGTGTGTGTTCAATGGAACAAAGTGGATGGAGAGTATGTGTGTGTGAAGAGACGTAGCAGATAGAGTGGTTATAAACTTACAGGGATGGGCTAATCTCGATTTGCACGCAAAAGTCACTCAAATTTTAATTTGTACCTTAAAAGTTTAAAAATATTAATTTACATCCTAAAAGACATAAACTCGTATTAAAAAAATACTACATAACCCAAATAAAATCCAAAATTTAAAACACAAATGCATATCATCCGTGAATGACCGTGAGATGAATGGATCTTACTGAAAAAATTAATGAGACTCACTCATCTAAGAAATAACATGCATTTGAGTTGTAATTTTTTGTATTTCATTTGAGTTTTGGAGCTTGCTCAAATTAATGTGCACCTAGAACTAATTCTGTCTATTTTGCCAATAAAAAAGTTTGGACTAATTATAAATTGTACCCTGAAAATTTAAATATTTACATATATGATCAAAAAACAATTTCATTCATTAATAGTTGCTAAATAGCTCTCAATTATATTATGTCATAACATCTTTGTGTCTCATTCGAGTAAAAATACTTATTTTTTGCTTAAATACTAGTTAAATAACTATTTTATCTCTACAGTTAGACAAAAAAAATTTGATTATTCGATTAAATTAAAGTTAAATACGAATAATACAACTGTAAACAGAAAATAGTTATTTAACAAATGTTATAGGCAAAAAATAAGTATTTTTTAATTTTAAAAAATAAATAAATAGTATTATATGAATTGTCTTTGGTTTTAGGTTCATTTTACATAAGCAAAAAAAAAAAAAAAACAACATCAATAATCAATTTCTACTTCCATAAAATGTAGGTTTGTGTAATGCGATTGAAATCTAAAAAATTGATCTAATTTATTGAGTTAATGATGTGACATTAATGTAGTTCAATAGAATTATTATTATTCTAACTGTTAGACTTCTTTATTAAAATTGTGTCACCTGTTACATAATTATGTGAATAAATTAAGTTAATTTTTTTTTTATTTTCTTTACCTGGTTGAGCATCTGGGTGGTCTATATCATCTCTAGAGAAGTGCACCCTCATTTAATGACACTCACATGTTGGTTTTACTTTCTAGACAAATCCACGTGTGTGTTTCATGCGTGTATTTATAGGTGGTCCATGTTTTTTTATTAAACAAAATTGGAACAATAGTATAGAAAAGGGTAAATTATACGGACACCCCTGATATTTGACTTTATTACACGGACATCCCTTGACATTTGACAAATGACACTCGAACCCCAATAATTAGACGGAGTTAACTCTCTTAATAAAAAAATAATTTTACCCCTCTGTTTTAACACAAACCCAAACTCAAACACAAACCTTTGCCCCTTTGTTTAACCCAAACTCAAACCCCATTCCCTCTCTAACCTTCTCTCTCTCAAGCGAACTCAAACCCAAACGTCAATCCCCCTCTCTTTCTCTTTCTCTCTCTCCCACCAGTGAACCCAAATCTAAACCCCAATCCATCTATGTGTGTGCATGTGTGTGTATATATGTATATACATACATATATATATATATATACACACAGGTAGAGAGAGAGAAGAGGTGGTGGGGGTTTCCATGGTGTGAAGGCGATGATTGGTGGTGGGTAATGGTCTCAAACCAAAACCCCAAGCCCTATTTTTACCCATTTTCGTCATCTTCTCTGCACCAGTCTTCTATCTTCTCTTTTTCTCTCTCTGTATATTTGTGTATATATATATACCCAATGCAAAGAACCAGCCCAAAATCGTAAAAGAATCGGTGAAAATTTCTAGCCCCTCTTACACCACTACAGCACCCTCCAAATCTAAGAAATCAAAAGGATTTGATACGCAAAGAAATTAAAAGGATCCGAAAGCTTAAAGAATATGCATATATGATTTTGGAGGTTTTTGGTGTTCGATTTTTACAGTGGTTGTTGGGTTGTGTGTGTGTGTGATGTGGTTGAGGAGGTGAAAATGGAGGTGTTAGAGAAGAATGTGGTGGAGTTATTGGACTGTGGTGGTTGTGTGTGTGTGTGTGTTGTGTGGTTGTGGAGGTGAATGAAGATGGCGGTGGTTTCTGTTGTGTGGAGATAGCGATGGATGGTGGTTAATTGTGTTGGTTTTCATGATGGATATGGGGATAAATCTGGATTCAATCACATGCTACCTTAGCTAATTCATCAACCCATTTCTCTCTCCCTTTCTCTCAGACTCTGTAAGACTGTCACCCATATTTCTAGGGTTTTGAACTTCGAACTTCGAACTTGGATTTCACCGTAAACTGTGGATTTGGAAGAAGAATATGAACCATCATACAACGGCGAAGAAGAAGGGGGTTATAGGCGTGGGTTGTGATCAATATAAAAATAGAGAAATGATAATTTGAGATTAGATAAATTTTTGGGTTAAGAACATATATTTTGAGGGTAATTTTGGTATTTCAAAAATTAATATTGATGACATCAGTTTTGATCTTGAACTATTCTAACGGCCGTTAGTTAGAGGGGGTTGTTATAAGTTTCAAATGCTAAGGGGTTTCAATGTAATTTTTGAAATATGAGGGGATGTCCGTGTAATAAAACCAAATATCAAGGAGTGTCAGTGTAATTTATCCTAAAAAAAATTACTTTTTGATATTTATTTGAACCGTGGCGGGCCACCGACCACTCGCTCATTCATGAACATTGTTTTGACAACGTTGAAGAAGCAATACCACTACAAAGAACAACTCATCACTGCACTAATGTCATTAAAGTTTTGGCAGAAGTAGTTGTGTAGAAAGAAACACTCTTGTAGAGATGGCAGTGGATAGAAGAAAAACGAATATTCGTCCAAATGAATATTTATTTAGTTTGGATTTGGACGGATACGATAGAAATTGAGACGGGGAAGGCGACAAGGATTAAAAATTTGGAATAAAAATTATACCCGCTACCGAGGGTGGACCAATGATGGATGGAGATTTTTTATGCGAATATATAGATGGAGACTACACCCTCCGCCCCAACTTCGGTCCATTGACATTCCTGCACTCTTGCAATGACATTTGTCATCTATAGACTTTAGACAATAGTTTTGAACACCATACCATCCATAGATTGAAGAAAAACATAAAACAACTAAACAAATGAAGATATCGTCTCATCACACAATCAAATTACACATTTTTCAATGATTATCAACCCCGACAATGTTGCACAAATTATGTTATATTTGCTTGTGTGGTAGGTGGTGTAAAAAACTACAACATCTCCAAAACATTCATAATCCGATTTTGATTAACGATTCCTTAAAAAAAAAATAGTCATTCGATTCTCCTCATCAACCTATATAGTGTAAAAAAAATTTCCTCAATTACTTGCTTGTGCTTAAAATAATTTATTAAACTCTGTTGATCACCGGATGCAAAACACAATGCTCGCTCTTAATCTGACCAATTGTGATGTTTGAATGTATTGGAGTGAATATACATTTTGGCTAATCTCGAAAATATTATGTCCTTTGATGTATCGTGCTGAAGTTTTTAATCTAAATGTCTACATCGGGCTGGGCTGGTTCCCCAGCTAAGTAGCGTAGGCCCACCTGTGGTCCGGGATGTTCATTGGTCATTGGCAGGAAATGAAAATGGGCTGGTGAACAGCTACGCCATAGGGATAGCCCAGGAGGCCATTCAGCAGGCTATTCAGTGGGTTGCCTTTAATGGGGTTAAATGATCCAACAATAAGTGAAATATCTGTTTTTTGATAACTGTAAGATCATATAAAGTGGGGGTACTGAACTTATAATTACAATAAATAAATAAAAAATTGAAGTTGGGAATCAAAAATCACTTTTACATAATCTTTTCATCAAACTTCTTGTCTTGTGGAAAATTATTTGTTCAATTCAACTCATCATTATCTTGTCGTAGTTAATACTTTTTATAAAATACTTTTTATAGAGAAGAAGTAAATAAAGTGTTTAATGTTTTGTTTGATATGATGAAAAAATTCAAAGATGCAAAGATAGACAAAACATCATATTTGACCAAACTTATGTATCATCGAATAGGATATGAATTCAGAATTATGATTAAAAATAAATAAAAAGAATGTGCAACAGTAACGTCCTCGGCATTTTCATTTGTTTTTATTGTTAGTCCCAACATACATTAGCATGCAATGTCAGTTGAGAATATTCCACCTAGCAATTCCAATTTCCTTTTATGTCTACAATTGCTAATATAGATGAAATATAGATATTGTTTCGTAACGATTTTGAGAGTACTTTTTATTTTTAAAAGACTTGTAATGGAGTAAGAATAAAACAAAACTATTTATTGTAATACACTGAACTTGCAGCTTGAGATTCATTACAGAAGTTCATGAGATATCCACCTTTTGAACATAGCGGCACATTCTTGGGGTTTGTACTCTGGAGCTGTGTGGCCTCCTCCCTGTAAGAAGAATGCGTCAATTTTCACAAAAAGAAGTCAAAAAGGGAAAAAGAATCTTAGCTTTCTCAAACTTAAAAACAGAAGTGATTTCCTACCTTCACTGTTGCAAATGTCATCTTATTGGAGTAAACCCTCGTATAGCTGCACATTAACAATGACAAAAATTTCAATACTCAGCTATTCTAAAAACATAATCTCATAAAGTGTAGTTCAACGTATGAGATTTGTCTTTGAGGGTGGTAAGATATGTATAGTTTTTACTCATGAAGAAACTATTTTTGTAACTCAAACTTCCATCAAATAATATTTTTTTTGAATACCCACCCAGCAATTTGGCCATTGAATAACCAAGATCGCCATTCTTCAATAACCGGATAGTTTAAAGATCTTATCCATGCTTCTGTGGACTGGAATGGAACAAGCATATCGTGGTCACCGCTGTATCAACAAACAAAATTTCACCATATATAATTATCTACATGTGTGCATCTCAACTTAATAAAGAAACTTTTTTATTTCTTTCTAAACTTATGGATAAAATATAACACAAATCTTATTGAATAAAGTACAGTAATATTACCTATATATAAGAGACCGATAACCCTTCCTGCTGAGGTTTATGTGATAAGGTATACTGTCCCAGATCAAAGTCTGTTCATAAGGTAAATTAGAGGCGCATCTCTCCCATTCCCCTATGCTCCCCTGTGCTAAAGAATTTTATAGTTCATTTCATTGTTATTCTGAAACTAAATATTTTCTTCAAAAGAAATCATATGGACATACCTTTCGGATATGGAGTGCTTCTTGGACATTTTTGTCATTACACCAATAATAAGAAAGCTTATATCCATCAATCTACAACCATGGAAGATATATTTGTAAAACAATTGAAGAAGCCACTACATTATTTCCATGAAATAATCCACAATGACCCCTTCAAGTCTTTGAGTGATGGGAGTCCCGTATAATAGGGTTGAGAGAAATAATGTTAATATGTCAGTAGTACATAGGTAGCTATTTGGTCCAATATTTTGAGGTTCCATTCAAACGAGTCTAGTCCTCAAGTGAGGACTTCTAATTACAGACATGTTCTCTCGATATTTAAATGTAACATCAGAACTAAATGATAGATACAATTGGATATCCTTATTTTGAGCCCCCCAAACGAAAGATTAAAGAACATAAAGAGAAGAATTATGGGTGCAAGTCAAAATAATTCTTCATATCTCAATGGAAGCCATGGTTAGAATATTAACTTGCGACTTTCAAATGCCTCATAAAATGAATTGATCCAATTTAAATGTCTTAAACTCCAACAAGAGCAATACAACAAAATGAAGAAAATGTAAAAAGAAAATAAAAAGACTTTGCAATTATTCTTCAAATTGGCTTAATCTAAATGGGCATTCCTCACTCATCAGTATGTTCGTGCAAGTATATGTTCAGAGGATTTATGAAGACTTACACGACAATAAAATGCAGAAACAGATGATTGAGGATTGTGGAGCTCTGTGATTCTCTCATCAAGAAATCTCCTCCTACCAAACCATTTGTGTGGCCTTGGGGAAGCAAAACCACAGTTGGGTTCTAAAATATGTGCCATTTCAATTCCACTAGTACACTGTAAACGTGCTTAATAAAGTTTAGATCATCAAGGTGATTACTCTGAAAGTAATGACAACGTTTGCAAAAACAAAAATAGAAGGCAACCTGATTAAAAGCTTCAACAAATTGTAGACACTTTGTATTGCTTGGATCTACATTAAAATAATTTCCTCCACAACTCCTCTTAAGTGACTGTTGAAAAGAAAAAAGCATAGACCATTCAATTTCATAGCCAATGAAATTAACATTCTTACACAATTTATGAGATAGTTTTGAGGGCAAGGGAAAGGATTTTTTGATTCAAACTAACCTCGTAGAGTTCATCCGAAATAAGTCCCATTCCATGAGCAAATGGGATCTTAAAATTGTCTTCAGCCAGAAAAGTTCCGGCGTTTCCAAGTATGTATCCCTGAAACCATTTTACAAACGACTACTAACAATTTCGGGCTTCATTAAGTGAAAAATATATTAAAAAACTAGTTTCTCAAAATAAAGAAGGATTTCAAGAATTGCAAACCTGGAGATTAACAAATGGTTCAATGCCTGCTTCATTTCCTGCATAGCAACAAGGTTATGGTTTACCAAACATAAAGTGGAGTAATATTTCAAACACCATTCTTAATGACCTTACCATTTGAAATTAGTTGAGCGATAATTGGAACAGTTATTCCTGTGTATGATTCTCCCCCAACATATAATGTGTTTGAAAAGAACTCGGGATGATCAATCAGCCACTACAAAATAATAAATTGTTATTTAGTTAAGAATTACTCCATAAAAATCAGATTTTGTTTTGAAGTTTTTTTCCGTTACTGCACTTGTTTTATTTATATCAGGACAACTGTTCCTCAAACCTTCATGTCTATAATTAAGAAGATACAGTAAGTTTAAACCATTAAAGGAATTAGTTCACAAAGTACCTTTCTTAGAAATTCATAGGCTTGGTGGCATGATTGAATGTCTGTAGACCCAGAAGCAAGTGGAGTCCTTCCATAGGAGAATCCAGTACCAACGGGCAAATCTACAAAAATTATGCTCGCCACCTGAGGATTTCATTGTGACCAAAAAAAAAACACTAAGGATTTAATTGCCATGGACAATCCAAATTCAAATCAGTTGATATGATAACGAATGCTTAAAAAAACCCTATCCAGTACAAAAGACTCTCCTCCACGGCAAAGTTTAAAAGATTAGTGTTAAGATGTCTTTCCCCATTCTCGAAAGGCCAATAATCCTTTACTAATCATAGCAATCTGTTTCGACCACCTTAACTATAACTTTATTTTGTATTATCCTCCAAACTATTATTTGCATTCACCACTATAGTTCTTAGGTTCGGATTATTCGATAGTGAACGTTCCTTACAATTTGACCAGACAATTGTGTCATTTTACTTCATTCAATGACACGTGAACATTTACCCGAGAAAAAAATATAAGACTTTTAGTATTTAAGTAGTGTAACAATAATTCAGGACAATTTGAAAAACTTAATAGTTGATATCAAGCCCATAATTAACAAAGGATTCAAAGTGTAATTCGCCATGACATGCATAAGACTTTACCTTCGTCCATGAGTTTGCATTTAACACCAATGTGGGCAAGCTCCCATTATACTCCACTGCCTCGAAATACAGGGGACCTGCAAAGGCAGATTAATAAATAATCAATTCAAAAAAAAGATTAATAAATAACCTTATCAAATCATATCAACAACTCTAATCCATGTGAAAATATTCATTATCATGCGTGGTTCAATGATAACTCAAAATTTGAGTAAAATAAACGCCATTCGTACATAGTTCAAAACAACCTAACACAATTTCTGGTCTAATTTGTAGTCGTAATACATTCCGTCTTTTCACCTTAGTAGTCCTATGCATAGTCAATACTATAGAGGGATGTAGAATACGAGAAACACCACACAATGTCCACAATGTGAGAAAAAAGCATAATTGGAGGGTCAAAGTACAATTTCCAAAGATAAATCAGTCACATCCCTGTATGAATTTGTAAAATGTCCTATTTTGTGAGATTACTTAAAAAAATTACCTATTTCGTAGATGAATCCACTTAAAGCAGAGCAGCCGGGGCCTCCGTTGAGCCAAAGAATGAGAGGGTCCTCTCTAGGATTTGTCTCCGACCTCACAAAATAGTAGAAGAGTTGTACATCTTCTGATTCGTCCACTCCTACATACCTGATACACTAGCATGATAAAAATTTATGTACTGTTTTGTATTTTTTTTAAAAACATTTCGAAGTAAAATGACAATTTCATCAAAAAAAATTTAACGTAGGGTACGTGTAACGACTCACACTTAAAAATTGTGGAGTAATGTTATTGGAATCTTAAAAAATGATTTAATTTGTTGACCTAATTCACTGTGACCATTGAATTGGCTGTGAACTTCATCAAATATTAAAACTTGATATAAATCATTAGGTCAACAAATTATGTCAGATTTTTAAGTCTAAATAATATTACTCAAAATTGTGAGGGGCCTAAGGGTTAAAAAATCAAATGACTAATTTATGATAAAAAAAAAAATCATTAACAATTTAGATGTTATTTGTTTGAAGAATCATATAAAAATATATTCAATATTTAAGGGACTAAAATGATGCAATTAAAATATTGATAGTTAAAATGAGATAAAACCCATATTTTGAGAACCTTTGATGCAATTAACCCTTCACTTTATAAAAATGATTTAGATTTATCATCATATGAAAATAATATGTTTATATACTAGTCATAATCATCCCTGAAGGCACTATAAAATCTAAAATTCGATGGTTTAAAAAATTGATCCTACTATACATTTCGAAGTAATTATTTAATTACAGCATTTAAAATTAATTTCTATCTATTATTTTTTTTAAAAGTAGTGTCAAAATTTTCTCAAAATACATCACTCGACAAAATTTTCTTAAGATGTGTACATTATGAATAATGCATGAAATAAAATTTGTGTCAAGTTATGTTAAATGATTGAATATATAATATAATTAGATGATGTGATTGATGTCTACTGGGGAGAAAAAGTCTTTGGGATAAAATTTCGGATATGCAGATAATTTATTATATACTCGTCATAATTTGTGTTTGAAGACATTATAAAACATAAAATTTTAGCGTTTAAAAAATTAATTTTATTGCACTAAATTTAAAATTAATTTATTTGCTTAAATTATTTAAAATTAATTTCTATCTATTATTTTATTAAAAATAAAGTCAATTTTTTTTCAAAATACATAATTCAATATAATTTTTTAACATGTGTCTATTATTGTGTATGAATAATATATGAAATAAAAGTTGTATTAAATTATAAATTAACTAAATATTAAATGATCGGACATATAATAGAATAAGATAATGCAATATTTTTTTGAAGGAAAATATATAGGATAAAATTCAACTTATTAGCTGGTTTATTATATATATATATCAAGCACACACATGGCTCAGAGTTCGTCCATTTTATCTATCTCAAATAAGGAAAAACTGAATCAAACAGGGGTCAATTGAGCCCGAAAGACGGTGCTGACCGTTAGGTAGGAGCTCTGGTGAGCAACGATTGCAACTCTTTAAGATGATAGGAAAAATGAAAATCCCGAAGAAGAAGACTTCAACTATTCCAGTAAAAGGGGACAATTCAAATGCTTCATAGGCGAGTCGACTCGGAAACAAAAAATGAAAAAATAGACATTGTTCATAAAAAAATTCACAAAATTATTACCTTGATCGATGAAAAAATTACTGCATAGAAACTGAGAAGTAACACAGCAAAGAAATAGGAAGTCCTGAGCCTGACTCACCCGGTTTCGAGTTGAAAAGGAAGGGGTCCTTGAAATCCTGGAAGAAACTCCACTCTTGAGTGAGAAACCGCAGGCTCCGAGCATGAACAGACTCGTAAAATCTGAATAACCAAAAACAGAGTGCAGAAAATTGAAGTTTGGCCGGCTGCCTTTGAATGTGATAATGCCATTTTCTTTGTCATGGTGTGTGTTTAATGGATCAAAGTGGATGGTGAGTATGTGTGTGTGAAGAGACGTCGCAGATAGAGTGGTTGGTTATAAGAATGGGCTAATCTCAATTTGCACGCCAAAAATCATTCAAATTTTAATTTGTACCTTCAAAGTTTAAAAATATTAATTTACACTCTAAAATATAAATTCATATTAATGTACACCTAGAACTAACTCCGCCTATTTTGTCAATAAAAAAGTTTGAACTAATTATAAATTGTACCCTTCAAAATTTAAATATTTCACATATGATCCAAAAACAATTTCATCAATTAATAGTTATTAAATAGCTCTCAATTGTATTATGTCATAACATCTTCGTGTCGTGTTCGAGTAAAAATAATTACTTTTTTTTGCCTAAAATACTCGTTAAATAACTATTTTATGTCTACAGTTAGACAAAAATCTTTTGATTATTCGATCAAATTAAAGTTAGATACAAATAATACAACTATAAACAGAAAATAGTTCTTTAATAAATATTATGAGCAAAAAATAGGTATTTTTAATTTTAAAAAATATTATATAAATTGTCCTTACTTTTAGTTGCATATTAATATTTATTTATATCTTTCAGAGTATAAATTAATATTTTTAAAATTTAAAAGTACAAATTAAAATTTGACGGATCTTTCCGTGTGCAAGTTGAAATTACTATAATGATTGATGTGAAACTTACCTTAAATTTTGGACTTAGCTCCCTAGCATCTTGACTTTGAGGATGTGAGCTATCCAACACTGACCAAATATAAACTAAAGAGATGAACTATCCAACCAATGAGCATACCCATTCTAATTGGTCCGATAATTTGAATCAACGTCCGGGTAGTGATTGATTATTCCGATCTCGTTATTGAATTGAAACGAGAATTGTTGTTTAAATTGAGTTTAATAAGTACCATCGGTATAAAGATAAATTAACTTTGAAAAAATGCAAAGTGGATCACTTACTTCGACTGACGGGGTCCGACTTCTCTACTATTAATTTTTAACAACAAAGGTGTTATTGATTAAAATAATATCGTTTTATATTAAAACGATATCGTTCTATTTAACAAAATAATTTTATTGTGATACAAAACAATATTGTTTTAATCAACACCACCTTTACTGTTAACAACAGAGGATATATAGAGTCATCTTGTCTCAACTCTCTATCTCTGCCACAGTATACGTTGTCTTTGTATGGAGTCATCTTGCAAACTGTGTTCCCAAGATATATGGTTGAACTTGAATCAATTGCCATCTCTGTGTCCGGGGGAGCCGGATTCACGGCAATCTTCTCCGTTTTCATTGCCATCTCTTCATCTATTTTGTTATCCTCCACTTTCTCAACTCTCAATCTCTGCCACGTTAGAGACATTTGGTTAACTAACGTTCTTGAATAACCCATGAAATGATAGCGATGCTTATCGTCTGTAGTGAACTAGGCCGGTAAATGAAAGATGTAATAATGCAGTTCAGCAAAACATTTATGGATTTCCATTCATACCAGGCATAGCCTAATTTCATGCAGGCCGATGAAATTAAAATCAATTCATTGGCGGTTTATCAAATGACATCCAATTTCTTTTATCATTTCAAATGATTGTATGAATTTTTGAATGACCCGTATTCCAAGGGAATTGCTAGTCTTATGGTGTTACCAGTGGCTTCGTTCGCCATACTCAGGGGTCTCCCACCAAGGCCGCGTTTGAGGAGCTTCTTTTTAGGGCCAGAGGAGTTGATTTATCTCTCCTCACCGACCTTGAGAGGCGGTGCCGATTCGATCACCTCCCCTCGTTCTTCATCCAGCTCGTCTTCGTCTTCAATGTATGATATGTCGTTTTTTTTCTCAATTCCCCCATTGCTTAACCCTATCCAGTCGATTGATAGCTGTGAATTTGTGTGTTGCAGTGCTTTGGGAGTGACAGGACTCGGTGCGTGGAAACATTGTAGTTTTGTTGTGTTAAAGGGTCGTTTCGTGATTATCTTATGGGTTCGGGTTGGATATGGGCCAATTTTGAAGCCTTTCTTTATCCATCATAACATGAAGCCCAAGAGAGAGGCCCCAAAGCCCAAAAAGAGAGGGGATTTTTTTGTTTTGTTTTGTTTGCTGCAGTTTTACATTTTATATATAAAAGTAGTGGGGGAAAGGGCAAAAGCAGCCGCCTACACAATTTTCTAAGGGGCTAATACTTTTCTATTGGATATTAGATATTAAACTGATGAAAATAAATAGTATATTTGATTTTTGACTAGGAAAATACTATGTAAGTCCAGTTTGTAACATAAATTTTCATTTCAAAGCAACATGAATCATTGGATAAATAAGTTTCATCAATTTTTTTTAAATGAGAACTGATGATGCACAAATCGGTCTTTATGCAAGATTAGCAGTCAAGTGTATCAAGAGACATAATTAATGAGCAATAAATAGGTAATCAATGGCAGATCAATGACAAAACAGTAAATAATAGGTTAATACAGAGATTTATAGTGGTTCGGTCTTGGTGACCTACTCCACTCTTGGGAACGACAACGGTGATCTGGTGCTCTTTATTAATAAATAATAGTCACCGGAGAGTTTACTCTGGAGAGTTACAGTGCTTTGAGGGAGAGAGAGATGTGTGTGATCTTAAGGTGTAGAGATCTCAAGGAGATGTTCATCCTCGTCATCTTCTTCCATGTGGAGAGGGGCTTACATTATATAGGCTCACCAAAGCGGTGACGTGAGAAAAAAGTCTTTCACTACATTGGTAAGTACAATTTTGGTAGGAGTAGACCTCTTTGGTAAGCACAATTAAGGTAGAAATAGATCTCCGTATCCCGATGCTTTCTCCCTCGTATCCCTATTCCATCAGAGGAGGACTCTGGATTGGATAGGTATCTGAATCTGGACCTGTGTTGGAGTCAAAGGAGGAGCAAGGAGAGACCAAGGGAGCCTTGGGCGGCGTTTGGCTTGGGTGACCCCTAGGCGATGCCCCCCTTTGCCTTCTCTCTTCGGCGTGGGCCTCTGGTGCTTTGGACTTCTTGGGTTGACCCAGCTTAATTGGGTCTCCTTTGGGCTTTCTTGATTTATTTAGATTGGGCTTGACCCAGTAAAATCTAGGCTCATCAGAAACCACCGATCCAAGAGTCTTTATTGATTTGAGATACAAATTTGAGTTATATAACATTGTTCTTTGGACTAAAGGCCAACTATATGTTCAAGCAAAGTCAAAATAAAAATAAAAATTAGATTTTGAGGAAAAAAAATCATATGGACCTTTTAATAAAGCTTATTAATTGACTTTTTTTAAAACAAAAAAATGTAAAAAAAAATTTCCAGAAAATTACTATCATCCTTATCTATTATTTTGTATATGTGATCTAGATGTGTGTTCGTATATAAATGATAAAATTATATACATCTATATAATAAAGTACAAGACAATTCAAATTTCAAAAGATAAACAAAATGACTTTTGTGTTTTACGGTTGAGATCTCTTTAAATTTTACTTTAGAGTTAATCTGACAGTTAATATTAACACCCCAAATTTAATAAGAAAAATAGGGTCCTGAGCATGTGTTTGGGGTGACTTTTTAAGTGCTTATAGGGTTTATAACTTCTCATGAGTACTTTAAAAAAAAATAGTGTTTAAAACCTTCCTACCACCCCCACCGTCGCCACCCCACCACTGTCGTCGCCACCGTCACTACTGCCACCAACCCACCACCACCGTTGTCGTCACCCTATAACCACCACCATCATCACCACCACTGTCGTCGCCACCACCATCCACAACACCACTGCCACAAAAACCACCACCAACATCGCCACCCTATCACTACCACCATAACTATCGTCACTTTATCCATTACCGCCACTGTTTCATAATCATCATTACCATCGTCACTATTGCCACCAACCCACCATCACCGTTGTCGTCACCCTATAACCATCACCATCATCACCACCACTGTCGTCGCCACCACCATCCACAACACCACTGCCACAAAAACCACCACCACCATCGCCACCCTATCACTACCACCACAACTATCGTCACTTTACCCATTACTGTCACTGTTTCATAATCACCATTACCACCACCATCACCATTGCCACCCCACCACCACCAGTCGTTGCCCACTATCGTCGTTAACAGTTGTTATCCACTCTCACCACACCTATTATTACCAACCACCACCGCACGTCGTCACCCACCACACCTATCACCACCACCATTTGTCATCACTCATCACATTGTCGCCCAAAAACATCTATCATAGCTCGTCACCACCATCGTCACTGCCCACCACCACAACCCATCACTGCCACAACCACAGTCGTCGCTCCACCACCAAAACTACTGTCAGCCACCATCACTATCACCCACCACTATCTAGGGGTGCAACTTGGGTTGGGCAACCCAATTTTAACCCGAACTCAATTTGAAAAAAATAGGGCTAGGGTTTTTAATACTTGGTTAGGTTTGGGTCAAAAAACTTCAACCCGAATTCAATTTGGGCCAAACTCAGGTTGAGGCATCAGGAACCCGAATTTAACCTAAACCCAAACCCGACAAATTAAAATATACATATATAAAGCATTAGCATTTTTTTTTATTTTTAATCCATCGTGCTCTGTGTTTTTGTTACTTGCTACTCTGTTATACGTGATTTGTGGTGACAGTGTGATGTTTTAAGTTTAATGTTTTTATGAGTCTAATTTCTATGTTTTATGGGATTGTGCTTTGAGATCACTAGTTTATTGGTATAAAAGTAGATGATCAATAATCATGCATTGTTATGAATGAAATATATGAATTATTTTATGAATTTGTAATTATTCCCCCTCTCTCTGTCTCTCTTGTAGTGAACCCGAATTCAACCTGAGCCGCCCGAATTAAACTCGGGGAGTACTCGGGTTGAGTTTTTCACTCCGAGGTAAGGTTAGGGTTAAAATTGAAGATTATATACCTAGGGTTGGGCTAGGGTTGACTGTCTAACTCGTCCGAGTTGCACCCTTACTACTACCACCGCTGTCATTCATGGCTACCACTATCATCATCGTCAATCAAAACCCACCATCACAATCACCATTGTCACCCACAACTACCATCATCACCATAGTCGTCGCCACTCGTTACAACCATCATCGTCTCCCACCACCATCCCTATCACCGCCCACCCTACTACAATTGATGCTTAAGTTTATTTCTCTTTCATTTATATTTGTGATTTAATTTTTGGTGTATATACAAATATATTTATTATTGACTATTTTTTTGTTACTTTATGTTTTCAGGCATATACAATAACTAATTTTTAAATATTACCACACATGTAATTAAGATTAGAGAAATGGGATCAAGTTTGGACAAAACCAAAGATAAAAATAAATATTTAGTAAAAAAATAATTTAATAGAAAAGTACTAAAAAAATGTTATCCTTAAGGCCTTCCAATTATGGACTGACAAGTTTTTTTTATCTCGAGAAAGATTGCTCCTTCCGTTCTTTTTATTTTTATTTTTTATTCAATGTTAAGTGATATTTGAACTTATTTATGCGTACCTTAATTAATTTTTCCTCGGTCTAGTCAAAGACATGTTATTCACGCAGAGATTAGTATATTCATAAAAGATAATTTTCTTATAGTCTGACCTCAAAAAATTACCAAAATTCAAACTCAAGTTAAAATTTATAATTCATCTTAGTTATCACATAAACAATTCCTAAGAATTAAAAAGATCGCTCTTTTCACAAAATAAGAGCAAAATGCCACTCCTTTTCTCTTAATTAAAGTAAATACGAATAGGATGTCACTTGTCACCTTTGATGATAAAAGCAATAGCAACATTTTGGATAAAAGAATCATATAAACATGAATAATATTATTTAAACTTAATTTATTATAATTATAAAATTAATAATTAATTTTTATAAATATAGAAGTTCATTGTCAATTTAATGATAATGATTAATTACGTCAACGATCACTCTAAGATTTTAAATGAGGTCCAAAGAGAATCTAAATGATTATGAATGGACCTAAATCATAACCCAATTTTTATTAATTGAGATATCAACATATTAGATACCAAGTCATTCCATCAGAATTAAGGGTGTATAAGCTAATTGAGAGGAGTTACTCGGGTTCGATTTGGATAATATTAGGATTGAGCTTAGCTTGTGTTTTAAATGAACTGAATTTGAATAATTTTTTTGGCTAATTTTAAAAAATAAGCATTAAAAGCTCGACTCAAACTCGAAATACTCGGCTTGTTTATATGTAAAATAATCGAGCTACTCAAGTTTGGCTTGATTTTTAAACTAGCCCAACTTGAACAATTTTTTAAACTCGATTCGAGCTAAAAAAACTTGATTCGTTTATATATAAAATAGTTGAACTACTCAGACTCGACTTGATTTCTAAACAAACCGAACTTGAATAATTTTTTAAATTCATTTAGAGAAACGAGCTTGGCAGGCTTGCAAAACTAGTCTTGATTAACACCTCTAATCATAACGAACATATATGTGGGTAGACATGATAATCATGTAGGATGAGGCAGGTTCGTATCTGGTTTTATTAGATTCGTGTCAAAAAATACTTCATTCATACTTGATTCGTTTATTAATTAGTATTTAACGAGTCATGACATATCGAATTCGTATTGTGTATGAATAATATATAACCGGCATATAAACTAGTTATATCGTATATTTTTTTTTAATTAACTTCACTCATATTCGAATTGTCTATTAATCATGTCAAGTCTACTCGTTTATTGAACGAGTTGCTCAAAAAAAATTCAAACTTTTTAAATTTATGTCTTGTTCGTGTCATTTAACCTATTATGTCTTATTTTCACACCTCTAGTCTTGAATCACCTCCCTCTCTTTTCCACCCAAAAAATAAGAAAATAAAAAAGGAAAGAAAGGAAGAAAGATAAGACCGTAGCATTGCCGATTGCAATTCACAAACAATATTTAAACAATCCCTCTGACAACCAGGGAAGAAATATGAAGAGAAGAGACGACGTCCTTACGTCTCAATGTTACACTTGATTTCATAAAGAAGACTACCCCATTCAGAAACGTCCACAAAAATCCCTTAATTAAGGATATCAAAAGACAACACTTCTTTTTGCGACAGCATAGCTTCTGCTTCTTGGGTACATCAATTCTGTCTTGAAATTAACTTTGTCTTCTCCAAAAACACAGGGCTTGTCTTCATCAATTCTACCCATCCCAACACTGCAACTCCGAGGAACACCCCTTGATTCGATAATGTTTGGCTGACTCTTGTGTTGCTGCGTATGCAAATCCATGTTAACCCTATTCCCCAAACTCCTAGTAGAGGCAATTCTCATGAGCTCTCTGAAATCTTCACTATCGTTAGACCTAGACGAGCTAGAACTGAAGCTTCTTGGCATGGCTATCGGTTGGACTGGGCCTCCCATGATGTTGCCATAACCGACTTTGTCAGCACAATTAGTCATGCTTTTTACGTACTTATCCATGGCTTTGTTCAAAACCCTAATGGGTATTGTGATGAACCGCATGAACTTGTTTTGGTGGTGCGCTTTGGCTCTCATCTTGCTGTTGTTTCTTCGTTCTTTCTTTTTGGTAGCAAACTCTTTTGGGAAGAAGAAAGTGGAGAAAATGATATGTATGTATGTGTGTGTCTGTGTTTATGATGATTGTGAGAGAAGAATGTAAAAGCTTTGGAAGCTATATAAGAAGAAAGAGAGTGTAGAACTATGTAGAGGATGCTAGCAAAGATTCAACGGCGTGGTTTGATTTGTGGGTTCTTGACTTTTGAGGCTATTTATAGTATAAATTAACAAGAATATGATTGAATTTGAGTAACAAGTATGCACAAAAGGTCGATGCGTGTGGACTTCTTCAAAGCACGCCAGTCGCCAGATAAGAAAATAGATAATAGTATAGGGATAAGAAGGGCATGCAGAGTCAGTTAAATGCAAGCATGGTAGGCCAAAATTGAAATAAGGGGTGTTATTATTCAAGACTTTGACTTTTTCTATGGCCATTCTCATCTCATTAATAATGCATTATTGGCATTTGGATTCTCTCAACTTAATTTTTTCCAATTTCTCCACAGAGTTTTTGTTGTCAATTTGGCAAAAATGGTCATGTAACGAAATTTATTAGTAAAAGATTATTACAAAGTTTAAAATATTCAATTATATTACAATCATACTCCCCTAGAGAGTGTGATAAATATCGAATCTAAGACCTCTTGTTTGTAAGAGGACAAACATGGCTATCGGACCACGTTAAGAGTTAACATTCTTTGAACTTGGATGCTATGACGTAAATCGAGAATGTAAGAAATTATGTGTTAATCATTTATATCACGTCAACTAGACTATATATTTACAAAATTTGAACTTAAAGGCTCAAGTTATTAACTTATTATCACTTAAAAGTTCATTCATCCCAACTATATTCTATATAAAATATATTTACTTTTTTTTATATATATTGGTGATAGAGATAATTATTTTGAACAAAGTTGGATTTGTCCAAAAATTAAAATAAAAGAGATTTGGCTAGTAGTTTGCTGGCTAGAAATGCTGATGTTAAAATAAAAAATAAAAAAGCTGTAAAGAGAGTGACAAACAAATTGACCCCACTACAGATTAAGACATTTACAGAATTAAATATATTAATTTGACTAAAAGATTTTTCTCCAATGAAAAATTAAATCAATAAAATATTAAAAGCAGCCACATGTATCTACGATCCACAGAATGTAGGAAGCTGAAAATACACTCAATTCATTGGGGGCCACGCAGGTGGGTCCTGTTACAAGAAAAAATATAATATGGGAAGTTTGTAGAATTTTCTTTGTTTTTTTCTTTTAATTATTATTTCTTCCGACGAGGAGATCATGAATTGGATTGATTGTCTTTTGATTCGTATTATGTTACAAATTTATTTAACTTATATATTATATTTTGTTTCAATTCATTTATTAAGTAATTTTAACAAATTTATTCATTCATCGTCTGAATTTGTTATTAATATTAAAACTAAATTAATAATTTAGTGCCAATTTCGTATTGTGTTTAAAATTATCATACCTAGTTAAGAGATTGAATTAGGGACCATCCTACTACTAAATTCATTCGGTTTAGTCAAGATGTACTAGGTGAATGATTCACCGAAATATAACTCATTTCTTTTGAACACATGATAACAGGCCTAATATTCATAATTACCACGGTGTTTAATACCCTAAAAAATGTCTTTTTTTTGTTCAACGGTCAAGGGTGTTCGGACTAGCTTGCGTTCATCTCGACTAATTTCTTTCCTGGTCCGATAAAAAATATGTCATACACGCCGGAATTAGGATATTTATGAGGAATAAATTTATCATGTTCTAGTCCTAAAAAATTGTCACCTCGACTAAAAAATGTTTTGTAGTCATAATTGTACTCAACTAAATTTGAAGTTGAATACGAATGTTCAAGGATCACCGCAAACTATTATTGAAAGAGTTGGAATTTGAATGTTAATGGTGGAATAGAGTTGTAATCGATCTACAAAGAAAATTGGATTGGTTTTGAAAAATGGGAAGAAATCTTTTGAATCTTCGTATAGGTCTCAACTAAAAATCATTATTTGCTTTGAAATAGATGTGGGAACATAGGACTCGTGGTACTTTTGCTCACCGTTCCTCCTCTACTTTGAGAATCATTTGTTATCTTGAATTGCATTTATTTTCTTTTCTTTTCTTTCTCTTTTTGGTCAGCTTGAATTATATTGAGTTTTTAGCCACGTAAGTGAATTTCGATTTATCTAATGCCTGTAATTTATGTGTAATTATTTTAATTCAAAGTTTGCATTGTAATTGTAAATTACAAAGTAGCAGGTATACACGAGAGGCAGACAAAAATTTAAAAAGGGTAAATATCGCAATCAGTTCTCAAAACTGTCCCCTATTTTGAAATGACTCCTTTCTATTGTTTGAATTTAGTCATTCAACTTTCAATTTCCTATCAATATAGTCCTTCCGCCCATTTCACCTGTTAAAGCAAATGAAGGCAAGTCTAAATGTGTTTATCATATGATTATCCACCTCATTTGTCTTCTTTTGTTCTGACGAATGAAATGGGCAGAATGAATTTATTGACATGAAGTTAATAGTTGAGAAATTAAATTGAGATAATTTAAATTTTAAGAAATTATTTTAAAATAGGAGGCAAGGTTTAAAGATTGAGCAATGCAACACAAATTTGAAAAATTAACTTGATCAATCACTGTCGTTGATTTAATTGTGGGTCCTAGTATTTATTAAAAGTCACAACTTATTCAATAATTATGATTCATCAAGTTAGAAAATCATATCTACTTTTTCAGTACTAATAATAATATTTCTCTTAAAAGAGATTAAGCATCATGTTTATCTATACTACTATAATACTACTATAAAATGTCAACAAAAGTGAAAAACTTTTGATTGACTAAATTAACCTTAACAAAAAATATAAAGACAACATTATCTCTTTTGTAATATTCATGTAGACTTTTGGGCAGCTCTCAACGCTCCACATCTTCAATGCTATATATCATCAGGCAATCTCAATACACAGTGACAGATGCAATTCCAATTTTGCCCTTGTTAAGTTTATTCCTCGTTGGTTTAGGCAGTACTCATAGTGAGGATATTAGTTAATGCAGAGATATTCAATGAATATACAAGAAAATGGAAGATGAACCAAATTAGCCCTTCTCTATTCTCGCTCGCTTCACATGTTACTAATCACGTTGGTTTATTTATAGGAATCACTCTTAGAAATTCTTTTGTTTCACCAATTCAAAGCTTTTGCCCTTGCCTCTCTTCGTTGCAGAATTAACATGCTTTTAGTGGATTTTGGCTCACAATGTGGTGATTGAATCTCCGGTTTACTTCGTTGTCTGATCTCTCTCGAGTTAAGTTCATTGATGTTTTACTTTTGAAATGTTAGGATTCTTTCATATGTATTCAAATTTTATGTGATTCCTTCTCAATTATGTTTTCTATACTATTTTTTCTTAATCTCAATTCATATTTATTAGCAAAAAATGTCAAAGTTTTGTGATTCCTTAATTTTTAGCCTTTCCTTTGTTTGGGTCATTTGTATTTTTGAATTTATGCAATTGTATTTGTGTGTTCAAATTCTTGGAATCATTGGGAGATTTACATATAACATTTCAATTTTTGACGGTATGGTAATGCTACTCTTGCTAATAAGATTCCCAATGAGGAGATAAAAAGACCTTGCAATATCTTCTTGAAGATTCATCTCTGTGAAGTTTAAGTATCAAGCGAGGTTAAGAATTGATTGACTGAGGTATCTTTAAATAAAACTTTCATGTCATATTGATTTTTAATCAGATCCTTCTATTATATATTGAAGTTAAATAGTTTTAGATTTATAATTATATATACATATTGATGAGTTGTAAATAAACAATAGATCGCTACATTCATAAAACAAGGGTTTCTATTAGCTATGAGAATCTGAAATTAGGATATCACAAGATGTTAAAAAGCTATCTGGGAGATTATGATTTTAGTTGGGATTGCTTTTTGGCAACACTACCAAAAAAAAAAACATACACAGTATCTTGATGCGTTTTAGTTCACTTGAGAAAACAACCAAGTTACTGCCAATATTATGTACACAGACTTAGTTTTCATATAATTATATATGTATTACTTTTCCACAATTAAATATAAATATTTGCAAAAATTTTGGGTTTGGATTGTCACTAAATTCTTTTGCAATGTAAGCGTGAGAAGAGAACTAGGTGAATTAATATAGTTGACATGATACATAATTTCATGGTGCACTACAATTTGTTTTTCTTTAAGGTTTTTGCCAGTGGGATTATAGCTTTGGTGACTTTTGATGGATTGCTTCTCAAAGTAGCAGGCAACTCTAATAACCTCAATACGCCAATAAAAAAGTTTTTCGTGTGAGAAAGAATCGTTTAAATTATATGTGCTAGATTACAAAACAATTAACTATTTTTGTTCTGCTTATCTATACCAACTTTCCTTGCAATGCATGGGTATTTAGACTGTGTACAGTTCTTTCTTGATCATCATGTTAATGCGTCATCTGTGGCACATTGCACTTATATGTTGTGTCTGGGGAAATTTGAAATCTGTCAGGCAAGGATAGTTTGAATTTATTTAGGTTGAACCACTAATATTCATATTTTTCAGATCCCCCATTTAATAATGATTGGTTGACATCAAACTACATTTAGTAATAAACAGTAAATTGTTTTTTTGGTGTTCAACCATTGGGTGATTGACATAGATAGTATTATAGGCTGTCTTTGTGCACATGCTTAATTGAAATCTATATTCTTTTTAGGATGGTTCTTCTAGATGTAGCCAGGATGTTGTCATGGGCTCGGCTTGAGCCACTGATAGCACCCAATGCTGCTCCGTGATCCCAGTGTTTCCTCCTCCTAACCATTAAATAGAAACAAGCACCAACAATAACACTGTGACATTTCTATATAGAGAATGTGGGTAGTGGTGCTCAATAACTTTGCTCCGATGATACTTGATACTTGTATTATTTACCTAGAGAGAACTAAACAACGTGCACCGATAATACTTGATACTTGTAACATTTACTTGGAAAAAGCATGTACGGTAACTGTTGGAGGGTTGCTCTTTCTTTCTCTCTGGATTCACAGTTTCCAGATTCACATATTGTCCCCCTTTATAGCATGGTTGGGTTTAATGTGTGTTTTTACTTCGGTTTCATTCATAACTTGGATGATTACAAGGCTATTATCCGCTTTGTTTCAATTAAAAGCAGTTTCATCCACCTATATAACTCTCTGAATAACCTTCATTTATCAAAGGAAATTTTAGTTTTATTTGATAAGTTTGCTTCAGATAATCTTATATATCCTCCTATAATCGATGTTCTCACAAGCTTTTTTTATAGTTATATCACCTCAATAGTTTCTTGCAAAGGTTTCTAACTATGGTCCAAACCAAGAACTTCACTTACCAAAAAAATATATGTTGAAGTAATTCACCATTTTCATTTTTGTGAGTATGTCTTTATACAATATATATCGAATTCTTCAGTTACAACCATTTATAGGATACATTTTTGCTTTGAACATGCAAGGGGAAGATCACCTCTAATTATTCTTCATTTGTAGATTTTAAATACCTCAAGTAATTTTTCGATTATGGTTGCAAACTATATATGATGAATATTGATATATTATGGAAAGTCGAGAGGAGAAATATAATCAAACATATACTAAGTTTTTTTTATGAAAAATCTTCATTGACCTATTCATATTTCTTAGATTAAAAATTGGTTATCTACTTTATTGGGTTGAGAAATGCTTTATATATGGAGGTTGGCCGTTGTGAGTTGTTAAAATTTCCCAAAATGGGATACCATTCAAAATTTTTTAAAGAAGTTTTTTCCCATCACTTGTGGTAGACACTATGGACTGACTACTTCAATAAGATTCTATCATTTATCTCTCTAAATTCTTCTCTCAGCATCCACGTTTGACGTCAAATTTTTACTCCTCCTCGCCATTTGCTTTGTTTTGTCTTTTTTCTTGGATATGTGTGGCATGTTATGCTGCTTTTTTACTTCTCTGTTACCTACGTTGGCTCATCAACTTTCATATTTGATTTTGTTGTTTATGCTTGTGTTAGACAGTATCACCTTTTTCAAAATTTTATTTGTTTTTTACATGAATTTATTTAGTTAATTATTTGGATTCATATTTGTAGACTTAAGCAGTAGTGTATCTACTTACATGTTGAAATTCGTGAAACTTTCCCATATTGATCCCGAAATTTCTACAAAAAATAATTTACAAACATATTTCACTGTTACACCTTAAATTTCAAGATGGAATAATAATAGTGACCAAAATATACAAACTGGTTGCTAATGTTTCAATCTTGCACATTGAAGTTAGGGTAAATTATAGGAGTTCTCAATAAATTTTTCCTTCAATGTTTTTTTATACCTATCTTTTGCTTGAGTATGACCATTTCGAGTTTGAGGAAACGCCAGAAGATTTTTTATGACCATTCCGAACTTATGGAGACACTTTTTTTTCTTGTACAGAAATGGTGCAATGTTGTAATATATGATACATTGATCCACGTGTAACGTACGTGTGCACTTAACTGGTCCTTAAAAAAATGGGGAAAAAAATGCGGCAAGTGGGCTCATTGTTACAGTACAAGTTTACTATGAAAAGAGGCCCATTCTCAATATTATGATTGGGCTTCAAACCCATCAATCAAATAACTAAACCCATCATAGCATTTCCCATTCTTTCCGTCCCATAACAGAGACGTCACATATTATTATTCACCACACAATCATGGTATGGAAGTCGACAACACACATAGTCTCTCTCTCTCTCTCTCAAAAAGCACTTAACTTTGCCTTGCCAGTGACCAATGACGGGTGTGGGGATCAAAATGGCGATGGCCTCAATAGCTATGATGTGGTACACGTGTCAGGCGGGCAGCAACCTCCACCCTCTCATTCTAGTGCCTGGAAGTGGCGGGAACCAACTGGAAGCGAGGTTAACCAGAGACTACAAACCCTCAAGCTTCTTCTGCAACCGGTGGAACCCAATTAGTAAGGAGCAGAATGGTTGGTTCAGGCTCTGGTTTGACCCAAGCGTCCTCTTAGCCCCATTCACCAAGTGCTTTTGTGAGCGCATGATGCTTTACTATGACTCCGACTTGGATGATTACCGAAATGCCCCTGGTGTTGAGACCAGAGTCCCTCACTTTGGTGGAACCCAAGCTCTGCTCTACCTTGATCCTCATCTCAAGTAAGTTCCTATATCCTCTTGTGCATTGTCAATGTCATCAGACTCATCACATTTTATGGTTTGGGGTTTGCCACATGATTTGTATTCAATAAGAAGAACCTATTTGTTTACCGGCTTTAATTATGTGAGATTATAAAAATGAAATTATTATAATTAATCTTAAAATATTATGTAATTTAACTTCATGGAATCATAAACGTTACTACCCTCGAACGTAATCATATTACTATTCATCCATCCATGAGTTTTGAGCTCAAGAATCAATTTCGAGCTTATAAAGGAAAAAGTTGAGTGCCTTTACTCTGACTAAAGTCTAATACTTTATCGTTTTGACTTCAAGAATAAAACTTTTTTGTTCTTATTTCTTTTACTATATGAAATTTTCTTATTTGCGGTTTGGTAGAAAAGATTGAAAATTTGAAGGAAAGAAAATTGTGAGTGATATAGTTTCCATTCTTAAGGGGGAAAAAATATTATTTTTCTTTATTTTCCTGATGAAAAAGTTGAAGGATAAATTTTCTATTATAGAAAAGTGGAGGGCAGGAAAAAAATTTATATACTGAAATCACTACTTTGTCCCCATTGTAAAAAGTTTTGTATCTATCACTTCCTCTCCCTTTTTTGCGAATTTGTGCATATGAAATACATTTTAACGTGTGTGTGTGTGTATACAGTGGTTCTCCCTGCTTCTATTTTTAAGGAATTGCGTAGAGTTTTCAGTTAAGTATAAACATCTGTAAAAAAAAAAAAAAATACATTAATGTGTGTGATTGTGCTATTATAATAATAATAATTATAAAGGGCATAAACGTAAAATCAATCTTGATGTGTAGTTGGTCTTTCTTTCCGTTGATTTTTCGCCCGAAACCAGAAAGAAAAATTTTGGTGGGTGGAAGTCGTGGCCTTTCCCTCTCATTTTCCTCATCCTCCCATTTTCCAGTTAAACCAAACAACGGAAAATCACCATTTCCATTCAATTTGCACTGCCAATCTCCAGCCCTTACTCTTTTTTAAACCAAAATTTAAATTTGGATAAAAAATTTCATAAAAATCTCCTCCAATGTTATATTCAAATTTTTACTCAAATCGAGAAACTCAAACTTTTACTTAAATCACCCATAATTAGATTTCTTTTAAAGATCTAATGTTTATATTTTATCATTATTTAAATTTAGATTTGTCCTCATTTAAATTTGAATCTGTTCTCTTTTAATTTTAAGTTTCTCGATCGGAGTGTTTTCTATTAAATTAAGCTTTTTTACTTAAATATTGACACAAATTTGGATAAAAAATTGAGTTAATGTTAGAGATGCTCTAAATGAACTTACTAAAACCCAATTGCTGAATTGACTTTAGACTTATCTAACTTCCTGGTTTTATGTTTTATTGATAGTGGTCCTTTATAGGCAACTCTGGGAACGTAAAACCTCAATTGTTGGATCAATTGGTTGAGCCAGAACCATCTCATTAATTTGGAGAGAAGCAATTCTCGAATTCCACAGCAACTGTCAATGTTAAATCGATACAGCTATTTTTCTCACCGAGTTTTAAAAGTACAACAATCCTATAACTGAGAGCTAGAAGATCATGGGCTTTGTCGTTACACGCTATTTAATTGAGGAAACTGCATCTTTTTCAGCCATTGCGGTACCATAATGACATTCTCAATCAAGAATGGGTTATGCATTCAACCATGGTGTCTTTCTATGAACAAGGGAACCTATTAATTATATGGCTGCCCTGGAAAAAAAAAACCCAAGAAAGATGTTGAAATGGCTGAAGGGTCAGAAATAGCCAATGCACTCATATCTTGTATTGCACAGATCCCACTACCTATTCGATAATAAAGCCCTCCATCAAGAGATTAATCCTAAATGAGTTATTCTCTCAGTTCTCAATGCTCCGTAGAAGTAGAACTGGAGTGTATCAGGAATAAATTCTTGGGTGATACATTTGTTTTAATAATTGTGTCGTTTTAAGTTAAATCAAGAAATAAATGTTCCATTTGGCAGTGAACTATATAATTTCTTTTCAATTGTCAAGCGGAAGTTGATGGGATTGAAATTCTGATTCTCTTTTGCAGGCACATTACAGCATATATGTCATCCCTTGTAGAATCTCTTGAAGAAATTGGGTATGTTGATGGCAGAACCCTCTTTGGAGCCCCCTACGATTTTCGTTATGGCTTAGCAGCAGAAGGTCACCCCTCTAAAGTTGGTTCCAAGTTCCTTCAAGATCTGAAAAGTCTAATAGAAGAAGCAAGCACTTCTAATGGGGGCAAACCAGTAATACTTCTCTCCCACAGCTTAGGAGGCCTATTTGTCTTTCAACTGCTTAACCGTAACCCGCCTTCCTGGCGCCAAAAATATATCAAACACTTTATTGCATTGTCCGCGCCATGGGGTGGCACAGTCCAGGAAATGCTCACTTTTGCTTCGGGAAATTCGCTTGGAGTACCCTTAGTTGATCCATTGTTAGTAAGAGCAGAGCAAAGGAGTTCTGAAAGTAACTTATGGCTTATGCCCTCTCCTAAACTATTTGGTCATAAGCCACTTGCTGTCACACCAAATGCTACATATTCAGCATATGATATTCCCCAGTTTCTTGAAGACATTGGCTTCCACGAAGGAGTCCATCCTTATAAGTCTCGAATTTTGGCTTTGATGGAACGTCTTCCAGCTCCTGAAGTGCCTATTACATGTATAATTGGGAGTGGCGTTAGGACGCCAGAGAGTTTGTTTTATGCAGAATCCGGGTTTGATAAGCAGCCGGAGATAGTGTATGGGGATGGTGATGGTACGGTGAATATGGTGAGCTTGTTAGCTGTTGAATCAGAATGGGGTGAGAATAGAAATCAAACCCTTAAGGTGATTAGAATTCCTGGGGTTTCTCATACTTCCATACTGGAAGATGATACTGCACTCCGTGAAGTAGTTGGAGAACTTCATTGTATTAATTCTGACATTATGAGGACAGTTGGTTCAAGGACTTCATAAACGTTAGGGGCTGTCTAGTTGTAGCAATCTACAATCATCGAGCTCAAGAATACACCATGAGCACACTATTGTTCGTTCAAGGAGTTTAATATAATATTATACGTTCTTATGGTATGGTGTAGAAATTCTTATTTATTTCATGAGAGGTGTATATTTGGTCTTATTGACCCCTAAGGCTTTTAGTTATGTACTCTGGTCGGGGCTTTACTTTCAAGCTAAACCTTCTAAAATACAGAACTTATCAAAGGCTACATCGGTAATTCCCTGTAATGATTTGAGATAGTGACTCCTAGTCGAACCTGGATGATATTCTTCAAATAAGGAACAATAAGTGTACAGTGCAAAATTGGTTCAATATACAAGTGTTCCATTTTATTAGGCTATTTATCACTTCGAACATTATGACGCAACAATCACTTGAGTGCTCAAAGCCCGGTAGTCTATAAAGGAAATCCCTTCAAAGAAGTGATCAAATCAATGAGTCATCTGTCATTGAGACGCATAATAAATATACTTTGTCATCTCATTAGTGCTTGAAAGGCCAAGCTTTAAATATCAAGTCATTCTGAACATCAAGGGTTCTACGTTAAATACTCACAACTTGTCGTTGATCATTTATAGTTTCATGTTGTGCATTCAATTTGATGCCCTTGAAGGTTATTCTTCGTTAGCAAGGGTTATGCTTCTATATATCCGGTGATTTGATATAGGTTTTGAGTTAATGTGACAAGATAATAATCGTTTGTCATATCAACACTCTACACGAGACGCACTTTTCCAGGACAATTAATCATCGGCATCAATCACACACATCTTCGTTCCCTCGTGGTTTATTTTTAATCAGTCTTAGGGATACTCATCATTCAGTTTCGACCTATAAAAATTCAGAAATATTTTTGTTAGTTGTAATATGTCATGTGTCGATATGTGATTGACGAACTACCCACGTTCTGTCAATATAACATTCGTCAATTCGATCCCACAAGTCACTCTGATCCTCTTCCCGTAGGAGCAGGATCGACACATCGACAATGTACAGAAATCTTGTGCTTGATTTGGACAAATTTATTAGGCAAGAGCCATTCAATTTTGGATCAAGCATTTTGAAGATGGTGCCAGAGAGCAGCTAAACAATCTTTTAGAGCATCAGGAAAAATGTGCTAATTACACATTGTCCGCTCTAAGTTTTGGATTACGTTACAATCAACTCCTCTTAGTTCTAATTTCAACAAATTACCCAGTCAAAGTTTAAACATTTTTAAACCAACTGGTTTCGTACATACCTATTATATTGGATTTGAGACCCCTAAATTTATGTTGTCTTGGAGATGTTGTCGTGTACACGAAATAAAACTGCCATAAAGTGGATGGGTCGTTGGGTTGGTTTGTGTAGTTGGAACAGCCAATCATCAATATTTCGTGGTGTTTTTGGTCAGGTAAAATTGAAGGGCATCTTTTAGTACCCAATGCTCCTCAACTGCTAAGTTTTAGATTGGTGGCCCTTATTTATTTACTTTCAACGGTTAAGGGTGTCTAAGTCAATTTACGTGTATTTTTATCAATTTTCTCTCTGGTCCGTTCAAAGACAGGTCATCCACACTAACACTAGAGTATTCATACAAAAAATATCCCTCATGACCTAACTTTAAAGAATTGTTAAGATTCGAACTCAAAACATATTAGTTTATAATTCATCCATGTTATCACTAGATCTACCCTTAGAGTTGATGACCCTTATATTCAAACTAGAGGTAATCCGTGTCTGAAGATACAGTACAATATAAATGGTTTTGAGAGAGATGATGGTTGTCATTGGATGAGTCTATTTGAGACCGTTAAATAAATTTGCTGAAATTTATTTTATTTTATATTATAGATCGTTGTAATGATATTCTATGACTTTTGACTTTTTGCACTAAAATTAGGAGCTTTAACATTCAAAACTAAGTAGTGAATAAGTATTTAAAAAAAATTACAAATAAGAAATATTGTTAATTGACCAAATTTTAAAATCTAGTGAAATTCCATGGGGGCATTATAGACTTCATATATCATATATGTTCCTCCATGTAATTTTCTTGCTATTTCGGGAGAAAGTTTTGCATGAATATTCTTCATTTATATTCATGTTTAGTCTAATAAATTTTATGTTGACCGTCGATTACCAAACATAATCTTGTTTTTTTACCAAGTTTAAAATTTATTTGTGCTCATTCGATAGGAAATAGCGTATAAAATGTCATAATAAGCCGACACTTCGAATTCAAATCCACCACAATACAAATTTTTATCAATTCTTTGAATTTAAATTTCTTGTTATTAATTTAGTGAAACTCTGCAGCAAAGAATATTAGTCAAAATCTCTACTCCCAACTTCCTCTTTAATTAATAAAAACAATTCAGACACATAAAAAAAAGAGGCTAAGATTTTAGTTAGGGGTAATTTCACTTTCAATGCTAAAAGATATATTGATTTTCAATTTGTACCATCAAACAAAAAAAAATCTCAATTTACACCTTCAATGTTATGAATTGATAGTAATATGAACCTTGTCCAGACTATCGTATAAATGGAAGCAAGCGAATTACAAGTACATTGGGCATGGGTTTATGTATAAATTCATATACTGTTCGTGTGAGTTGTACATGATAGGGTTAAACTTTATTTGATTAATAAAATTTTATTTTTGATACACAAAAACCAGTGACAAAATTGATTGCAAATGAAGATGGAAATACCTTATCCTCACTCTTGAAGTATTTACATTTCATGAGCTTCAATTTATGATGGAAAATTGAACGACAATCTGGATCAAATCCATATTTAGGGGTACAGTTCGGGCGGGTTAGATAGTCAACCCTAGGTATATAATTTTCAACCCTAATCCTAACTCTAACCCTACCTCGGGTTGAGAAACTCAACCGGAGCACTACCCAAGTTTAATTTGGGCGGGCTCGGGTTGAATTCGGGTTTACTACAAGAGAGACAGAGAGAGAGGGGAATAATTACAAATTCATAAAACAATTCATATATTTCATTCATAACAGTACACGATTATTGATCATTTGTTTTCACATAAAAAACTAGTGATATCAAAGCACAATTTCAAAAAACATTAAACTTAAAACATCACACTATCACCACTAATAACACATAACAGCGTAGCAAACAAGAAGACACAGAGGACGATGGAGTAAAAATGAAGAAAAAAAAGTGCTAATGCTTTATATATATAATTTTTTTCTTATTTGTTGGGTTCAGGTTGAAATCAGTTTCTCGATGCCTTAACTCAAGCCTAACTCAAATTGAATTCGGTTGAAATTTTTTGACCTAAGTCTAACCCAAGTATTAGAAACTCTAGCTCAAGCCCTAATTTTTTAAAGTTGGGCTCGGGTTAAAATCGAGTTGTCCAACCCAAATTGCTATAAATTCATAATACTTAGGGTAAAATTTAAATTTTTAATGTTGAAGAGTATAAATTGAAAATCAAAATATCTTTTGAAGTGGACAGTGAAATTAGCCAATTTAATTAAACAAAGAGATGTGAGTTGAGCGCACACGCTGCCAGAGCAAAAGAGGCAGAGGACCGCTCGCTTACCACCGCCACGTGTCAGTTTTCAGGTCCATTAAAAGCAAAGCAATTGCATTGAGGTGGTAGCAGTCGCACCAAAAAAGTAGTCAAACCCCCCCGATATTAGCAAAGAAAAGGCCAAACCGTGGAGGCATTACCACATGTACGGTCAAACACTCAGGACCAGTCAAATTATGAGCTGGCGGCTTGTGAAAGGCTCCTCCAAGTGGGCCATAACCCACGGCGTCCTGCTTTCCCACCTCGTAACTATATTTTGGAATCAAAAAATATTACTCCAAACTCAACTTAATCTTTTCTGACCTGAACCTAAGATTTGATCAAAAAACTCAACTTAATC
>CM042193.1:4522374-4593227 GCA_023539305.1 Ilex asprella
TGGATGGTGGTGGGGTTAGGTGGTTGGAGAAGATGCAGTGAGTGGGGGAAGATGCAGTGAGTTTATTCAGATTTTAAGGAGGGCAAAGTGGTCTTTTTGTCAATTCTGTTTACGGTGTTAACTGTGCATATCGGTCCAAAAGCACAAGGGGTAATGTGCTGATTTCCAAATGATAGGGGGGTCATGTGCAAAACACCTAAACTACGAGGGGGTAAACTGGATTTTCCCCTTTTTTTAAAATAGTCAGAAGTGTCTGAGTGAGTTTATTCTCATCTTAAATAATTTTTAGCTCGGTTAAAGGTAAGTCGTTCTCATTGAAATTAAAGTATTCATGAGAAATTGTCAAGGTGTTAAATCTCTTATGACCTAGTCTTAAGAAATTTTTAAGATTTGAACTCAAAATATTTGAATTTATATCTAGTTATTTAAACTACCACCTAGAATTTCCTCCCAACATTTTAGCTTGGCGTAAAAGGATGAAAGTGGCTGGATTTGTATATTAAACTTAAGTTCTTAAAAGATTAGCGATTGATCTAATGACCATCATAATTTATTGTTAGACCATTAAATTGTAAATTCGAACTTTACTAAGGCTTTTTGTAAATTATTTTTTTAAGAATAATGTTATGTAACCTAAATTTACGACCCAAATTTGCATCCCCAAATCAAGGGAAACTATTGAATTAGTGATAGGGATGTCAATGGACCGAATCGAGGGCGGGGGGTGTAGTCTCCATCTCCGTACCCGCTTAAAAAAATTTCGTCCATCCCCGATCCACCCCTGTTAGTGGGTATAATTTTCATCCTCATCCTCATCCCCGTCCGCGGGTAAATTTTAATTCTCGTCCCCGTTTCCCTCGTACCCACCCAAGCCAAAGCTATTTAAATCTAATATTTTAAATAATTCAACAACATTCTAAATACTCTAACATAATTTAACACAACATAATATAACATAACATATTTGAATAAAATACAAACAATAAATGTCCAAAATACTACATATATGAACAAAACACAAACAAAAGTCTAAAACAAATGTCCACAAACAATATAATGGTGGTAAAATTATCTCAATCAACTCAATATATATTTATATTTATTGATTTATTTAGCTGGTAAGGGGTACGGGGCGGGGGTAAGGGTAAGTCTATCCCCGCCTCCATCCCCGCACGGGTTTATATGGGTATTTCCGTATATGTCTACCTTTCAATACGTATAGTCTATCCGCGGTCCAAACGAGACGGGTTTGGACGAATACCCGTTTTTTTCCGGTCCACTACCATCCCTAAGTGAGTCTCATTTAAAAAAATTGATGAGACTCATTCAAATTAATGACTCTCTTTTATTTTGAAATATAAATTTGAGTTATATAATATTTTTTTATTTTTTTAAAAAAAACTCAGGCTTCTGCTTTTGTTTTGCTTTGAGGGTAGGCGCAAGATCCAATGAAGATTTAAATGTATGCTTTCACGTGTAGGTGGAGTATCAATCATACTGTCTGACAGCATTTAATCTTCAGTTTAATGAGCTTGAATACCATTGTCTTGATTTCACACAAGAGGTGAGAGTTGAAGAGATTAATTAACTTAATCAAACTCGTAATACATAATTGGATTTAGAGAGAGCAGCATTAAGCTTATATCATTTTTAAAACGCTCTTCAGGGATTTTAGCAGGGGTGATAGTCCAATGAGTTCGACCCAAGTCTAAAAAAATTATTTTTTTATTCGAATTTAAAAAATTGTCAAAGTTTAGTTTGTTTTTTGAACGAGTCTAAAATGAGCCGAGCTTAAGTATTTGTATATAAATAAATTGAGTCTGTCGAACTTATTTTTCAAATAAATATAAAAAATTGTTCAAGTTGGACTCATTTAAAAAACGAATCGAACTCTAGTCGAGTTCGAATAACTCAATTTGATTAATAATTCCAGATTTGAGTCAGGATATCAATCTCTTCTTATGCAAGATTAAAGTCGTATATATCTAATCTTCATCGAGTATCACATTATAAAACTAGATTCGAGAATTTTCATCCGTTTTTTCTCTGTAATCACTTCCATAATCCAACAAACATTCAAAGAAAAAACCCTGCAAAGGCTCTATAATCCTCCAAGAATTACACATTTTTTTAAGAATGAGAGTTGACGTTCTAACGAATGTGTCGGGAAAACTAGATGAAAACTATATTGGGCTGAAAGATACCTACTTGTGTCTGGACTTTTACAGCCCATAGAACACATCCAAGCCCATACAGTTAATGGATTACAGATCAGATAAGGTATATGTAGGGCCTGAAACGTATGTGAAGGGCCCAATCCACGTCGGCACAACACAGCGCCAAAAAGCTGAAAAAGATCATTACCAGTATCATCATCATCATCATCATCATATCATCTTCTGCCTACAACTTTTCGAAATCCCCAACGTGCTCGAACGTTGATCCAATCAATCAATCACTTTCTTTCAGGTCTCAAATTCAAAATTTCAAAGCCATGTCATGGTTGGCTCGTTCTATCGCCAACTCTCTCCGACTCGACGACAATGACATCGACGGATATGCGCAAGACATTAACCACTCGGAATCATTTCACGAAAATGACGAAGGTCAAACGCAAGAATACAGTGAGGACGAGGAAGAAGAAGATCAACTAGACAATTATGGACGTGGTGTGAAGGATGACTTGTCGGAATTTAAAGAAACCCTAACTCGTCAATTATGGGGCGTCGCTTCATTTCTTGCTCCTCCTCCTCCGCCACCACCACCGCCACCTCCTCTTTCTCATTCTAAGGCGGATCGGTTTATCTCAGATCAAAATCGGTGGGATCAGTGGGAATCGGCTGATCAGTCGGGTTCTGGTGCTGTTTCTGACGAAGATTCGTTAGGATTTGTTGGGGATTCGCGAAATATTTCCGATTTTGGGGGTAGAGTTGGGAGTGGCATGCCGAATTTTTTGAATTTTCGGCCGATTGGATCAGAAGATCAAATTGTAGACGCTGTCGGAATTACTGAGGAGGTGTTGGCCTTTGCAAGGAATATTGCGCATCATCCAGAGACTTGGTTGGATTTTCCGTTATCGGAGGAAGAAGACATTAACGGTATGCGAGTGATTTTTGATTACCTAATGCTCATTCATTACAGTATGTATTTTGTGTGGGATTAATTACTTTTGACCTCTGTGATATGGATTAATCGTTTAGTTTTGGATATATGGACCAATAGCCATGATATGAAACATTGAATCTGCGAACAGTTCCATGTTTTCTGGGCTATCTGGAGAGTGCGACATTGTTTGTATTTTGTGCTTTTTGTTTAAGCATTGCGATTTGACTTTGTGTTTGGAGCTCTTGAATCTAAGCAAATTTTAATTCCGTTGGGATTGTTTGGAATTGGGACCAAATGAAGCTTTTGATGTATTCTTTGTGACGCGTACTGGGGGTTGAGTTAGGCATATTTTAATGGCCAACAGGAGCCCTACTGCAGCATATTCAAGGTCCAGCGCAGCAGTAGAGTTGGTTAATGCTTTTAAGTATCCTTGCTTTTGTTTCATTTGGATTATCAAACACCTCTTGGGTAGTCATATTTGTTGCCTTGGATCTTTTGATTATGTCTAACCAATAGAACTGAAAAGCAATGCGATTTGTGTATATTTTACTAGCTATTCATGTTCTTAATTCTGCAGGTTGAATAACTATTTCATTTTCAGCTACTTAACATAGAGAAATTCAAACTCTTGTTAATCATAGTATCATGCTATTTCTGTGCTTCAAGAGTAGGCTTCAGTTGAAGGTAGCAACCAAAAGGGATTGTGCGTTCTAATTCATTAATTATGATTGCTGGCCAATATCTCCAATTCTTCTACCCACTATTTTCATAGATCTAACGTAGGTTAGATACTATGACAAGATCAGAACAACTTCTACTGGCATTGCAAAAGTAATGATTAATGAGAGTGGGTGAGTTTGGGGTTAGGCCTTTTATTGTCTTCTACAGAGTATCTCATGCAAGCTGCTAAGGGGGTTAGTCTGAGAGCAGCAATATTTGGAGAAAAGTCATAGTGGATGAAAGATCATTTTTGAGTCTTGTGACTCTGGTTTTGGGTTCCATTGTATAATGGTTCTGACGGCCATGCATTCCGGAAAGGAATTGCAGTGTTTAAGACATTTTGAAAAAGTTATACTTGTAATTGAAGAGGTTTATCTTGTGGAGTTTGCTTTCAGACAATTATTGTCTGATAGATGGCACACCTCATATGATGCCTTGGAAAGAAAGCATTAACATGGTAAAAGTAATTCTTCAAGATATCACTGCATCTTCCATGCCTTCATTTACAGTCATTCAAAAATGTGATGGAGTCCTTATAAGAGCATTAAGCCGTTATGTAATCCAATGATGAAATAAGCTGTTACTTATGTGAATCAATTCTTCCACTTGTCATTTATTTCGTTTCTTTGTAGAAGATTTTTTGTCCTGTTCTTTCCTTCCTATATGATAGAAACGTCTATCCATTTCGATACACATGTTGTCCATATTAGTCTAAAATCTACAAGGTATCTTGTGCTTAGGATGTATCTTTTGAAAAAGGTGCTTCTTATTAAGTACAAGGCATTGTGCAGTGTACAACCAATAAATGAGGCTGTATTTGCTTATAGATTATCTGTAGTCAATAGTTGGTATATTTACATGGAAAAAATGCTATGTCATGTATTCAATGTACATTCCTTTATGATGTTTTTTCTTTGTTTTAGATTTTGATATGTCTGATCCCCAACACAAGCATGCAATGATGGTTGAATGCCTAGCGCCTAGATTAGCTGCTCTCAGAAGAGAATTTTGTCCTGCCCACATGAGCGAGGGTTACTTTTGGAAGGTCTATTTTGTTCTTTTGCACTCGAGGCTCAATAAACATGATGCTGAACTTTTATCTACACCCCAGGTAAGCTAGTTTCATGCAGTGCGCACTATTGTTATGCTAATTACAAGATCATTTCTGGCAGCAAGTTCATATTGTGAATACATGAACTCTTCCATTTTTGACAATTTTTAACTTTGATAAGACTTCCACACTAAGAAGGAATCTGTAAAGGTAGTCTATAATTCTGCACTACTTCCAAAAGCAAAGTGGGTTTTGTTGCCACATCCAGAATATGAAGATCAGTTTCTGAAACTCCATAAAGGATTCATCAAGAAGTTCTTAATGCCAAGCATCTTGAACTTGGCCAAATTCTGCTTTTCCACCTGGTCTATGTATTTTCTTGTTATGCATAAAAACATTCTTTGATCTTATGAAATGATTTAAACTTCGATTGGGGCTAATATTTCGTCACTGAATGCTTGAATTATTATTGCTACCTGCTCAACCATTTGGAACGGACTGGAAATCCTTTCTAATATAGTTCTCGAACTCTTGCGGAGATTAGTATCCGCTGTTTATTCCTTGTGTCAACGGGCTGATTGATGTTGTCCTTCATATGAGAAGTTTTCAAAGGCAGTGGTGCCATTAGTGCCATTTTACCTGAGGATTATATTTCCAACCTTTTCTACATTCTTAGCTGACTTGCTTCATCTCCAAACACAGCTTGTTGATTGAAATGTCTATTGCTTAGCAGACAGTGGCAGCAAGAGCTATGTGGATGAAGGAGCTGCAAAAGCGGACCAAGCCAGAACCAGATTGGTTTGGAAGAAGCACATTCTACTCTAAAGAGGATGCCAATTCACTCCAAGAGGATTTGGATGTTGAGGCTTCTTCTGGGAATGTCCCACTTCGGAATTTTTCTTTTGAACCTACTACTTACTCTGCAGCAACAGAATTTGAGACTGAGAAACATCCCATTGAAAGTTCTGAGATCCAGATGATTGACAAGTCTGTTATTGAAGAAGAGTCTATGATGAAGGTCCTGGATAAGGAAGTTGTGGCTGGTCCATCTTATAAAGCACCTGTCCAAGATTATGATGATGACGAGGATGACTGGCTAGAGGAAAATTCTGAACTAGAGGGATACAGATGCACTGCTTTTATGGGGAATGAAGAAGATGTGTCATTTAGTGATCTTGAGGATGATGACGATTGTACTATGCCTATAAAATCCAAAATAGTCTCAAAAGGTTTGGATACGCTGACCAAAACTTCATGAATTTAGCTTCAGCTAAGCAGAAGCTTCTTGTCTGTCCAAGGGTGGCACCCCATCAACGCAAAGGAGAACACGGGGACTAAGAACTGAAACACTTGCTAAGCGTGGTTTCTGGGTGGTTCAAGCATTCAATGATGATTCTCGAGCTTTTCTCGCATGATGAATGGGGAAGTCAAAAAGAGTTTCCGCTGAACGCGAGGTCGTTTTAATCGACCTTCCAGGGATTTAGGTGACCACAATGCTCAGGTGCGCTCTTCATGACTATCAGCCATTCAACTGACCATTATTGTGAAGGGTGTGGAAGTTTCTTACAAGCATGGTGTACATTGTTGAAGATTGATAATGCACTGTTAAATTTTTTTTATTGATGTTCATATATACTGGCAATAAGAAAGCTGTCTAAGATGGATTTTTTGGGTGTTGTGGGTGGAGGGTGGGGAGCTAATGACCGAAGGTCGAGCTTGAGACTCTTTATTTCTTATAATCATGCATTTTTTTCTTCTTTTATAATCTTCCTTTTTTTCCCTTTTTTTTTTTTTTTTATATCAAAAGCAATCTAAATGTCCAAACTATTGTGTCAATTGATTTGATATAAAACAAAATTGATATTTTAAGATATAATGTGAAAAATTTTATAATTGAGTATATAAAGTAAAATAAAGTGTAATTTACTCAAAAAAAAAAAAAACAATTGCAGAACTAGGAGATACTTATTAAAGTGCCATAAAAATAGGCTATAAGAGCCGATCAAACATGTTAATCTAATTTTTTAATGTGTAAGTTATAATTTACAAAGACATGATCAATTTTAAATTTATAATATGTAAAAATTGAGTTATAACTCATAAATAAAAAATTACAACAGCTCAATGAAATTTCATGATGGATTTGCCTCAATTAATTGTCGTTAAAAATATAACCTCGTAATTAAAAATAATAATTTTTGATACGGGATTAAATATTTTTTATTTTTTAATGCCGTAGACTTTTCCCTATAACTACTCACCATTTATCTTGTCACGTGATAAGTCCACCTCCTTCCTAAATCCTAACTGAAGGAGAAGGTCCACAAAAAAGTTGTTAGAAAAGAACAAAATATTAAAAATATCGATTCCATTTGGATCTATCAAATTCCAAGTCCTCAGCCAATCAAATTCAAGCCCCTGCTTACCAACCCTAACTGGTTTTTTTCCCGGTAATTTACAAACCCTAATGTTCAATTAGCTTTCTCTCTCCTTTTTTCTTTTCTGGACGCAATTAAACAAACCAATCGCTTTGCTTGCACCTCTCTGTGTGTGTGTGTGTGTATATATATATATATATATATTTTTTTTTTTTTCTGATGGTTATAGCTTCTTCATTGGTCAATACTTATCAATTCTCTCTACAACAAAGAAACAGAACCCTAGGTTCCTTGATTCACACAACTTTACCCTATCTCTATTTCCACACCAAATCTTAGATTATCGGAGCCCTTTTAATTTCGAATCTCTGCAGTTCCAGCTCTAGGGTGTGATCAATTTGAGGTCTACGGTTCGTTTTATTGATTAAGTATAGGGGTATACATTTCACTGACCAGAACCCTTAAAGCTTGGGTTTTCACAAGCGTTTGATTGGTTTGAGCTCTGGGGTTCGTTTGGTGTTTCTCATGGATCTTGGGTTGGTGAAAAGAGGGATCAATTTCTCTCAGAGAAAGAAGAAATGGCTGATTTTGCTTGCTGTATTTGGTTTTTCAGGTTATGGAGTGTATAAAGTGTATAACTGTCCTTCTGTGGTAAGAAAGAGGAAGAGGCTTCTAAAGCTCTTGGGAGCCCTGGTTTCATTAGCCGACATGGCATCTGAGTCAGCCGAGACAATTAATGTTGTCTCCAAGGACTTAAAGGAGTTTTTGCAGTCTGATTCGGACCAAATTCCCAATAGTGTGAAGCAACTATCGAAAATTGCTCGGTCGGATGAGTTTTCTGACTCGTTAATTAGGCTTTCCGAGGCTATGATGGTTGGGGTTTTAAGGGGTTATAGTTCAGAGAGGAAAGGGGAAATAGAAGAAGTGGAGAATTCAAGTTTTCCTGATCGGGTTATGGATAAACTGATTTCTAGTGCAGGGACTGGGTTTGTTTCAGTTGTTGTTGGTAGTTTTGCAAGGAATTTGGTATTGGGATTTTATTCAAGTGGCCAATCACATGGGAGTTTGAATGGAAACAGTAACTCTGGTGTGTCCTATGCTAGGTCAAATTCGTCCAATTTGGCTGGATGGGTAGATGTGGTCTGCAATGACAAAAGTAAGGTACTCATTGCTGATTGCATTCAGACTTTTGTGAGAACGGCAGTTGCTGTTTATCTTGACAAAACAATGAATATTAACTTCTATGATGATATGTTCTCTGGGTTGACTAACCCTAAGCACCAAACGAAAGTAATAGACATTCTGGTTTCTCTCTGCAATGGGGCAGTGGAAACTCTTGTGAAGACATCTCACCAGGTTCTGACAAGTTCAAAATCAAATTCAGGTTCCAGTTCAAGTTCCTCTTGCTCCATTGTTGATCAGAGTGAAGCTGGGAGCCGAACAAAAGACATTCCTATTGAGCAAGAAGCATCTTCAAGATCATTGAAAGAGATGACCCGACCTATAGAAATAAAGAATGCTGGGTGGATGAGTAGTGTTTCATCTACACTGGCAATGCCAAGCAATAAGAGGTTCGTGCTTGATGTGACTGGGAGGGTGACATTTGAAACTGTTCGATCTCTAGTGGAGTTTTTCTTGTGGAAGTTATCGGATGGTTTGAAAAGAAGTTATTGTATGGTCCAGGAAGAGATTGTGGACAGGGGACTGGAAGTTATCAGATATGCTGGTGCAAAATCTTTTGTTATTCTTACCATATGTCTTGCCCTGTTTTTACATGTCCTGGGCAGTACTCATGCTTTGTTACCTGCTTAAATGGATTGATTTCTTCCCCCTCATTTTACTAATGTAATAATACGAGGAAATGACACTTTCATTATGGGGGAAGGATTTAAATGTATGTCTTTGTCTCTATATTGTAGAAATAAATGTGGCTGTTACTTCTATGTTCACTAATGGTTTTAGCGTCTGGAAATAATTCTCAGCTTTGAGA
Organism: Ilex asprella; assembly: GCA_023539305.1. NCBI lineage: Eukaryota > Viridiplantae > Streptophyta > Magnoliopsida > Aquifoliales > Aquifoliaceae > Ilex > Ilex asprella. Next base: position 4,531,619 of record CM042193.1, read on the forward strand.
AATTCAGTGTAGCATTTATCTGCATGCAGTTGTTTATCAGAATTTAGACTAGAATTCTAAACTGGTTTTCTGTAATTTGATTTGCCAAATGAGCATCATTTGGGGGCCATGGAATAGATACAGAATATGTTTGGAGAATCTCAAACCCCCCATAACATCATGGCAAGTTATTTTTCGGAAGCACACAAAAAGTCATTTGAACAAACTCGAATTAATCTGTTGATGATGTTCACAATATGCAATAGTTTCTGGGGGCCACTTAACGAGAAGTTAATCCATGAGACAATCCAAAGAGCGGATGAGAACTACAGCAGCCTCCCGGTGCTGTCTAGATCATATTGGAAGAAAAAAAGCTATTTGAAATTGTCGTCATTTTTACAACAGTGATGACCGTTGGCTCTTCTTTAGGACATTGATACCTCTGGTTTGAATCGTATAATGAAGAAATGTCATTTTTGTAGTTCCATGCCTACATTGAGCTCGTGAATGTGACCTCTTGTTTTCACAGTGCCAAATGTTGAGTCTGATATGCTTTATAAACTCCTTTCTTTGGTCTTGGAAGTAATCGATTTTAAACTCTTAAAAAAATTTTGCTTTTCTAGCCCATTTCTTCACCAAAATTAGAAGTTATCTCACATAATTTATTTACTTCAGGGCAGTGCACAAAGTTTTAAGCCTTTGAACTGAACACATTCTAGTAGTTCATTGCTTTTAAGTTCATTTCATATTTATTATCTACAAATCCGACGCTAATTTATTGGTGTTCCTGTTTGTTTCTGTAATTTCTTGGGCGATATGTCGCTGTTTGTTAATTAGATTATAGTACGTCAGTGCGCGTGTGATTCATTGGACTGAATTCATGGTATATTCTTGCCATACGGAGATTTAACCTCTTTGCCAAGCATGTATATGATCAGTTAATGTTCGAGGTTGAAAACATTTCAGAAAATGTCAGCCATGTGACAAAACATGCCAGCTATCATAATACATGTTTCGTGACTTTTATGTTACTCTCTATATAATTCCTTCCTTCATTACTTCCTTCATTTCTATCGTTGTTTATGATGAGCAAGTCCAATGGCCCAACTCATGTTAGAAGTTCGGTCCAAGTTTTTAGCACAATTCCAAGAGATCCAACAAATCTAGCCCAATGTGGTCAACTCGGTCAAGCTCGCAAAGGATGAGCCTCATCCTAGCCACTTGGAGTAAAGAGGCTCATCCTAGCCAACTTAGAGTAAGTGTCATCCTGAAAGGCTCATCCTAACCACCTTAGAGAAAGTCAAATCCCACGTCATTCTTTGACCGAATCTCATGGAGAGTACCGTAACTGTTTCGCCCGTTGAGAAGAGATCGTCAGCTCCAACAGATCAGTCACTTAGTTACCAATATTTCGCCTAAATCCATTATAAGGTAATTATAAATTGTAAGTCCCGCCAACACTTAGAAGCAGATCACACTCAATTAAGCATATTTCTCCTATTCCTCTCAAAGCTTGTAACTCTCTGCTCTCCCTACTCACTTGAAGTAATAAAGTACCCTGGAACCCTAGTCATTCAAAGTGGACGTAGGTCACATTGACTGAACCACTATAAATCATTGTTCTCTCTCTAACATTTATTACTGATTACTTGACAGGTGGTGTGCAAAGCCAATTTGTGCATCATCAGTTTGGCGTCGTCTGTGGGAACAACAAACTTCTCACTTTCAAACACTTTTTTTGTTGAATCTATGATGATTACTACCAGATCGATGAATCAACCTATGGATAATCCATTACGAGAGGAGGAGGTTGCTCCTCCACCAGTTATTCCCGTTCCAAATGCACAGCAGATATTGGAGACAATACAACAACTTGTAGCTCAGAATCAGTAGATCTTCCAGTTAATGCTCGCTGAACAATAAGGAGGAGCACAACCTGGAAGACCTCAAGCTAGAGAAGCTCCACGCCCTGGGAGTCAATGAGCTCCTCATATGGGCGCCCCACACAGAGGGGCCCACCATGAGGGGCCTCCAACTCCTCATGGTGGAGACTTTCATTCCCAAGAGGATCAAGGCGAAAGCCAAAGTATAGAACATGGGAGCCATTCCATGATAATTCTAAAGGAGCTCCCAAACACTAAGAAGAAAAAATAAAAGAGGTGCAAAATCAACTAGGCGACGTCTTCAATGCCAGGAAGGGGTAAGGACTCGCGACAGTGGATTACCTTGTTAGGCAAATCGACACACCCTTTGTACCTAACGTGGTGAACTATCCACTTCCCTAGAAGTTCAAAATGTTATCCATCGAAATCTTTGACGGTACGAATGATCTACTTGATCACCTCGAAACCTATAAAACCTTAATGCAACTGCACAACGTACCCGACAAAATCATGTGTAGGGCATTCCCAACTACCTTGAAGGGATCAGCATGACAATGATTCGCCAAACTCACCCCGTACTCCATAGGTTCCTTCGCCGAATTAAGCAGATCTTTTGTGGCACAGTTCATTGGTAGACGCCGCCAGCAAAAGTCTGCTACACATATGCTCAGCATAAAATAAGATCGAGACGAGAGTGTAAGAAGTTATCTCACTCGTTTTAACGAGTAAGTCCTCCAAATCGAGGAGTCCAATGATAAAGTCACCATGACTGCCTTCTTGGGAGGCCTTCGATCATCGAGTTTCATCTTTTCAATAATGAAGCGATTACCAAAGAGCATGTCAGAACTATTGACAAAAACTCAAAAATATATAAATGCGGAGGAAATCAATAGGTCTAGGCAAGGTGAATCATCTCGCAGATCGCCAAAAGCTTGGTCTACCTCTACACTACTCTCAAGGAGACAATTTATATCTCCGGCTAAGAGGCTCTCTTGTGGGTCGCTAAAAGTTTGGCCTCTACACTGCTCTCAAGCAGACATCCTATATCTCCAGTTTAGCAGTTCTCTTGCGGGTCGCCAAAAGCTTGACCTATGCACTGCTCTCAAGCAGGCATCCTATATCTCCAACTTAGGGGCTCTCTTATGGGTCACCGAAAGCTCAGTCTCAAAAGGTGCAGCTTTTACGAGAGCAATCCTCAAACTCTGTTTTTATTCTCGCGCAAGCAGACTAACTCTTTCTCTAAGTAATCGTGTTATATATTTTTTGATGTTGGAATAATATTATTTTTGTCACTCTAGGCACGTTTTTGAAACTCAGGCCGTCTGTAACCCACGGCACCATCAGCTCGTTGCTGTAGCACTCCTGTACTTAACAACTAGTGTAAACGAGGCCTGCCTACGCTTGTCCTCAAACAGCGCTCCACCATCGCGATCAGTAAAATTGCTTCTCGAGCAGTGCCCAACACCTCTCAGGCGCCCAGCAACTCTCAAATGCCTAGCACAAGAGCCCAACAACTCTTAGGCACCCAACACCTCTCAGGCTACTCACCCAAGTTGCACAGCGCAGCAGTTTGCTTGCCCAAGCTGCCTAGCACAACAGACTTGTCCAACTCCCTGATCTGCTCACTAAAATTGCCCAAAATGGTGCCCAAATGCGCGTTCCTCAGCGCCTGGTAACCCAAATCAACGCCCAAAGAGGCGTTTTAGGCCTCCTACTAGCCCAAACTACTCAAATCAACACCCAAATAGGCGCCCAAGGCCTGCTGCTTGCTCAGAACAACGTGTCCAGCTGCATACTCGTCCAGAACCATGCGCTCAATTGTTTGCTTACTATTTTGACCATAACTTTTGTTGTGTTACTCCAAATAGGGATCATAATATATCAAATCGAAGCTCTCGACAATCCCTACAAGACTCACATCCTTTGGCTATGAATGATGCTATTAAAAGTCCAAAAAAAGCCTAGAAATAGATGTTTTGGCCTTCCGAAGTTTTTCTAGGTGTGCGATCAATCAAAAATTCAAATTCAACCGAATGCCCTCCTCTCCAAATTCCATTGGACACAAGGCATTGGGGAAAAAATGATGGGTCAAATCCAAAGACCCAACTCATGTCATAAATTCGGTCCAAGTTTTTAGCCTAACTCCAAGAGATCTAACAAATCTAGCCCAATGTAGTCAACTTGGTCAAGCTCGCCAATGGAGTAAGCAAGACTCATCCTAGCCACCTTAGAGTAAAGGTCATCTTGAGAGGCACATCCTAGCCACCTTAGAGTCAGGGTCATCCAAGAGTCTCATCCACGTCGCCTTAGAATGAGTCAACTCCCACGTCACCATTTAACCAAATCTCATGGAAAGCACTGTAACTGCCTCGCCCGTTGAGAAGAGATCGCCAGCTCCAACAGATCAGTCACTTAATTTTTATTATCTCGCCTAAATCTGTTATAAGACGACTATAAATTGTAAGTCCCGCCAATACTTTGGGGCATATCACACTCAATTGAGCATATCTCTCATCTTCCTCTCAAAGCTTGTAACTCTCTGTTCTCTCTACTCACTTGAATTAATAAAATTATCGGGGATCCTAGCCATTTAAAGTGGACGTAGGTCACATTGACCGAACTATTATAAATTCTTGTTCTCTCTCTAACAGTTATTACTGATTACTTGACAGATGGTGTGCAAAATTAATTTGTGCATCATCAGTTTACATCCATTTTTTTACTTCCAAGTTTAAATTATTCTTCTCTTTTTCTCTTTTGTTTTTTCTTTTTACGCTCAAGTTCTTATTTATGCTCTATTCACTCAGTATACACAGTCTATGATATTGTGTTTTGGCCTTGAAAAGTTACTAGTTGATTTAGTAATTTTTATTTGTCAAACTGCTAATATTGTCTGGGTTTAAACTTTTGAAGTCGAATGGAGACTTTTATGGTAGCGCTCACCATCATTTTCGTAGGGATGGGCTGATTTCAGGACAACTGGTGGATAGGGATCATTTCTGATCATTCCTAGGTATTCATATTGTAATAACCCATAAAAATAAATAAATTATTAAATTATTTGGAATTGGTGCATTGGCTACCCATGAGTATATATATATATATATGGGAAAAATTACAAAAAGGGACTAATGAGTCCTTATGAAAAGTCTTGCCTCTATATATTAAAAAGGGGGAGTTGAATCCATTGAAGGTATGTGAATATTTTATGAGTTTTGTATTTTATTAGATTACATGGTGTTAGATTTTATAGTGTAATATATAAATAATTTTTGAAGATATTAAGTTGAATTTGAGTGTATAGCTATTTGAGATTTGATTGAGTTTAATAGGTTGAAAAAAGAAAAGAATGGTGGTTGAGTTGTTAAAGTTGCAGAATACTTCTATACCCTATTACCTCATATTAGAAAAATTATTTATATGTAAAAGATATATAAAATATATCAATGGGTAAGAAGTACAAAAAATTAAATATCTAATCGCGAAACGATGAAATTAGGAATAGGGATTGATCGTTACATGTTATTTTGGATTAGGTGGTGATTGCATTGAAGTTGGTAAAGAGGACTTTGAATTGTATTTTGGGAATCAATGTGAGTAGTTTACTACTTATTTTGAGCGAATTTTCTATATTAAACTTGTGGGTGCGTGTGTGGAGATTTCATATATATGATATATGTATTGATACTTGGGATTGCAATTAAATATTTTGCAATTGTGAATTGTGGTACATGTAAATTTTGAAAATTGGTGGGATGATTTTATATCATTGCTTAAATGTGTTTTGGTGGTAAATGAGAAATGTTGTGTGTATTGGGACTAAAACGACAGTTTTGGTGTGTTAAAATCATGTTTTGTGAGACAGTGACAGGATTACCAAGTCTAAATGGTAGCGAGATTGAAAGTATATCGATGTGATCGGTATAGGAATGTGCACATAGGGGTCAATCATCAAGTTAGTGGTGACAAAAAACGAGGTCAATTACCAAACTTGTGGTAACAAGAATGATATGACAAATCTATTTGAGACTGAATGTGTGTGTGAGTGTTTTGAGTTATAAATGTCTTTTCATTTATAAAGTTGTATTTGTAAAAATGAGTAGATGTTTGGGGTTATAAATGTTTTTTCATTTATAAAGTTATTAGTGAACATGAGATCATTTTGTTAAATGATTATGTGAGAGGGGTTGTGAACATGGTATCAAAATTTATTTTTGTATATAAACTGTGGGACTTATATTCACACTTCATTAGAGGTGGTTGCTATTCACGGGCTGTTGCGCTCATACAAACATTTAACATTTTTTAGGTGATGATCAAGAGGAGGAGTTAGTCTGTAGATAGACAAGAGATTAGAGAACTTGAAGATTTATTTTATTGTGAGTCTTCAGTAATAAATGTCTTTGATGGGTTTGAGACAATTATTTAATTATTGTAGAAACAATATTACTTATATTTAGAGTAATGAACCTTACGATTTAATTATTATTTTACATGGGAATAGTAATAATGTTGGTGATATTTTGTTTATTTTTTTGGTATTCTTTAGGTCGGTGAAATAAATTTTTTGTCTGTAATTATATTTTATATTTATTATGCATATAATTGATTGATTAAGACCTTAATAGTCGATTCACTGCTCACCCTATATGATCGGGGTGGGGGTGTGACACATATCTCAATGCTATGCAGTGTGATTGAATGTTAAGATAAAGAGATTTCATTAGCGTCTACTTTGGACATGAAGTGATGTGATACCATTAAATGGTAGTTAGTTTAATGCGGTATATGGGGCATTATTATATTTAGATTAGGACTGCATGGACTTTTGAGAGAGTTCCCTTAAGATTGATTTTGTAATTCTTGTCTGGCTTGTATGTTAATGTCGGTTAGAGCCAAGGGCGGAGGCAGCCCTGTTCTCAATTTTTTTTTTAATTATTTAGTTATGTATATTGTATATTTGTATAATATATTATTTGTGCCCATTCAAAATTAAAGACAAAAATATTAATGTACACTTATATTAAATGAATAATTTTAATTATATTCTCCCTATTTTTTGGGCACATCAATTAGGGTATATTTATATCAAATGAATATAAATTTTTAACACATTTTGGATTGATTATGTACCTATCTAGATAATTTTTTAATATATTAGAATTATTTTATATTTTCTAAGACTAAAAAGACATGATATACATAGTCGTTAGTTTACTTGTGATTTTGACATTTATTTTTGCTAATTATGGTAAAAATTATAGAATGAGTATTAAACTGCATAATCGATCAAATGATTTATAAATATCAAAGTGATACATGATTATGTATCTAAAGAATAATAAAGTTGTTATGTAACGTTTTAAAAGTACAAAAATTCACCGAAGTCAATTTTAAATGATTTTAATTAGTTTACATTTTGTAAAAAAAAATGTTATTGTTTATATATACTAAGCTTATCAAATTTCGGTATAGTGGGTGTAATGAACTTTTAAGTATTAAATATGATGTAATTAAATAAATTATTATCCTATTTCTATTAATTTTTTTTAAAAAAAATAATTTGTTGAAGTATTTGTGTCCACCCTGACATAATTTTCTAGCTCCGTCCCTGGTTAGAGCTCGAGATAAAATCATGCCTTCTACCGAAAAGCTGCTTGCAAAAAGTATGCCAGAGGACATCATTTCGTTTGCTTATGTGGGGTTACTTGGACCATGACATACTAATCTTGCCCTGAATTAGCTTATTTGATGATCAGATTACGGCTTAGATTGCAACACATGCTGTCATGTTAACTTGCTTTTTATGACACTTTAGCACCTTACAGAATGCATAATGGTTAAGGCTGTTAATCAAGCTAAGCTTGAACACTATTTTAAGCTCATTTAAGAGTAAATAGTTAAACGAACCGACTCGTTTATGTGTAAATTAAGCTCGACAAAGACTCGACAAGGGCTCGATTAACACTCCTAATAATGGTTGCACCATGTTGTTTACTCCTTGAATTAGTCATAGGTGAGGTGCCAAGGAGGAGTACAATTGAATCTCTGTTTTGTAATGCAGACCATATAATCGAATGCCAAATGACTATCCTGTTGTAGATGTAGCTACTAGTTTGTAAGTTGTTGCCAAGATTTCTTAAGATGCTATTTATAATAACTGCCAGTGTGAATTCCCAAGTTGTGGTAAGTAACTGGTTTGTTTCTCTCTCTCTGGATACTCTTTAACAGGGGTTAGATTCTGCTTTCTGGTGTTTGTTTTTATAGTGTCAGAACTTTAGCTACTAGAACAGAGAGTCTGTAATGCACTCATGAACACTGATGGATTGTGCCTTTACTGTATGTTTTGCTTGGGAAATACATTTGTGAAGCATCATGACCACACCACAGTTTATTGCCTGGTTTTCCTTAGTGGGTGTTCAATTGAGAAAGAATTGGTGGCCTGTCTTTTTGCCTGAAATTTGGAAGCCAGGTTCAAACATCTTTGTCAGCATCAATTATTGAATTTGACCCTTATTGACCATTATGAGAGAATTAACAGTCAAGAGTACATAAATGCCATATGTTTACTAATATAAATGTTGTCTGATCAGAATGGTGACCATTGGTGTTAATAATTGTAAAAGTTGGTATAGTGCTTCTTCTGTAGTTGGGATAATGGAATTACTACTGTAAAGGATGGTCTTTCCTCTTTAGAATCTAATCAACAGTGGGCAGATAATTTTCTCCGAAAGATGTACAAACAAAAAGAAAGAGAAAATGTTCGAGTTTAAAATCAACCAGACCCAGTATATGAAGTTTTTTGTTGGATGTGACCCCATCAAATTTGCTTGTTCGGGTGCAGTTACAACAAAACAGTTGTTTTTGTTATTGTTGTTGTTGCTATGTCGAAAAGACTGTTGTGGTGTTTGCTTTGTTTTCGACCCTTTAAAGGGAAGAAATGGAGTAGTTTCAATGAGCAATCATTCTATTAGAATTATAAAAATACTTGAGAGCTTAAAGTGGGTTTTGATTTTGCAGTCCAGGTGTGAAAGTCATGACCGGGTGGAAGATCCAAGTTGAAGGATTTCCATTTTTCCTATTTCTGGTCAACATTCCACTACAAGACTACGACCATTAAGTGATCTTTTACCATGCATGATGTGCTACACAAAGCCAGGTGCCCCTGATGGCCCAGTCCCTGAACCTGTTCGATAGTGCTAACATTGGAGTCCATGTTTCTTCTATGTAGTCCTTCTAGTCATCTTGCTTTTGATGCTAAATAATATGGGGGGGGGGGGGGGGCACAAGATTTTTGTTAAAGCAGCGTCTAAGGAGGATCAGATGTATTTCATTTTGCCCAATAATTCATAGTCATGCAATTTGAACGGAATCTGTTTTATTCGTGAAATGACTTGTTCTTTGTCATGTGAAAACAAAAACAACAAAGCCGTATTTGACTCTCTATGTTCCCTTTTTCATGCAGGAAAGAGAGAGCCATTAAAAGAAAAGGGAAGTTTCTTGGATTGGAGGACGACTTAGAAGTGATAGGCTAAATAGAAAATCTCAACATTGTATCTTTAATTAATTGTAAACCATATGTTTGTATTAGAGATTTTTTTCTCCACGTCAACTTGTGCAATCAAGATGTGACCTGTCCAATTGGAATTATGTGTGATTTGCACATCTTTTCTGTGACTGCTGTTTGTTTTATATGAAATTGAAAAAAAAAAAATTCATCATTTTGGCTAAAATATTTTTACCAATAAACATTTTTTTTTGGGTTTTGGAATGAGAAAAGACGGATGAAGAATATCATTCTATTTTAAAGAGTTTGAATGGAATTTTTGTGACGCTACTTAAATTTTTTGAAGAATGAAACTCCCCCCCCCCCCTTTTTCCAAAAAAAAGTAGAACTATTTATTTATGAGGCTAAAAAATTGCTCAAAGTTCTAAAAAAAAGTACAGAAATTAGTTTTATATATTGTTTTTTTCGATACTTGACATGCAAATGTCACGTGAAGTTTTTTACGGGAGATCGTCTGAATAACTTTTTTTTATATTCGTGGTTGTAACGTATGTCTCACTTTTTTTTTTGTTTGATCCTTGAACCAACTCATACGGATTAGTACAAGATTTTCATAAGCATTCTAATGAACATTACAGACGGACCAACTGATTTTCATAGGCATTCTAATAATAATCTTAGTCTAAGTATATCTAAAACCAACTGATTTGGTAACACAAGTACATATACTTATTCTTGCAAATATAAATAGAGAAATTTTGACAGAGCTTCATGGCTTGTGCTTCTGTGTATAGATATAATCAACATGAGCTGCCAGTGTCCTCCTCATCAAGCACTCTTCTTCTCCCTCTCCTTCACAACTTGATTCACCAACCTCAATATTTTCAGCAGGCCCGTCCTATATAAATACCCAAAAAAAACAAATTAAGGTACTGCATGCATATATTTTTATATCTCGAATTGATAACGCCCAAGAAAAGTTAACAAATACGAATACTGAATTGAAACCTACCATGTATTGGGTTTTCACCAAAGAAGGCTCCGGACGGGCGGCGCACGACAGCGTGAGGAAGAGGAGAAGGGCTACCATGAAGAGGGTGCTGAGTTTAAACATACTTCTTCTTCACCAGATTGTTCTTCTTCTGTTCTGTTCTCTGGGTTGTGTTGGGTTGGTATAAGAGGCCAAAAAATGAGAGGCTTCTTGTTGAATTAATAGGGGGCAGAGATGGAGAACAGGGGGGTTACTAAATTATATAAAGCTGACCTGTACTAGATATGTGGCAAGACCTTATTGGTTAGGTATCAAATTTCACTATAGGCATATACTCAAAATCAAAATACCATTTAATGGTAAGGCATTAATCACCAACATTGTGAGGTGGATAGTAACGTATAACACCACATTAAATCATTAATGATAGTGTGTTCGTTTTTTTTAGGAGTAGTTTGCAAATTTAGATCGTTGTTCGCTTTCTTATAGTTACAATTATTATATCACCATTATATATATGATATCTACGTATTAATAATTTGTAACAATGATACTTAAATTTCTAATTTATGAAGAAACCATCCCAACATTTGGTTAATATATTTTTTTGGTTGAACGGTCTGGGTGTCTAAGTCAGTTTACATGCACCTCGAGTAATTTTTTTTCTGGTCTGGTCAAAAGCAGTCTATTCACGTTGAAACTAGGGTATTCATGAAAGATAAATTCATGATGACTTAGTCTCAAGAGGTTGTTAAGATTTAAACTCATGACGTCTAGATTTACAAATGATCTCTGTTATCACTTAAACCACTCCTTGAACTTACACTTAGTCAATTATGAAAGCTATAACATCTTCGCCTTAAATAAATGTACCCATTTTTCCTAGTATTATGAAACAATGTTACTCAATTATTTATGAATACTTACTCTATCTTTCTGTTAGTTTATCCGAGTAAATATTATGTGTAACAGTTGTACCACGTCATTATCGTCATGTGATTTTATCATCCAATAATAAATCTATAAGTGAATAATTTAAATTTCACTTGGTTGTTATTTTCACATATTGGGTTGTTACGAAATAACATGGAAGAGGAGTCACTATCATATGTGAGATCCACTTGCTTACTTGTTATGCTCTTATTGGATGGTGTGACACTAGGTAATAGTGATGACATAGTTTCACTGTTACATCCAATATTTTCTCCTATTTAATAGTGTTGTTTGTTGTACCGTGTCTCTACGAGAGTACTGTTTGTGTCTTAATTCTCATTGACTATTAATTTAAAGGAGATTATTTGAGATATATATGCAAGAAATAATTTTTTTACAAGTAAGAATAAGGAGTACATGGAGTAACTATTTTCGTATATCATTGCATTGAATATTTTCTCGTATAGTTAATACTCCTAAATTTTTGTATTGATGAGAGTCTCGTGTACCAAAATATTATATTTTAGATATTGTGAAGCCAAATTGAAGGTGGTTTTAAAGTGCCAAGCTAGGGGCGTCTAGAATGCAATTTGTGGATAGGTATTGAACTTAGGCAATTAAGACATGGATTGGTGCATGCACATCACTAAACTTAACATTGGAACATTTGTATCAACTTTCCTCGTGGCACTGAAATTCTGTTTGGCAATTTTACTTAAAACTGAGTCTGAGTCTCTTAGCACAAGTCAATTGTCAATGCTTTGCTGTCTACCTTAAAAAATAATTTATGTGGAATGAGATTGATTTCTTCCCTGTTTTTCTTGTGGAATTATTGTCCTTCATTCATGTGACTGGTTCATTTTTACCAACTTTTAAAATATTGTCTTCTTAATTTGTCTTAAGAAAGAGACATTTTTGGTATTCAAGTTTCTCATCTAGAAAATCAATTTGTCGTATTTTGACAAAACACTAAATGTAAAAAAATCATACTTAGTGCAAAAGACTTGTTTATAGCAGAATTTAAAATAAATAAATGACAGACAACCTTACCTACCCTGATGTAATCTATGTGTTAACAACATATTTGTTACTTTTTTTTTTTGTTAATTTTATACTATATTTTGCTTAGCATGATGAACACAACTTTCAAGATATTGAGTCCTCTAACATATGTGTAATGTAAGTGTAGGCAATCATGACAAAAAATAGTGGCAAAAAACCTAACTGTAACAAAGAAAATTCAAATGGTCACTGTGCCCACCAATTGTTACTTGTTAGAAACTTCAACAGACTCCACTTTCATGCAAGTAGAAATCAATGTCAATGTCCCACAAACATCACAGCCTAGGAAAATTTCATAACCAGAAGTGAATCATGCAAATTTTATTTTATTTTTTGTTATTTCATTTAGGATAAACTACACTTTTATTAACCCTTAAGCTTTGTACTAGTTTTCACTTTAGTTCTAAAAAAAAAAAATTCATTAACTTCGTCTGCCAACTTTTGATAAGTTTTACCAACAGATCTTTGGTCTAATTGTACCATTTGCTTTGTGAATGATTAATTTTTATGAGGTTAAAAATTCAAGTCTCCTAGGTGACAAAAAGTGTGATTGGTTGGTAGGATGAACGTCAATTACTTGAATGAATTATATCTATGTTTTTTTCTAGGGTTCAAATCCTCGTCGAAGCAGAAGTCGTGATTTAACTGGTATATGAATCGAGGGACCGATTCATGCACCTGGGGTTTTCCCTTGGCTCTACTCAAACTCACAAGCATGAGGGACTAAATCACTCCTAACTCGTCAAGGATAGACCAAGAATTTCCTCTATCATCCAAAAAAAAAATACTTTCAATAAGTTTTAAGTCCGTCCAACCACAATTTCCTGCCAAACTTGAAGCAAAATATGACATTCAAAAAAAAAAAAAATTTGACATGTGTGCATCATGTGATACAAACATTTTTTTTTTGTAAAAGAATTGAGTAAATTCTACTATTACTAATCGGATTAACTTGATGTTATGTTAAAAGTTAGAGGACGTAATTGATTAAAAAAAAAAAAGAAACAGAATACTATAATTGGCATAAGGTCAAACTTCAAAAGTCCTCTCATTTGTTCTTACTTTAGGTCTCTTTTCTTTTTTTCGGTACAATGGAAAAAAAAAATAAGAGATCAGAAGTCTCTTTCATAGGCGATACAAGCACTGTCATTTCTCAAAAGCCTCTTTAGGTCTCTTTTCTCTTATATATCCCCGCTATCGAAAACAAACAAACTAATTAAAGAATTAGACTTAGTTGCAAGGCGGCTCGAGCTAATTTTAGGTCTAAAGTGAAAACATTAAATGAAAATTTTTTGTATTTTTAGTAGTATTTTTTTAAAAAAAATTAATTTATTTTTAATTTTTTATGCATGAGAGAGACAAAAAAAGGTTGTGTTAATATTGTCGACAAAGAGATTTCAACTTTTATTTTTATTTTTTATCACGAAGAGAGTGTTTAATTTCAACTTTTATTTATTTTATTTTATTTTATTACTATAGAGAGAGAAAGTGGTGAGAGTAAATATGAGTTGACTTTTGAGTATTTTTTTAATGTTATGGATCGGATTATATGCCTAAATTATTATAATAAAAATTTTGATTGAATTAAATTTTTTTGGGTTTTATTGTAGTGCTTAAAATTCAATTAATTTAATTTTTTTATGGGCTAATAATATACTTAAAATTATGAAACTCTCTAAAAACTTAAGGCCTAAAGCCCATTTTTTTTCATAGTTGGGCCGGCCCTAAACGAAGACTAGAATTCTGGATTGGCTTATTGTGCTCCTCAACTCATCACCGAGTCATTGTGACGTAATACAATTCCTTCATTTTAACTGTATGACATTGACAAGGATTCACCAGTTATCATATTACCCTTTTAATTTCTATAATACATAGATGATGTTAGACTCTCCGATCAGAAAGATAGTTACGTGTCACACACATGTGCTATGATCAAACGGTTAATCTTTCATGGGATAAACCTTAAAATTTAGGATAAAAATGTCATTCCAATGCCATGTAGTTGTTGGGTACAATTGTTATACATAAAGGGATAATATGAGTTTTTTTTTTATCTCATTATATTTAAGAAGATAAATTGAAAACTGTTGGAGAATTTTTATGCTTGGTAACATTAAGGAAGACGACAACACTTGAGTCGAATGCTGACCAGTCTGGTGTTCGCATGCATGATAAGCACAACAAAAGGTTATCCAAATGTTTGACCATAAATGAAATTTATTGAGAACGGAATTGCATGACTATTTTAGTACTCCAGCAAAAGCTCAGTGTAAATCCTTACATTAGATCAACGGCTCTTTGGCCGAATAATATTTTGTGCTTTCTAAAAATTGTCTTGATTTAAATCTTTTGAATGACAAAAGTGTGGTTGATTGATAGTACGAACTTCATTTGCTTGAATAAATTGTATTCAAATCTCAAGTGTGGATTCAAATTCTGACTAAAAGACAAGTCTAAATTTAATTAATGTATGGATTGATGGACTGAGTTCATACATCTGGGATCTACCTTCCATTCTATTTGAACTCACGAACTTGAGTAACATAAACACACATCTACTTGTTGGGATAGACCAAGAATTTGTTTCGCACTCAAAAAACATAATCCTTACATTAGAATTCGAGTCCTTTCATTCTTCTTTTTTTTTTTTTTTGGGATCACACACAATTGGAGGAGAATAGAAAGGTTGGGGGGGAGAATCGAACCTTCAATCTCCGTGAGTACTTTTGTTCGGGTTTAACAAATCCCCATTAGTCTTTGGGGGTTGCATTGTAGTACAAAGTGATTGGGACCGTCAAATTACCAAAACTAACGGAGAGAGATTGAGAAGGGAGGAGTCAACCCATGATGAGTCCCACTTTAGACCCTTTGGATCTCATTATTGTGTTCGGCCATGCCCTCTAATTTTATTCCCAATCTCGTCCCCATTCTCTGCATTATTGTCCATCTCTTCTTTATAATATGTTTTTAACAGTGAAATTTATGAATATAATACACCCACATTATATCATTTTCCCATCTCTCTCTCTCTCTCTCTCTCTCTCTCTCTCCCCCCTTGAAATCTAATGTTTCTGCCACGCTCGTAATTTTGCAGATTATCAAGGGCATGCATTGAAATTATCGCCATAATCACCACCGTCCTTGACAGTTTTTCAAAGCTTTAAGACATCTCAAAACTTCTCTCTCCTGTCAGTGGCCACTGCTTGGATCTTCAACCACCCATGGCAGCTACTACCTCAACAAATTGCACCAGCTTCTTCAATCTCCGAGCTGACTCAGTCGTGCCCAGTGTCCGGTCCTCATCGAACCATGGCTCATCCGGGTGTGGAAAGCTTGATGGGGTGGGCATGTGGCTCGTCAATGGCGTCGCAAGTGCCTTCTTTGCTTCTTTGGACCGATGTTCCTGCATTCGTATTGCAACTGTAGAGGATGGTGAAGAGGGCAACGACTTGCCGTTGATCTTCAACGATGGAAATATTCACTATGATGGTGGCAGTGGTAGCCGGAGGAGACCAGGGAAAGGGAAGAAAGGAGCTCTTGATGAGGCTGAAAAACATATATTTTAACTAATCATGTTCTTCATGGTAAGTTTTATTATTATGAGGTCTCTGTGGACTAGGGGTTGTGAAGTTTGCTTTATGCGTTTTTTTTTGGTTCAACAATGAGCAGTGTCTGGGATAGTTTACACTCACTTGGACTAATCTCTTTTTCGGTCCGTCATGTCAGGACTAAGATATTCATGAAAGATAAATCCATCATAACTTGGTCCCAAATGCTACATTATGATTTTGAGAGGATGGGAAAATGGAAATATATGAGTTGGGTTTAATGGTTTTAAGATGTGATGAATATGGAATGTCACTTTTTTTTTCTTTTTTTTTTTAAACCTTCCGGAAGGTATATATGAAATGTCACTCGATCTTATGTCTTATATGTATATCATTATCATCTTCCTGTATATATAAAATTTGATCTAGAGTTAAATTACAATTAATGACTCACTTAATAAGTTATAATTGACTTAATTTATGCTATTGGATTAGGGGATTAATGTCTCTACACATGGAGCTGTGAGAATTTGCTACTTTATGGTTTTGAGAAGATGGAAAAAGGGAAATATACCAGCTAGGTTTAATGGTTTGAATATATATGTGATGTGTGATGCATATGCAATTGCACTTGAGCGTATGACTTATATGTATCAATATCATCTTTATTCGCGATCTTATTCAAAAAGTTAAATTTTAAATAACTCACTGAATCAGTTATAATTTGATTAGTTTATGCCATTGGATTAATGTGAAGACCTTGATAATGTGGCACATGCTTGTCAAATCATCTTTATGAATCGGCGAAAAATCAAAGTCTTATCTTAGTGAACCCTTCTCTCACCTTTCAAATTGACTTTTGTCTCTATCTTGCCAATCACAAACCTATACTATTAGGCTCACGGTCAGAATTTTAGCTTGAACCTACCTTCACACACCTCCATTACTCTTTAAAAGATATCTGTCTCAGATAAACTACCCATTTCACAGTGTCCTGCCCTTAATTGTATTAAAAAAAAATTGGATATTTCTAATTTTAAATAGATTAAAAATACCATATTTTTTTTTTAAAGAAAGGAGACAGGACTATAGAACAATGGTGGTGAGAATCAAACCAAGGTCCGGCATAGATCTGTCTTGTGGCCATTTACTAAGTTTCTATGTGCAAAGATGATGTTACTACACAGTACAAACTACTTGATATTTTTTGTCATCAGAAAACGTAGAAAAGAAAGCAAACAGGCACTAAAAGGTACTTTAATTATTCAAAAAAAAAAACTTTTGCCATGATTATGAATGATGATGTTTTTTGGGTTATTATATTGTTCATTGGTCTTCGATTCTTTTACTTTTGCTTTTATTTTATCCTGAAGATCATCAACAGAAGGAATCCGAAGAAGGGATATCAGTTTTTCATGGAAATTGCCTATTTTGATCCTTTTTTATTTTTGGGTGCTTGTGAAAAGAGGATATAGGGGACGGTCAAATGTAGAATATTTGTCCAGCCCTTATCTGTTTACTCGTTGGGACCTCCTTCAGAGGGGCCTAGAAGGAGAGAACACGTAGGCATTTCCTAAAGATTACTTGAGTTATAGTCAGATCTCAACCCACCAAATCAATAGAAATAACTCAATAGCCTATTCTTCATGAATCGAATTTGAGATATAATCTTTAGAGATCTCAAGACAAGTCTTGGTGATGCCTATTTTATTCCTTGTATATGCAAACACTCGAAAAATTCATAGATTTTGTATTCCCCTCTCTTTAAGTCTCTATTCTTCTACCCCCGACCCCCCCTCCCAAAAAAAAAACCGACGAGTGTTCAGTTATTAATTCAATTATAGACCGACTTTAGGATTAAAATCTCAGTACACTTCTTAGGGGAAAAGAGTTAGTTGTGAGAGTTGTTGCTAGAATATTTCACTGTTGAGGATTTTTTTCATTATATTTTTTCCAATTTTCTTTAATTATAGGTGCTCCGTCATAAATTTAGGTGAAACAAATGATTGATTTGATGAAGTAATTTAATGGAGAGGACAATATGTCGCTAACCCATGTTTTGTGAATCACGCCGAGTCCATTGCTGCCCGGTTAGCCCAGTGGTCCACCAGTCATTGGTCGGTCTGCCATATTAAACTTGGTTACCTTTAGCCCAATGAGAGAGTACGCAATGAATAGCTCATTGGTTTTTAGTTCTTTAGATCCGCCGGGTTGGTCCGATGAAAGCCCATGAAGGGGACCATCAGTGGGCTCTTGGCCCATCCTATTGGCCTGGTAAAATTAAGAAATAAATCAATAATCGTTCAAAATTAAGGTCAAACCCTACCTTGAAGAGGAAAGCATGATTGAATTAAGTACTGTTAGATGGTTATAGGACGGGGGCACCCCTAACCGTACCGTTTGGACAACTGATTCTCTTGAACGTGGGCAGTATGGTCAAAATAAACAACTTTGGCCGTAAAATATTTGATTATATAAAATATTATAGATTGTATTGTACACAAAATATTGTTCATTCACAAGAAGGCAATGTCACATGGTACCTTACAAGCACTAAATATTTTCTCCTATGTATGACAATGCTTTGAACAATTAGGGTTCGGCATCATCTTTACACAAACAGCTACATAACTTGATTATTTTGCACAATTTCTTTTGCTGCATTTGATATATGGTAATGTTTTTACATAAGAATGGATTGAACGTGACAATGAAATGGAATGTACATTATCATTCCATTATTTGATAACAACTAAAATTAAATGTTAGAATAAAATTAAAAATTCACTCAAATATTTGGATAATCCTTAGACCAAGACTCGGACCTGGACACTGGACCTTGGACTCAGACTTGACCCCGAGAGACTTGGACTCTACCCCGAACCATAAAGCCAGACCTAAGACTTGAACCCAAACCCCAGACCCTAGACCTAGACTTGGACTTGACCCCAGGTGGAAATTGGGCAGGGGGTGATAATGGTGGCAGTTGAAAATGAAAAATACCACCAAATATTTAGTAATGATAAATCCTACACTTGTGAGATTAGGCATTTCATGATAATGGGAATTAATTTTTATTACTATATACCAAACATTAGAATGAACATTAAGTAATGATTATTCCATTCTCATGCTTTATTAATCATCGACCAAGCGCAACATTAATTTTTTGAATCTAGCTCCTTTCTTAGTTGTAATCCAACCATTACTTCAAGAAAGAGTTCTACACGTTCTTCCAGTTACTCGTCTTTGTTTAATTTAAGCCCGTTCGACTATTTATTTTGTTGATAAGCGGATATTTAAGTTCTTGATTACAATGCATATATAAAAAAAAAAAAAAAAAACCTTAAAGAGTAAGACTTACTCTCTAATTCGTCACAATTAAGATGTAATATCAGTGGAGTTAGTAAGGTGGTTGTGTTTAGAAAACATGAATTCACACGAGTTCTGTCACATCCGCATTTTCAGATTTTAAACGGAGCAAGATCATTCATATCTTCAAGTTAATTTGAATTCAAACAATTGTACGTATATACGAAATTTTCATAATATTATTCTTCACTCGCCTTGTCTATTTATGATCAAAGCCATAGTACATGCATATACATCTACTTAGGGTTGCAGAAGATGTAGATGGACCACACCAGTAGCCATAATGTCCTGCATTATTATTTCACGAGGGAAGTGTCTGCTGTCCTGTGCCCAGAACATGGCCTACTCAACCTGCACAAGGTCTCATGCATCTATTTGCTTTGTTCAATATTCATAATGAATAAAATGACATATAATCCATTCGAATTTCTTCCGATTCTCTTAAGAATGGATCACCTACCCATTAATTAAAGAAGAACTTAGTAGGGTTTTAATGGTTGATATATCGAAGTCTTTAAGTTGCGATGTCTGATTGTTCCGATGACATGATCTGCGGGTGACCATATGCATCTCAAGTATCCGTAGCAGTTATGTATCTACTTTCCTACATTACCCTTTTACACTCTCCAAACAATCTCAAGGAGCTTCACAGATTATAACTATTCCATCTTTGTTTTCTACCATGTGACCATTTTATTTGAACCTATAAAGAGTTAAAAGGAAGAAAACAAGGGGACATGAGAGCTAAATTTGGGGTCAATGCACATGCATACATACGAAAAACAGATAACAAAACAAAAATGTAAGGTAGTTCTTTGCCATTCAACTTGTTTAATTGTCATGGGAGTATTGTACTATTATTATGGGTTAAAAAATTAACAAGAGGTGGAATTGGTAAGGCTGCAACCAATCAATCATCCATGCAGAACTGGAAATTCAACTTGGCTCTTTTCCTTTCAGTGGTGTTATGTTTGATGTGGGTGTCTCCTTAAGAAGACAAAAAAATTGGGGACCATGTAAATATAAAATTAGATGATCAAATGAATATGATAAGGTAAGGCAAATAGACAGACAGAGAGACATCCCTGGAAACCATCTCTAGGTTATATTGCATTAACTTTTGCAGAGACCTTTTGAGTTACAAAGATTGCATGGCCTCATATGTTTGCTGAATTTGTCATGTATTTCAGTTTTGTTATAATCAAATCATCTTGTCTTTAGTTTTCACCAATGTTTTTAGTAGATCTACTTTCACTCGATTTTCTCTTATGATAGGTCACTCATTCGTAGTGTATGAATGGAGTCAACTTAAAGATAATGGTTCCCACTTGAATTCACAATAAAAGATTTACAATTGAGAGAAATTGTATTGGAGAGATCTTACTCCTTCTTACAAGTCTCTACAGTTAGCCTTATTTAAGTCCTCCATCTTCTCTCATTTTCTACTCTTGTTCAGTCCCAAACTGACAGATATGCTTTGTCTGTCCCCATTAATACATCTGCAACAGCACCGTCTCTTTTCTTCTCTTCTCTTCTCTCCTCTTCTCCTGACAGCTTATAGTTACACCCCTATCTTCATTCTCTTGGCCCCCATCAACTTGGCAGACTCCAATGGCTTCTATGACTCCCAAACTACTTGGAGAACTTCTCCAAGAGCAGCAAGAACCTTTTACTCTAGAGGTCTACCTTCTTGAAAGAGGGTATCTAAAAAACAAATCCAGTTCAGACCGCAGCTTGCGCTGCTGCTCCAGCAATTCAACCAAGTTCTTGAAGAGGCCTGCTAGCTGTGGTCTAAAAAAGAGAAAGAAAGTTGTTCCAAACTGTTCAAACATTGTAAAAGCTGTATTCAACAAGCTTTTATCCATTGACAGGAAGTGGACAAAGAAACATTACGGGTGTGATCAAGGCATAAGTGCCACAGAGATGAGCATGAACAGCCCAGAAATTGCAGAGGATGATAAATTCTCATCCGCTAGCAGCACAACTGTGTTCAATTCTTGCTCTGGAAGTGATGTAGAAGATGAATATGATTTATCGGAAAATCAACACAGATCATCCACTCCAAAAACCTGCCATGCCTTGAAACTTGGCAATCTAGGAAAAGAGGTGTAATTATATTTTAATGATCTTTGTACTCTTCCATGAACAGCCATAAATTTATCTTTAAATGGAAATTATTGATTCAGTTTGCTTCATAAAGCTAACAGGTTGTTACAAAGAGAACTTTCCAATGGAGAGGTGTCAAAGACAATAACCAACTCGGGTGCAGCCCTGTGTCCATGCTAGAAGAACTACAATTTGATGAAGGTTTACTAATTCAAAGCAATTAGTCTCTTGATAAAGAAATTTCTGCAAACTCTCTTGCTTTGGGAACACTTAAAACTCTTCATTAACTAGTTGTTTTTACATGAAAACAGCACCACAGAACGCGAACACAGTGCAAGAAAAAATCTCAACAACTTTCAAGAAAGTAGCTGATGAGTCCACATTCCAAGTTTCCCACCTCAAGTTTTCAGTCCATTCATCGCCAGAGATTCCAAATCGGAGTAATGCTGGCAAACACCAGGAGCTTGTAGTGCCTAAACCTTCTTCTCAGAACATTAAGAACAAGAGGGCATTGCAGCAACCAGAACAGCTTCTCTTCAACTGTGTGAGGGAGGTGGTGGATAGTCATATAGGAAAGAACAAAAGGTGGCTAAGATACCAGGAAATCCTGTGGCCCGAGGAGCTTTGGATGCTCCTATGTCAGGATATATGGAGATGGAGCAGACAATCAGTAGATGCAACTGACATGACCCATCTTCTAAACTTGGACCTCTTTGCTTCCAAATCATGGTGTGGTTTTAAGCGGCACAAAATGGATATGTATATGGAGATTGGAGATGCCATTTTAGAGGATATCAAGATTGAGATTGTGATGGATATGATCCAATTTGTTCGACATAGTATCAGTTGAGCTGGTTAAGAAATGTAACTACATGCACTCAGTGAATTTGACTTGGGCCATAGTTTTAGCTTCTTTACTCACTATATCTACTGCATTCAAGAAAAGAAATAATCTAGAGGTCGTACCTTGAGCCAAGACAAACGATCATTCACTCAAGTGATATGTTACAGATTGGAGACCCGGAATCAACATTTCAAAATGAGTTAAAATTTATGTACCACTTACTTTTCCTAGACTTTGTTATAAACCGAAACCTTGTATCTGTGTGTAGCCTTTTTGATTAAAGAAATGCTTAACTCGGGATTAAGACCAATAGGAAATGGAACATTTTCTGTTATAGCTGCACATTTGCAAAGTTTAGAAATCTAACAACTTAGACAAACAGTGGAAGACTAGTTTGTCTCGTGATGACGTGTGTGACTGATATCGATCTTTTAAACAACCAACGAAAAGATCAAAGCTTCGAAAGATGCGTATATTGCCATTTAGCATTATTTCTTTGCGTGGATTTGAAGGGTACAAGGGTGATCTTGATCTCATCAAATACACTTTCTCAATTTGTATGAATGATAAATCATCTATTATGTATTAGTGATTAACTCACTTATATCTTATGAGTTTTACAAGATTCACCAACTCCGTCAGTGTTGTATTCAATCCTGTCGATCCCAATCCAAGATTAAAAGAGGAAGATTGCATTAGATAATCAATAGTCAATGTAAAATTTTGTTAAATCAACTATGATGAATCTAAACGAGCATATAGTGTAGGATCTAAATAAATAACTAAAACAAACTCATATAACCGGCCCTAAATGATTGGAACATAGAACTTGATTTGCTAGATTAACTGGTAAACAACCATTGAAAAACAAACTTGAAAAAACATTTGTCAGAGCATTCAAATCCACCCCCACCCCCACCCCCAACCCCCAACAATATATAAATAAATAAATGAAAAACAAAGGTGGGCAAGTTTGCCCTAAAGTTGATAATTTGTTCCGTCAAAAGCAGCAACTTACATCTGAAACAAAAAGTTTTTGTAAATGCATACCCAGATTCAAAAGAAACATAATCAGTCCAATCATTCCAATTGGCCTTCCATATAAATTACTGAAACTACGAGCAACAGCAATCCACAACGAAGGCTTTTGCCTTTCCAACATAACAAATAATTCAAATTGATTTGTTTTGGTCTTACTTTAATACCATATATAGAGATTGTGATATGATGCTCCCATACTTCTATGTAGACCTGTAAACGGTGGAATGATCTATAAACTCTTAAATATGCAATGCTTTTGAATCATCATGTTACTTCCATATATAAATACGCAATGCGATTATAGCTTTTCACATTAAAGTTTTTCCATAAAACATCCAAACAAAATTCATTACACAAAGTACAATGTTACATATCCTTTTTGGACATCACAAACCTCCCCCGCTCCAGTCAATTCTTACAAGATCCATTTGTCTTTTCCAGCATCTAATCAAAGCAGATGAATAATAGGACTAATCTCTCACATTACCACCATCAATTCTGTCCCAATAGCAACAGATGACAGAAAAAGCAAACCAAGCACTCTAGGCAGCACTTGAAATTTTTCTTTCCCTCAGTTTGACAATAAAATCATTTAGAAAGAGAAATATGCCAAGGTTTGTAGAAGCAAAAAACGACCTAAAATATAAACCATGCTATCCAGGAAACATAGTTGAATAAAAAGGGAAATCTACAGAGATAGGTTGCAATATGTAATAACTACCGGATTTCCCCATCCTCACCAACCTCCCCATCTTCGAGCTCCTCATAGCCACCATTTCTACGAGAGCCATCCCTGTGATCCCTCTTGTATCTCTTGTGCCTGCTTTCAGTATCTGATTCTGGGGTATATGTATGCTGCCAAGAAACAAAAGCAAGCAATCTATGGTATTAGAGCATCATAAGCCAATCACAAGTGAAAATGATTCAAAATGTAGAACTTCACATACCTTTCTGGATTTTTTACGGTCACTGCCATGTCTATGTGATTTTTTAGAGTCATCGTCCTTGTCAGAGCTCACATCATCAGGTACACTCTGATGCCGCTTCCGATGTTTCCTCTCCTTGTCCTTTTCCCTCTTTTTGTCCTCTTTGTGGCCATAACTGTCAGTGACATCAACATTCTCACTTTCTGTTTCATCCTTCTTAGATCGTTCTTTCACCTTTTCTTTTTCACGTTCTCTTTCTTTTTCTTTCTCTTTCTCTTTCTCTCTCTCCCTTCTATCTTTCTCTTTTCTCTTCTCTTTCTCCTCTCTCTCTTTCTCCTTTTTGACCTGCAAAGGCAACCATGGGAAAAAATAAGATATTTATCATGCAACAAATTTTCACATTCACCAGAGGACAACACCTCTATTCATATTCAGTTAGGGCCAAAAGGGATGTCATAAAGGCAGCCACAGCTGTTCCGATAAAGACAAACCACAATGTTCGAATATATAACCCAAAAATCAGCATCCACAACAGATAACAGCGCAACCTAATTAAAAGGAGTTCTAAAAACAGTGCAAGGCTATGATCCTTCTTGCTGGACACACATGTCAACCCTAAACGGGACAGCGCTAAGGTCTCTTGAGGCCTAGGTGAGAAGCAAAAGTTTCATCGAATTGAGGTGAACAATATAGAAACCAAGCAAATATTTTAGTTGTTACTACTACGTATCAAGTTCCAACTTCTTAAGTACTAAATATTCAAATGCAACACAAAGCATAAACATTTAAATTGAAACAAGCATCAATAATATCTCAATCTTAACTCGACATTAACATTTAAATTTTAAAAAAATGGCAAAAATATACAAAATCCTACCATTTGAAGCAAAAAACCAAAATCAAATACCAAAAGAAGAGCAAAAATTTGAAGCAAAAGTAGAGCTCCACCAACAATAAATCATTAAGCCAGCAAAAGCAGAGCTTCAACTCCATCTTAGAAGAAGAAGAGGAGAAAAAGAAAAAATAGAAGAGGAGTAGTACACGCACATAGTCTCTGCAGTGAATCATTTTTGGAAGAGAAGAAAAAGAAGAAGTTGGTCTAGTGAATTCCATCCTCTAGGTCGTAGATCGTTTTTCTAGAAGTAGCGGTCAATCGTTTGTGAAGAATAATAAGAAAAATTAGAGCACAAGAGAAAAACCTAGGTGAATAAAGTCCTCAGTCGCGACTTCAGCTCTCACGGCCCTTAATTCTCAATCAATTTTGTTGTAGAAATTTTAGTATTAGGCATATATGAATCAAATGATAATCAGTCGTTATGAAATGTCCAATTTTTTATCCAATTGATCAAATCTAACGACCCATAATAGATCCAAAAATCAAAATAAAAAATTTATTAAAGCATTCGCTTTTAGCGTTCGCCTAGGCGTGAGCTCGCTAAAGTCGCTTCTCACCTAGGCTAGCTTTTAATAACACTGAGTAGGACATTCCATCAATTTAAACTGATCAGAGAAAGCGATTAATGAATGATGGTTGCACCAATATGACATTAGACAATATACCAACCCAACCTCAAATGAAGTGACTACTCTTAAGGCTAAAACCGTGTTCACAAGCTTGTCATGTAAGCAAAATAGTAAACTTACATCCATAAAAATATACACAAAGTTTATCAATATGCAATATGTAAGAAGCATGGTATATTTTACCATGTAAATTTTCATGTAGCTATAAATATACATCAACGTACATCTTACATTAACTAAATGTTTGCAATTGATTCTCCACTAAGAAACACTAACACTTACAAAGAAGTCACTTGTTGATACTTCTCAGACATGCATGCTTCAGCCGTGTCCATATTACAAAACAAAACCTTATTTCTACACGTACCCAACTTGCCGATTTGTGTTTACTAAAATTCAGAAGTTAGGATGTGACCATCTCATGGTATGAAAAAGGTATTAGTTACATTTTAAGAGTAATTAAAAGGTAAATATAAATTTATTAGCAACTTTTTACTATATATATAAAAAGAGTAAGCCAAGTGAAGCTTTTTTAAAAA
Organism: Ilex asprella; assembly: GCA_023539305.1. Classification (NCBI taxonomy): domain Eukaryota; kingdom Viridiplantae; phylum Streptophyta; class Magnoliopsida; order Aquifoliales; family Aquifoliaceae; genus Ilex; species Ilex asprella. The sequence goes on from CM042193.1 coordinate 4,557,877, forward strand.
AATAAAAAATAAAAAGAGGTAGCATGGGGATGATTGTGATCATCATAACCATATTATTTTTCCATGGAATTGGAGCAACCAGGTGTAAAGACGGCCCTCATTCACAGTGATTTGGAGGTTTTTTTTATACGACATATCTGATTTTGGACTATAATGATTCATTACTTAAGAGATTCATATTACACAATAAAGATCTAGATTTTACCTGTATAGTATATACTTCTTACACACACATGGTTAGACTAGAATACATATATACATACAACTATATCTATTTGCCGATGTGCATCGTGCCTCACTACCTCTATCTTATTTTTTAAGTATTTTCTGCGGCGGTGTGCCCATGTCAATGTCCTCAGTTCGTATCGACTCTACATAGAATTTCTTTTTAATTATAAGAAAAAAAGTATCTCTGTATTCGCCTGTATAAAATGTGCAAATTCATGCTCTGTTATATTGTTCAGTCTGCATTTTATTCACTAAAACAACATTAATAATTTCTACAAAAACCAAAATTTAGAGAAACAATAATCATAGGACCCAGTAAAGGATTTGTCGCCTCAGATGTCAAACATCTCCCAGAGAGAGAGAAGCATAACATTCGGATCAAACAAAGTCAGCCAAGTAACTGGATGACAAAACCCAGGAGAGTCAAAGCATGTTCCCAACTGAAAAATTCTAATTGAAACCGCTTGTATTAAACAAGAGCATCAAATTGGTTTAACCTTCAATTGGATGGGTCAATTCAATGATTATATTTATTACCATCATTCAGTCTCTTAGAAACTTACTGACATCCCTTCCCATCATCAACACTTAAGACACTGCCCAGGCCAGCCCCAACTGGGATGGTTTTAGGGTGCGCTCAAATAAATCAGGCAGTTTAGGTTCCAGAAGGGGAAAGTTTCTATATAACCTCCAGGTAGCGAAAGTATCTATATAATCTGTCACCCCCTGTCATGTATGAAAAACTATAATGCCGATAATCTTAGTCAAATCATGAATGGTATCAATTGCAAAAGATGATAGGATAAGGTAGTCTTTGCTACTGCATCAGCATAACCCTTCCTTATTTTCTTAATGCAAAGGTGCATGATAAGACGTTTACGTATCTTTCAAGGCAATGACTTTGGTACTTAAGAAGCAAGGAAGAAAGAATTTGTTTGCCCAGAGCCTCATCGTAGCTACTTTAGCACTAAACAGCAGAGGCCTCCAATGAGAAAGTAAAAAGAGTGCTCTGATCTCTTCCCTTGCCGTGTTGAGTACATCATATTTTATATTGATACGGTATATACATCTATTTGGTTTATCAACTCTATGAAAAGGAAAATATTACATCGATCAAACAATAACTTGAGTTGAAGGTTCATCAAAAGGAAACATATTAAAAAAAAAAGTTTTCCAGGAGGATTCAAAATTTGCAATCAATGCACCAGTTTTTACAAAATTTCGAAGCTGTCTTTTGCCCTCATTTGGCCAAATTTCCAGAAAAAAACACAGACATAACCGATACCAAAACTAACATTTCCCACAGGGAAATTAATAGCTTATAGGATAAAACTACTGACCAACCAGAAACATGGATTGATAGAATTCTATAAAAACACGAGGGTTCTGGGTATTGTAAAAAGAATTGAGACAACAGCATTTCAAGCATGCTGTTTTATACAGTTTGTATGAGACAATTCAATTGTGTAAAGTCATGTCACCAATTAAGAATTATTCCAATTCCTGTCATCAAAAACTCTGAATATCCTCCTCCCTTGCAAATTAAGTTCCCAACAAGACAAACAATGGCTAGGGAAGAAAATAATGAAGAAACCAATGGTTTAGATAGTAATATTGAATGAACAAACAGATGACACGAACTGCATATGATAGGTTTATAAACTTCAGTTACCTTTTCCTCTTCTCGCTTGCGTTCCTTCTCTTTTGCCTTGTCCTGCATGCGCGCAACATGTTCCTCAAAAATCTCCCTACTGAAGCTCTCTTCTCCAATTGATCTAATAATTGCATCGAAAGAAGAAAATTGAAAAGTGTTTCCAGACAGGATATTTCATTAGTTTTATTTCAATAATTGAAAAAGAAAAGCAATACCTGTACTCTGAGCTTTCTTCAAAAAGCTGTTTGCATTCCTCCCAACTAGAAGATGTACTTATTTCCTATGCGGAGACATGAAAACAATGTTAACATGGATGGTCTGGGACTCTGGTGAAACTCAAGCAATCATCACAGGATAATAATTGCCTCCTTCGGTCTAGTTTTCTCATACCTTGATGTTGCTTAATTTGTCACTGAAGTCTTTGGCAAGACGTTGACGCTTTTTCGCTTCTTTCTCCTCCTTCTCCCTGGCTCTCTCAAGTAGATCCTCAAATACAATCTGCAAGTATAATGGCCAATACAAAACAACTATTCTCAAGTTCCAGATTTGTCATGAAAGTCAAGCCTAGCAATCTTACGGTTTGATGAAAACAAAAGGGGAGCCAAAAAAACTAGTCATCAAGGCTTATAGGGTCATTAAGTAAACCTTTACAAATGAAAAGTTTATGACTTTATTGATTATCACTTCAACAAGAAACTCATCAAGCTCCATCATCTTACATGTTTAAAGCAATCCTGCACCTGTAAAGCAAAATATTTCATTGCCAAACGAACAATAACCAAGCTCAGAAGTCATACCTCTAAGTTAATATCAGATACCAGTGGGGAACCAATGTCTTCCAAGATAGCAACCTTAAAGTCTTCAAATGCCATTGTTGATGCAACAGTGATCTGAAAAGAAAAAATATTTGAAAATAGGACCTAAAAGGTGGTCAGGATAGAGACAAAAAAAGGTATATAAGATCTTGCCTTTCTCAACTTCATAGCATCTTTTACACGAGTCTTGTCTTCATGGTACTGTGAAGTAAACAACAGCAAAACAGTTTAGACTGTGCATATGACCATTAGCAGTTTGGATCTTAACTACTTGATATATTCAGATGGATAGGGTAAACAATAATTACAGGAGTTCCATTACGTTACACAGTAAATGTCCTAGGTTAGTCAGAAACAAAACAAACTGACGAATTAGTTTGAGAGCAAAGCCTTTTTACAGAATACTACATATCTCTCAAACATGTGGTTTCCTACGTTATAAGCCATCTTAAGTGAGAAAAAGATAGATAACACCAATAAAGACCAAACCAAAATAAACTTAAGTTCAGTTAAAACTTACCATACCACAAAACAACCATTTCCAGTTGGGGACCAATAAATGGGTGGTAAACAAAAAACGCTACAAGTTTGAGCCACTGGTAAGATGCATAAGCTGCATTCACCAACTAGAAACCTACAAGGATTGTGAATTCATGTGAAATAATAGATGGTAAGATTCCCATATCCTGAAGTGAATACCATTCAGGGGAATACTTAAAACAACTCTTCTACACAACGATTTGACAACTTTGGTTTTCCAAAAGCACCCTTTAATATTCTCAATCAAGCAAGGCTTCTCCCACCTTGCAAGTAACAACATGCCTTCCAGTTTCTCTCTCTAGTTTCCAATTTAAACAAGATTTACTTATCATTTACTCTCTACGAAATAATTAAAGGCTGCTAATCAGATGTCCATCACCAACAACAAATGCAGTAGTGGTGGTTCTCATAAAGGATTCTTCCCAAATACACGAATCAAAAGCTGAGCTCTTCCAATCTGCAAGCAGCCAAAACGACACCAAAGACAAAAGAAATTTAACAAGATTCTCATAAATTAAGGACACATGTCACCCTCACATCTTGATGAAAAGTCCAATCCTGTATCCCTTGATACTATTTTCTTATGGAAAAAAAAAAGTTTATTAATAATTGTTCCATACATAAGCTTCCAATGGGAAAGTCGACAAGTCGTCCAACCAAAAGCATTCCATAGTAAATCAAAAACTATATAAGATTCCAAACTGAACTCCCACGAAGCATTCCACCCACCAATATGCAAAAACAAGGAGTTCCTTAAAACACTTTAATGACTAAAGCCAAAACAATGCTAGGAAGTATCTTCGTTCCCATAACCCATCCACCACCTTGAATATTCTAGTGTTCCTTTCCAAGCAAACTACCCACCTAATAGCAAGGCATTCATAATTCAAGAGTCTGATCCCCTTTTTGGTTTTTCCAAAGCCACTGAAAACCTCAACAAACATAGAGAAGAACAATCTAGGGGCCATCCAACTCAAACCTGCCACATTCATCCATTTGTCCATAAAGACAAAGCTACAAGACAAGTGAAAGAATAAGTGATCCATGGATTGCTAGCGTCTCGACACACAGCACACCACTGCAGACAAAGACGAGCACGAAGTCTTCTCCTTCGAATCATGTCATTAGCATTAATCCTACCATGAGCAATAGCTCATTCACAAACTTGCACTTTTATGGGTAGTTTAACCTTCAAAATCATCACATAGGAAAAAAACAACGAACACGAATTATCATAATCAAAGAAGAAAAGAAAGACTTGCAAAAAAAGTACATGAAGATCAACAGTCCAATTACTCATAATTAACTCGTAAGGCAAATTAACAACATCATGCAGAGAAAGAAGTGAAATCATATACAATTATCTCTATCATCCAGATTTTGACAAAACCCAAAGTCCCCAGATTATGAATAAGAACTATGGTGAATCATGGAAGCAATGGGAGTATTACAAACACGAGAAATATGATAAGAACGGGGGATATATATGATAATGGAGACTCCCCGAGCAAAATGTCCTCCCAAAACCTAACTCTCTCCCAATTGCCCACAAATATGACATTTTGCAAGAATCTACTCAACTATTGAGAAACAAATTTTCATGGATTTCGAGCACTTCCTTTCTATCCCATTAGCATCCCAACTATTAACATTTAAGAAGCACGGATACTTGTCGGGGGGTCGCCGTGGCAGTGTCGGACACGTGTCCGACACTTGTAGAAGTGTCCTAAACAGTGTGGTTTTTTTTGGTCGGATACGACTCAGATACATGAGGGATACGGCAGTATACGGCAGGGTATTTTTCGTTATTTTAAAAACTTAGGGAGCCGAAACGAAAAAAATAAAAGAGGTTTCATATGTCGTTTGGCTTAAAAAGAAAAAACAAAAGGAAAAAGGCATCGGTGAACAACCATTTTGACGTTGTTCAACACACACACACACACACACACACACAGAGATCAACAGGACCAGAGGAGGAGAAGGAGAGGGAAAAGAAAGAGAGACTAACCTGCGATTGCGAAGTGCGATCGTTCTGCCAACTCTCTTGCACGTTCTTCTTTTTACCTCAAAATTTTTTTTTTCCAGATCTACTACTACTGCTCTTACCTCTTCTGGTCTATGTGGAATCTAGACTTTTAAAAAATTTGATTAGGTTAATTTGATTGGGTTAGGATTTTAGGGTTTTTAAAATTTGAGAATTTTAGAGTTTTAGGGTTTTCAATCTTCTTGTTGTGTTCCTGCCTTTAAGGTTTTTTTTTTTTTTGTCTGGTGTTGTGTTGCTTGTTGCCTTCGGGATTTTTTGTGGTCTTGGTCATCTATGTTGTTGCCTTCTGTGCTAGCGTGATGATGTCTACTTGTTTTAAATACTAAAAATTGCTTTCTATGCTGCTTGCTAGTTTTTTTTTTTTTTGTCTTGGTCATCTGTGTTGTTTCCTTGTGGACTATGGATGTATTTTTTTGAATCTTTGATCTATTTCAATTCAAGTAATGTTTGCTATGACTTGGTTGTTTGTTATTATTAATGTTGTTGTTATGTATAAAAATATATATAATTATTTTAATTAGTCGTATCATCGTCATACCCATATTCTATATTTTAGAATTTTGTCGTATTGTCGTATCCGTATCGTATCGGATACGACACCCGTGTCCGTATCCGTACTTCTTCGATTGACATGTAATCTATATTGCTGTGGACAATTAAATGCCAAAGTGAATGTTATTTCATAGGAAATCTCCCTAGCCATTTACCAACTAAAGCTACATGTCTTGCCAACATATTACCAGTCCAAAGACCCCCTTAATTCTTGGTTTTGTTACCACCTTTCTACCCTCATCACTCCCTTCCCACAAAAAAAAAATCCCACATCGTCACTTCAATCCTTATTGTTACTTTTCCTAGCATCTTAAACAAATATAAGAAATAAGTGAGACTGCATCTTTAAACAAATATAAGAAATAAGTGAGAATGCCAGCCAATTCTGACTGGAATAGTGTTAATCCTTCTCCTTTTTATATGAAAGCCCCACTCCAACCCTATAATAGCTTCCCCACTTTTCAAGAACAGGTCCCAGAGGCCAGAAGTACAAAGAAAGTGGAATACCTCCCAAAGGGCATCCCAAATACTCCAAAGGTCACCCGCTTACAAACATCCCAAAAGGTCAGTCAACCTTATCTTGAGGAAAGTTAATACCAACAATTATACTTCTTCCCCATGTTAACCTTCCATCCTGAGAGCACACCAAACAAGTCCACCACCTTTTTGAAATTTAAAAACTTTGCCTTATCCCCTAAAAATAGGATTGACAGCAAATTGCAAATGTGAAACCGAAATCTCATCGTTTTTATTTGTAAAACCCTCCACAATATTACATCTTTTAGCTCTAAGAACCAACCTCTGAACCCATTAGCCATTAAATTGAATAGAAAAGATGATAGAGGATCACCATGTCTAACCCCCCCCCCCCCCCGAGGGATGCCTTGAGTCTAGTCCGTGACTTACCATTAAGCATGACTGAAAAATTCATATGCCTTAGACAACCGTTAGTCCATTTCCTCCTCATTCCCCCAAAACCTTTGACTTCCAAGACATAATTCAAAAGGTTAAATCAACAATTATCATATACTATTTTAATCTCTACTTTCAATTCTCTGTACTCCACATGCAAACAAGCAAGCAACTACAAATAAGAGAGAATAGCTCGAATTTCAATACACTTGGCAATATCCAATCACATGTGTACTTAATATGCAAATGTAAGAAAGAAATAACAAATATGTGTGATTTACATGTAATCCAGCGCACTATAGCTGAAATAAATACAAAGGCACACTGACTATACACTTGTTGACAACTCAAACCACTCACGCTTCCACTCATAGTTACTCATTTGGTCTTCTACATTACACGAATGAATCATTCACTCGCATTCACCGCCCCACCACACCACAAATCACTCCTCACAAGTCTCAGTATTGCATCGATCTTCACAGCCAAGGATCAAAATTACCGTGAACAGTTTTGAAGAGCTTGAAAACAGAAACGTTTTGGTAATGTCTCGAAAACATTTAAGAAACACCATGAAAATAAAGAAAAATTAAAAAAAATTATTTTCAAAACATTGGTTGAAACACCTCAAAACATAGAAATTTTGATATTCAATTAATGATTCGTTTCTATTTCCATGAAACCGGAAACGTTTGGACATTTCAACTGTTTTGAAACAAAATTTAGTTCTTTGTTCACAGCACCAGAATCTACACCAAGATCCTACAACTAAATCACTCAAATCCTCCGTATCACACTAATCAATCTGAATCACTCAGATTGTTTCTCAATGGCACGATTGCCCCACTAGTCTCAAAGCTTAGAAGGTTTTGACATATGATTTCACTACAGTGTCTCTAACATTTCCTGGGCATGATTTTAATGAACTCAACACAAAGTGTACTTCAAGCCAAGCCTCCCCAAGAAAACCATAGCTCTTCAAAAACAAATAGGCAAAGAAAGACAAATCACATGCATTTATAGCCCCTAGTCTTATTTCAATCATCCCTTAATAAGTTAAGAAGGTATCCAACTAAATCTCCAAGATCTTGGTCCTTAAAAATCTGTTTTCCAAACCTATCCTAGTTAAAACGCCTCCAGATCAATCCAGGTCCCAGACACTTCCAGGATCAATCTAGAACATTCTGTATGCCCCAGTTCAAATCCAAGAACGTGTGGATCGATTCACCACCTTCCCAGATCAATTCAGCCCCTGTTATATAGTTTTTGAATTCCAGAGACATCGGGACCAATCCAGCTCGCTCTTGGATCCATTCAGTCCCTCATCAGAACACTATGAATCGATTCAACCTGCTCCCATATCAATTTTTTCTTTCACTTATGTCTTCATAACCTTTGAAAACTGGCTTTGACTCATTCTTGGCTAAATCTTGACTTCTGGTCTTCACGCGAAGCTTCAATCAATCCAACTGAAATGGGACATGACCTAACTGAAGAATTACAACTCAATCAAGTTTGGACTCCGAGATTTGACAACAAAATGCTAGACCTAGCATTTGAAAACTGGCATTTAGCGTCGACTACGTTGTTAATGTATCACACTGATAAAGTGGTAGATTTCCACATGGCATTTAACTCAATATATCTATTAGAGACATAATAAATTACATCAACCAGACACTCATGTCATTGATCATATGTACCTGTTTCTCTAATTGTTCAGCAACATCCTCGAATAAATCTTTTGGTGTCGAACCGGAGCTGTTTGATGCAACAGCTTGATAAGGAGCAGAATCCTTGACCTGAAATCCATGGACAAATAGAAAAACACAAAATATGATCAGCAAACCTTGAAACAGTTCCTCAACAATCAAGCAAACCACATGTTTAATCCTAAATGAGACTGTGAGCTACCTCCTGACAATAATCAAGCCAGTGAGTCTTAGCTGTAATAGTACCAGCAGAAACATGTTTTTCCAACATCTTGCGAAATTCATCACGGTTTTTACGCTCAGCCCGCTTCAGTTGCTCCTTAAATTAAGCAACAGATGATGTTGAGATCACAGGCCCAAAGAGACATGATTATCAATCACATATCTTATCGAAAAAATGATTATCAATCACATAGTTTACATTGGTACCTTCTGTATTTTCCTGTGTTCCTCTTCTTCCTTCTCCAAGTCACGGATATAATCCTGTCGTAACAGCCAAAGTCAGAATTGCACTACCTAACACGATCAAACACATACTAAGAAACTTACCTGGAAAATTCCCAAGCGGTCAATTTTTTCAAGACATGAGCATCTTTCATCATCTTCCAAGCGATCTTGAATTTTCCGCCACTGGGTGTTCACCTGTAGGCCATGAATTATTAAAATAGAGGTTCAACTCAACAGAACAAAGACTTGTCCCATCCCAACTACTGGGGGTTGAGCCGGTTGACTATCTATGAAACTTCAACAATTCAAAAAAAGAAACAGCAAGTTCGAATGTCGAGCAGATTTAACAAGATCTACCTTAATGAAGTCACAAGACTCCAAAAATTTCCTGTACTCTAATCTATTTCGCCGATACTCCTCCTTTGCCTTTTCCTTTTCCTGCACTCAAATCCCATAACAACAGAAATTTAAGAAAAGGAAAAATAAAAAGTTCAAAGATCAATATTTCTGGCAGCACACTTGCCATGATAATGCGAAAAAGGTGGCGTACAAGATAGCACCCTCAAACTGACTCTAAATATACAACATGTTTACAAGGAAATATGGAAAATTACAAATAGAGATTGCGTTGACAAAATCACTAGCCAGGGACAAGACAATCAAAACAATGCTAGCTATCCTATTTATCTGAACATCCGCATAATTTCCAGTCGCCATTTCTCCTCATTGAAGAAATGTAACAAATAATAGAACATACATGCCAGGATAACAGAGCATCCTCATCAATTCTAAGCCAATAACAGAACTGCTTATTACCTGTACAACATCGTTTAATCTTCTAAAGGCAGTGACAAAAAGTAAAATGCGAAAAGCAGGCTGATAAACAGAACTAACATGGGGGATCCTTCAATATGCAACCTGAACAATTGAAGCAGCATATGCTTGCTTACCTTTTCTTGAAGATCAACCAAGTAGGCTCTGAAAAGATCCTCACGCTCTGCATCTCGTTCAACAGCCTTGAATCGTTCATCATCCTCAAACATAGTTATAGCTTTGCTGATTTTACAAGAAATTCAAATAGAATATTCATAACATGCTGACAATTATCTGACTATATTGTAGTATAAGTAGGGTCAATAACAACAGAAAAACCTAATTATAACATTCAGAGAGAGATGTACCTCCATCTTGTGGATGATGTGAGTTCCTTGGACTCCTGGTAGCAAATCGAAGAATAAAAACAAACATCAGATCAATCAAGTAAAAAATTCCAAAGCCATAGGGATGATGATAGCAGAAGCGTGATCCATACCCTCCATTGCTGCCTAACTAATAGAAATTTACTTTCTTTCACTACAGCAGTTCGCTAGAATATCAATTGGGCACGAGTATCTAAATTGAAATCACTGGCAGAAGTCAGTGGCCACCAAACCATGGTTCAAGGTCGCGGTATCGGCCCTTGACTCGGGGGGCCACTAAGACACATCGGTCGTGGTGTTGCGGCTCGGTATCGGCCGATACGTCCAAAACACTATATAGAAGGCTCAAAAAAATTAAAAATAATTGTAAACATCATCATCAATGCATCATATCTCTAAAAGACATTATTAACACATTAATCATTTCGAAAAAGAATAATAAGGATGTTACCGAAAAGTATTTATTATCATCTATATTCAAGGTTAATATAATTTAATTTGTAATTTTTAAAAATTATAAAAAAATATATGTGTATATATATGGTTAACTTAATAGCTTTAAAAATGAAAATCTATTTATAAAGAAATTCTTCATTTAATTATTTATTATGTATCTAATTAGAAATTATATGTATTTTCTCCATTATGCATATTTAATTATTAAATCATCAATACATATACAAAAATAAACTTAAGAAGTTAAATTCTAATTAGATTATATGATAAATACTAAAAATTATATTATTCAAAAATTGGACCCAAACTGAAAAAACAAAAAGAGTGGGGGAATAACTTTTTGGATCTCATTCTAAAAAAGCCCTAAGCCTCATGTATTTTGACCTAAAGCCTCTCTCTTCTACTCTTAGACTTCGCCGATCGAGAGAGAGACAACGCACAGAGACAATGGGGACAACGAGCAACACCAGCGACCGCGAGAGAGAAAGAGGGGGAAAGAGTCTGGATCTGGTTTCTAGAGGGTTGCTACATCGTTTGGTGGCAGCGCCTGCCGCTTCTGCTACTCCATCTCCTGGGCTTTTGCACCTACAATGAAGATGAAGAACAAGAGGAAGAGGAAGTGAAAGAACAACAGCTACAAGGTCTTTTGGTCTAGATGTTGTACATGCATGTGTGTAAGTTCTAATTCTTCAACTTTTTATATCACGGAGAAAAAGGAAAAAAGGGCTGATTTAGGGTTAATCTTCTATCACATCTCTCATGTCATTTTTTGGCATTTTTTCTCAGTTGGTCTGTGTTTTGAAAGTTTGTTTGCCCGTAGTTGATTCTGTTGGAATGAATTAGTTCAAATCGTTGACGAATCAGTGACAAATCAGTTTGAATTGGTGACGAATTGTTGTCTCGCCTGAGTTGTACCAATTTTGGCCAAGACAAAACTGATTTAGGTTCGATTCGGGATTTTTTCATTGCGGATATCGTTATCGTATCGGCCATGGCCAAGACGGATACGACTCGGTCGAGTCATATCAGTCTCGGCCGATACCTTGAACCATGCACCAAACCCAGGGTCATCCAACCATAGTAGCAAGGGAACAATATGCCCACAACGATAATAGCACCAAACCACAAGGAACACTAACAATAATGATAACGAAAACATACTTCCAACATCTTCGTGAATTCTTCTTTTGCTTTTTTCTGCCTCACACGCCTCTCCTCAGCCTCCAGTTTTTTCCTTTGCATCAAATACTTTAGCATAAAACACAAAAAAGAGCAATAATCAGACAGAATAAAGAAGAGACACTTACTATGAAAAGAACGAAAAAGACAGCAGAGAACGTAACAATTCGAGCCCCGTCCATGAAATTCAATAACTGCATGCCCACAGCAGAGAACATTATACGTGATGCTTACCTCATTGAATGCCTGTTTCCGCTCACCAAGTGTTTTCAGGGCACCATATCTTTTGTCATTAATTATGACTCGCATTGCCTGACATGGTAATTCAATATCAAGTACAATTAAGAAGCTGAGAAGAAAATTATAAAAAACAGTAACTGAGCTACCTGCTCCCAAGACCAGTCAGCCTCAACATTTGCAGACTCCAATAGAGCTTTAAATGCATTTTTGGCCTCCTACATAGAAATTAAAAGTTGAATGCAAATGAAAAAATGATGACTGTATTCATAGTTGCCCCATACTTGGGAAATAAGATGAAGTGAATGAATATGGGACCTTTGAGTTCAGTACCTGCTTACTGGTATATACCAATGGTTCATCATCCATTGACTTCTCTTCCAACGGTGTCACATTTATTTTTCCAGCAACAGCCATTCCTCTCTTTGCTTCCTGTAAGTTACACAAAATAAAACCAAAAACAAGTACTTGGCACTGTAAGCTGCCTAGATGAGCATGCTTCCGGGCAAAGGGGAGTAAAATTTATTTTTTTAAAACCTGAACCAAAAAAATCCATAACTAAAATATCCTGGCCTATTTAAATTTCCAATCAAAGTCTGAAAAGAGTTGGCGATACCTCAATATCCTGTATAGAAGCTCCATCTAAAGAATTTGCAACGTCACGAGGGGATGACTTATCAAAGCTACTGCTGCAATTTATAAGTTTATAAAAGGGAGAACAAAACTATGACAATATTCTTAAGTCAATACTGATTTTGTTAAAAAAAAACTAAAGCAAATGATCATTCCTACATAGCCGTCATGGAGGCACTGGACAAAGCAACAGCAGTTCCCAGACTTCCTGTAACAGCTGCAGGTGAGGGAGAAATTGTTTCCCCAGGAGAGGAAACATCAACTGCACTTGTGGCAGCAGGAGCAGAAGGTACAGAAGGAATGACAGATGATCCAGAAGCCAGTATAGAGGAAGCATCAGCAACCCCAACAACAGGTGTAACTGGAATGGGGCTTGAAGCTACCCCAGCTATCGTCGCAGAAGCGGGCGAGTTAACCGAAATAACAGCAACAGATGATTGTTCAGCTGAAGAGGCTGTTGCCACAAGTGGTGCTGTAGAGGTCATACCCATTTCCGAATGTGTCCCCTGCGTAGCTTCCTTTTCGGCTTGTTCACGGGCCAACTGGTAGCATATATACACAAACGAGTCAACAAAGTATGAGGGGAAAAAAGGCTTTTGTACAAGTCATGCAATAAACCTTTAATTCGTCAGGTATTGTCCATTTAGATTGCTTTGTAACCTTGTTGTAGTAATACCTGCAAAAGTCCAAACAAAACCCATTGATGATGAAAATCAGATTATCCAAAAATATATACCAGCATCATTAGTTCAAATGATTCAATTAAACAACAGCAAGAATGGGGAATGTTGCAACATACTTTCTGCCCTCTTGAGTTGTGAATTCTTTCCAAACAGTTGATGCATCAGCCCTCTGTTGGAGCCAAAAATTATTGGCAACAGGACATTTAAATTCAGACAAGAAAAATCATAATCCATCTCCAGATTAAATAGCAGCAAATTAAAGGTCAGATGAATACTTTGTAATGTATGAATAATAAGAAGAAGAATAGCCCGGCACAAAAAAACACACATTCACATACTGGACAGACATTGCCATGGAAAAAAATGGACAGACAACCTAAGTCACCCAAATTAGCCAATCACACCCCTGATTCCTGCCATGAAAGGCCCACATTCTTTTGTGGAAAAAATGCATTAGCCCAAACAGAATCTAACTTCCGCAATAATTGCCCATCAGGGGAAGAAGGGTGGAAACAAAAGAAAGCATGTATACTGGCCCAAACATAACCTAACTTCCGCAATAATTGCCTATCAGGGGAAGAAGGGCGGACACTGTCGAAATAATCACAAATAAGACATCAAGGAGGTCAGCAGGATAAGCAAAGCATGTATCTGCAAACATACAATTCAGGTAAGTCTAGCCCATCCTTCAGGGACCTATATCCTTTCCTTCACTTGTGTGTATAAGATGCGTGGGGTTCGTTTGCTTAGGATGGGACTTAAACTCGCACCGTGTGCAATATGACCCATAACCAATAAACCATCCCATGTTCTTCTAAAATTATATTGGAAGTTTTAATTTTGTGTATCCCGGTAACAACTCCTATTCTGCTTATCATAACATCCATAGTGAAATTAACCTCTTATCCGAAGCCATGAGACAAAAATAGATTACATAACTTTCTCCTATCTGCATTCATAACTACAAGAATGCACCAAGGTTCCACTCATAGCAAACATTGAAGATATCAATCAAAAATACTAACACATATACACCCAACGCATATAAATCTACAGGTTTTCTTGGAATAACCAAACGTATTAACGTGGCAAACAAAAAGTTCGGTGGATACACCCTTGAAGCTTTCATCTCCGACAACAAAAATAAGGAAGAAGAAAAAGGATAACCCTTGAAAAGTATGTTCAAGAATTCTCAAGGTTTATACATATTATAATAAGACTACAGAAAAGACAAGAACCTACAAAAGAAAATCAACAATAATAAGGTAACAAAATTTAACGACAGAGTTTGCATACTACTCATTGCTACAGAAAGCACTATTGCCATTAATACCTCCGAGTATGAGCAGCACAACTTGTACCTGTAGAACCCCATTACAGAGTAGAGACATCGACCAAGTTATAGTCCACAAACCATAGAATGATAAGTACACAAATACAAAGCCATTTGCGTATATAAGAAGCACGCAATATGATCAGAATAAACCAAAATTCTGTGACACAAATGTATGTGTGTATATGTATCTATATATGTAATTGTACAGCATAATCACACAGGAACAAGGAGGAATATAGCACAAATCAATTAGTTAAAATTCACGACAAAAGAAAAACATTGAAACAAAAGTCAAACCAAACTCACCCAACTAGGAAAGAAATGCTAAAAAACTACAACTGAAAAGGACCATTAATATGCTACTACTCGGCAATAACAGCATCCAAAAACCAATTTCACATGATTAATGTCCCTACATAAGAATAGTAAATGTAAATAGCAAACTGTTGCCTGCCTCGGGAAACTGAAACCACCTTCCAAAGGGAGCCTACAGAGCAGTTGTTACTTTCCCCTGACTTGCCATGACATCTACAAACCAGTGGAAGGACATGCAAAGAGAAGGAGAATTCACATAAAACGATTTTGAATGGTTTGAGTATGGCTACAAATTGTCAACATCCATAAAATGGAACAAAGTTTGTGCAAATTGCAGAACAATCCAAAAGCATGATTTGCAAGTGAAAGGATACTGCATTCAAATCTCAAGAGAACACACTAGACAGCGACATGACTCACCTCAATAGGTGTCATCAATTCCAAAGGCTTTTCCCAGCTAGATTGCCTTGTTCTTTTGTTGTGATAATATCTGAATATATGTACAAACCATGAACCAATATTCAAAACTGGAAGTCGATAGTGCCGGTATGAAAAAGGTAAAGCATTCTCGAGGTAACAAAGAATTAGAACTAACAGAGTCGTAAATGAATAGTACAGCGAATTAACAAAAAATATCATGTAACAAACAAGGCAGCGGAAAACAAGGAAGTAACAAGATCTGCAACCATAAATATAATTCACCTTCTCCCATCAGCAGCTTCATACTCCTGCCAATCAGATGGAGTATGTTGAGCAGTATCAGGAACATTTACGGCCTGAAATACCCAAAATGAAAAATTACTTGACCCAGAAATAATAAGGCACTTTTTACTGTGCAGAAGGATGAACCAAATAATATCAGATAGGCAACCTCCCAATTTGACATCATAACTGAATTCCTGTAGTTTTATAAATTAGCACTGAACATCCCATAAGGTTATCCTTTTCCCCATCCCAAAAATATTTGAAGTCTGAATGTGATTTGAAGGCTTGTAGTCATAATATCGTCGAGATTAATCAAAGTTATGATTAAGTAGACTTTTGCCCTTGAACTTTGCACCAATTTGAACTTCATTCGAGATCCAAAGAAAGCCTCCTGAAGTAGCAGCCATGTCCATGGCTCTCTCCCATGAATCAGTCTCCTTGAACTGCCTAGTCTTTTTCTTCTGTCAATTTGGTCCATAAACTTTCGAATTTGATAACTTAGAACTTCAATTTGGTCCATAATTAGTACTCTCTAGACTCAAATCAGAAAGTTCAAGGATCAAATTGACATATAGGAGAGATCAAAGACTGAGGTGCAAATCGGTATAAAATTAAAGGGTCAAAAATGTAATTAACCATCCAAGATAATGCTCGAACAAGCATAAGATATGTCTGATTGTAAAGGAATGCTTACTGTTGCCGTGGCAGCCGCAGCCGAAGGTTGTGGCCCAGTCTGCTGCACAGTCGCGCCATGACTTCCAGTCGAAAACCATGGCTGCCCCCCAACAGGGACGATGGGTGCATGCATTTGCGATAAAGGTTGAAACTGGGAAGACACATTCATATTATTTTGAGGCTGGGAAAAATAACCCAAAATTACAAATAAATTCTGAAGGTAGACCAAGATAAAAAAAAATTAAAAAAATATAAATGTCATCTCTTACGGTGTATGATGAAGACACAGGCGTTCCGGAACTACCCAGACCAGGCAATTGGTTATTTAGAGGGTGGCCAGCATGCTGAGAATGTGGTAAGCCAGATGCAAAAGACATATTTGGTTGACTGTAAGGCAAGGGAGTTGACTGTGAGGACAGTGTAGCATGACCAGGCTGGCCTGGCCTTGGAGGTAACTGCTGCATTGGTTGAGAAAAATGTGGCAGCTGACTTTGACCAGAAGGCATTCCGACATTTGGTGAAGATATACCTTGTCCAACAGGATGAAATTGCTGAGAAGTTGAAGCCGCTGCAATAAAAGGCTGTCCTTGCTGAGCTGGAACCACATGTCGAAACTGCACCAAATGGAGTTATTAAATATAAAACAAGCAGATAAGAGAAGTCGCCAAATTTAAAAGAAGTAACATACCTGCATCGGATATGGTGGACCAAAACTTTGAGGGACCATGGATGCTACTGCAGGTGGCCGAAGAGGCTATCATAACAAAGATAGATAGAAAGAAAGAGAGAAATTTAGAGCCTACGAAAAAATACGAAACAGAGATTATACAAGAGAGTAGCCTTAACCCTACTGCTATTTACGAAAGCAAGAAAAAAAAGACAATGAAACAGTCCCTTGGAGCAGTAAAAGAATATTATTAAACACAACAGAGTAAACCAGTTTTATAGGCATACCCAGCTACTTTTTCTTTTTCTTTTGGGGGGGGGGGGTAAATTATTCTTGATCTGACTATTTTCTGAGGAAAAATGCACATCTCAAAGATGTTGACAATTTATTTAGAAATTCACAAAAATAAACTTGTTATATCCACATTTCATACTAATTCCATTAGAATGGGTCAACTGCACAGTGGTATGTATCTGAGTGGGACAAGTGTTAACCAGCCCCACCCAATGTGTAAAGGAAATAACTAATATTTTGGCACTTAAAATGATACACTTGAAAGATTACATATATTAATGCAACTTGTTTTTACTTAGGAAGCACAGATGATATGGGAACAGGTATGATACGATACAACAAAACCTAAAAAAGAAAGATATCGGTATCACCGGGATACGTTTATAATAAAATATGTTTTATATTTTACTATTATTTAACAACTTAAAAATTATAATTTTTAGTAATTCTTTAACAAAAGTAAACAAAATAATTTCATTTATAATAATATATCCATAAAGTGAACATGATCAATTAAAGGATTTAGAACCAACATTTAGCTAGTTGGTTTGCTTACAAGCATTTGTTTATAAAGTTATAGTGTAACTAACACAATCTTTTATACTTTTTTTTATATGTAATATGTAATAGTAGATAATTCTTAAAAAACATTCGTATCTTCAAAGTCAAATCAAATTTTGTTGATTTTTATATTATATGTAAACTCAAAAGAAAAGGGTATTGATTAAAATTACAAATTGTGCATCTTACTCCATGTGTGGAGGTATCCGCAAAGTATCCATATATTTTAATTATTAGATACGTATGATGCGTATCTTATATGTACCCTCAAATATCCGACGAGTATTGTATCGAATAAGAGTACGTCAACCTTGACGAACTATCCATGCATCATAGGTTTTTACCAAAATCTGTTTTAATCTTGCTTCATACTTAGACAATGGAAGGAATCATGCCAGAGGTATTACATGTACCTGTGCACCAGACGACTGATGGTTATTGGCCATTCCTGCACATAAGCAAATCTCCAAAATATAGCTGCAGAGAGTAACATTTCATTAGCCATAGACTCAAAATCAACATTTGCATGATACGAGAATTGAAAAGTTGTTAGAAGATTGTAAACATAATCAAGTGAAGGACCCACAACCAAGAGGATAAATAAGTATTCAAATATCCACAAACTGTTTCAATCAGATAACCAAGTGAATTGCTCATAATCTGAGTGGCAATAACACAGAAAAGCCTACATCAGTCATGCAGTGTTACTGTATTACAAGTTTAAAAATGTGGTTTATCCACTAAGATAAATTTTTAACCCCAAAAATAGGGCAAAATAGTAAATTTGGGACAATACTTACATAGTACACACCAATATCAACGGAATTGAACAGCTCCATAATCATTACTTCTAACATCTGCAATTTTCCATAAGTTGTCCGCAAGCCCAAAAGTCCATCTTAGATTTCTTCCTCAGTTTCTTACCCTTAATACTTATTAAATTCTTTGTCATCTATTAACCAATGAACACTATTGGAAAGGAGACAAAAGAAAACTAAAAGTACGTTACAACGATTCTCCCTTGTGACAAAATATCAATTGCAATAGAGATAGATGATAATGGCTACAATCTTCCAGTCCTACACTCCCATATAAGATTTCTGTAGAACTATGTTACAGATACCATATTTTTATATGTCAAATTGAATAAGTTCACTGAGACTTCAAATGTTTACATCTTGGAACTGTAATGTGATAATGTCATCCCACGATCACACCATACCAGTATTTTGAACCCCACATTAACATCACTGCACCATAAAAAGCTTTACTTCTGATGTGAGAACTGTTCGCATAACTCATTAATAGCTATCAATTACATTCAATGATGGCTTAAAATTGTCAATAACTGGAAGCAACCAAACAGATAGATTCCTCCAGTCCACTTCATTAGGAATTGTGGAAAGGACCGACTATACTGTGGATCAAGACTCGCGATAGGATCTGAGTGCTTGGCATACAACCTCCTCTTCTACAAATCAAATTTTCCCAATCAAAGAAATTGTTGCCGGCAGTTATATCATATCAATTTTGTATCCTTAACTAATGTAACCCCCAACCCCTGCCCACTTCTTCTATAACATTCCACACCTTTTTGTATATTAACTTCTTGTCCACTTCATTAGGAATTGTGGAAAGGACCGAATATACTGTGGATCAAGACTCGCGATAGGATCTGAGTGCTTGGCATACAACCTCCTCTTCTACAAATCAAATTTTCCCAATCAAAGAAATTGTTGCCAGCAGTTATATCATATCAATTTTGTATCCTTAACTAATGTAACCCCCAACCCCTTCCCACTTCTTCTATAACATTCCACACCTTTTTGTATATTAACTTCTTGTCTTCCTCTTTTCTTCTCTCTCCAACGCTAAAATATGGTGGGGGAAGGGACAGGGTGAAAATGGAAAAAATATTCATTACAACGGTGATACCACATGACAAGGTGACGTGGTATCACCAACTAATAATATTAAAACAAATAAGTATATAAACCCCACAAAAATTAATAACTAACCTACCATGTAAGCAAATAACTTCCTACCCTCATGTAAGCCCAAGTGGGGTTCACTTTTCCCATTTAGGGTTTTATTATTGGTTGGTGATACCATGTCATCAATTGTGACATGGTATCACCGTTGCATTCAATATTTACTCGTGAAAATGAGGCATCATATGGGTCCCATTACAAACCCACTAAAAAAAAACTGATTGAACACGTCAATTAAGCCAACAGGGACACTGAAATTGTAGACGTGTCTTTTTTTAATATTTTGTACCTAGAAGAGAAACCAAAGATGCACACAATATGATCGATTTTTAGCATGAGATTCTTGGGGAAAAAAGAGCCATTACTGGCATTCCAGAGTTCTCACAGTTCATCATATTAGATTTGGATTTAGCGCTTCAAACATAAAAATAAAAAAAAAACAAAGTATTGTCCCACTATTTATCGCAATCAATATGGACCTGAAATCAAAACCCTAGAAATTGGAGAACATGGAAAGAACAATACACAACCATGCCAAC
Source organism: Ilex asprella (assembly GCA_023539305.1). Taxonomy (NCBI): domain Eukaryota; kingdom Viridiplantae; phylum Streptophyta; class Magnoliopsida; order Aquifoliales; family Aquifoliaceae; genus Ilex; species Ilex asprella. Next base: position 4,578,251 of record CM042193.1, read on the forward strand.
CGCAAATGAGAACGCGTAAATACATATACCTATACATACATATATATATAGAGAGAGAGAGAGAGATAGAGAGAGCCACACACACACATTATAGCAAGAAAGAACAAGAAAATACGATTACCAGAGCAAAAATCACAGCGGATAATAACCGGAAAAGTGCTTCATGCGTCGGGTTGTGTGTATCTATATCATACATATTAATCTATAGCCAGAAAGAAAGAGATAATATAATTACCACAGCAAAAACTGCAAAGGATACTTGCCGGAAAAGTGGCAAAAGAGACCAGAATTGAAGGCTTGGGGTACTGCGAACTGCGAAGTAGATGATGACCTAGAAGTATAAAAAACGAGTCACAATTCGCAAATCAATGAAGTTCACCGACCCGACACATGGGTACAAAAATGGACCTGGGTTTTTATATCGTATTGGACCCGATTTTCCCCTTCTTGCTAGACTGAACGCCGACTACACCTTTACCCTAGTTTACAAAAAGAGGCCCAACATCGAGTAATTAGTTTTCTTTTTAAGTTTTTTAATGAAAAAATATATTTGGCATGTGCAAACGACAAAAAGATAAATTTTTAGGATACTTCACGTGATAATAAGAATAAATTATAAATTTAGATATTCTGAATTCGAATTTTGATAATTTTTTAATACAGGTTATGAAGAAAGTATATTTCATAAATATCCTAATTTCAGTTTGTACGATATGTTTTTGACCAAACCAACAAAGAGAATAATCTAAATACGCGTAAATTAGTTTAAATACATTTAACCATTAAACAAAAAAAATACACGTAAAAATGCCCTAATCGATGTGGAGCCTTAATACATTTGTTCTGACTTTGTAACCTCTCTTCCGAGGCTCTATTATATCCAGGTCACTCAATTTCTTCCTTGATTTTCATTTAGCTCGTTTGTTATCCTCCTTAAGGAATTTTTTGACCTTGTTATTCCAATTATAACTCCAACACTTGGTTTTATCATAGACTAAATCTCATCCCTAAACATAGAGTCAGGGATGGCTCGTGACATTTTGGGCCCTAAAATGGCAATTAAAAAAAAGGCTTTTATTTTTAAAAATAATATTTTATTTAAAATTTATTCTTCTTGTTTTTTGAGATACTCATTGTCTAAACTTAAAATGATAATACTAATAGAGAATTATAAACTTTGTGAATTTTATAGTGTATAAAAATAAAAAATAAGCAAACAAAAGCAGATGGTCAAAAAAAAAAAAAGTACATTAGTTGACTTTTGTTAACTAAAGAGAGAGAGAGAATGAGGGGTAGAAAAAAAATGTTGAAAATAAAAATTTTATTTAGGTTAGTGGTTATAATTACAAAAAATAGAACCAAACTAAAAAATTGGGCCCAAGCTTTGGTGGCCTTACTATAGGGTCGCCCCTACAGTAATTCCAAAATTATTTGAGAAAGTAAATTCCAAAATTATTATTGAACTAAATTATTCGAGAAAGTAATTCCAAAATTATTATTGACTTGTCATAGTTATCATATATTTTAATTGCAGTTAAAACAAAATGTGTGTAAGGTCATGTGATTATTAACTGTACTTAAAATATTTAACGTGAAAAATCAAAGAGTTTGAAAATGTTAAAAATGACTATTTATTATTATTTGGGAGTAAATTTGACAATTAAATTTTTTTACAATTGCTTGTCATTTATAAGTAGTATATAAATTTAATTAAGGTATTAAAATATGCTCCATAAAGATAGAGAATATTTAATTATATTCATTTTACATGTATGCAAAATAAAATTATATATAATATGAATATTTTGGACAACTAAATGTAGGGGTGCAACTCGGGCAGATTAGACAGTCAATCTATTGCCCGAGTTTAATTCGGGTGGGCTCGAGTTGAATTCGGGTTCACTGCAAAAGAAACAAAGAGAAAGGAGAATAATTACAAATTCATAAAACAATTCATATATTTCATTAATAACAGTACACAATTATTAATCATCTACTTTCATTCAAAAAAACTAGTGATCTCAAAGCACAATCACATAAAATATATAAATTAGACCCATAAAAACATTAAATTTAAAACATCACACTATCATTACTAATCACGCATAACAGAGTAGCAAACAACAAGACATAGATGGCGATAGAGTAAAAATGAAAAACAAAAAAGTGTTAATGCTTTATATATATATAATTTTTTTTTAAATTTGTCAGGTTCGGATTGAATTTGAATTTCCGATGCCTCGACCGAGTCCGACCCAAATTAAATTCAGGTTGAGTTTTTTGACCCAAGCCTAACCCAATTATTAAAAAATTTAGCCTAAACTCTAATTTTTCTGGTTGAGCTAGGGTTAAAATTAAGTTGCCTAATTCAAATTGCACTCCTAACTAAATGTAATACAAGATTAAATTTTTAAAAATTAATTTGTTTATAATACTTTAATCCACTCCTTAAATGGTCCCATTAACCCCATTGTCTTACTCCAACAAACTGTAACGAGCGCCAAAAAGGTTTTGTTGGGGCGGGCGGGCGGGTCTTCAACCCAAAATCTTTACATTTTATTATACCCTTTTCGTTTTTGTTCATCTTACCGACAATTTTCGTCTCTTCGTTTTTCAGATCACTACGCTTGCTACTTTGCTTGATGGAACCTAGTTTGTTCCGACGAGGAATAGGGATGAACTCTTCTCTTTCAAGCTTGACTGTGGTGAGTGTTGAGTTTTCTGTATCGCATTCTTGCTTTTCTTTTGTTTTTACTGTTCCATGCTCTGTTTGGTTGCTGAAATATGAAGAAATAAATAAGCATAAACTTCTGAATATTAGGGTTTTAATTACTTGGGCATATAAACTGGACTGAAAACTGTTTCTTTGATGTGGTACTGAATTGATAGCTAATACAAACGACTGTTACAATTTTTCATCGACTGTGACTCAATTCACTAGTTTCTTTAGTTTTCTTTCAATTTACTTTGCAAATTAAGTATACGGTGATTTTTTTTTCTTTCAATTTTCTCTGCAATGAAATATTCACTTGGTTGATGAATTTTCTACCGTGGATTGTGGAATTCTGCATTTTTATCAACTTGATTGTCTTGTATGTTCGTCGGGCCCAGTGGTTGCTGGATTGAGTATGTAGCCACAGGCATCGGAATTTGCGCCCTCCTGTTTCTCCATTATTCAGTTTGAAGTAGAGTTCATCTCCTGGTTCATCGTCCTCAGATTTTATGCACCTGATCAAGGAAGAAGGAGACTATTGAAGTTATCTGTGGAATAATATCACAATTCAGTGATGATGAATTTATAGTGAGGACATCATTTCCACTGAGATTATAGAAATTTCCTATTTATTTGCTATGAAATCGACCATAGATCAATTTTCCCTTTTATTTGGGAATATTGAATACACACCCAATATTAAGTTTCATGTTACTCCTCTCAACATAGTATTAGGTTAATCGCTATAAGGTGGCCATTGTCCTCCTCATTTCCACTGAGATTATGCATAGTAATCGCTATAAGGTGGCCATGTAATAAATTATTACCTTTTGCTACAATATGATTTGGAGTGTGGATAAATTTTTTAACTTGAGGATGCATGTTAAGTTGTTAACATTGTTCACAGGTCTCAACTACTGTATATATATATGTATGTATTTATAATTTTGGAATTGTTCTTACAGGTGTTTTTGCATGATTGGTGGTTGATTAAGGCTGATAGGGAGTCTGAAGGCAAACAACTAGGTGTTGGAGGGTTTGCTTCTAGAGAGTAACACGTTTCTTTCTTCCTTCAGTTATTATTTTCTCAATACTCTTGCAATTTCTATGATTCTGGACTAAATTGCAACTTAAGTAATATTTTGAGTAGTTTTGATTGCTTAAGCAAACTCTTATGATTTTGAATGCTTTTGGTGTTAGCAGGGTAATTTCTGAAAAAAAAAATGAACATTTTATGGGTAGATGATATCATTTGGGATAATTACAACAACAACCCCTTTGGCTTGGACTGATTTCAAGGATTAACATCAGTTTTCAAAAATCACACGGTTGTACATGCTTACCCCTCGTATGAGTCCTAATAACATAGATGTCCCAACATTCCTTTGACAAAATTACCCTCATTTCATTTGCATATATCTCTCATTTAAATTTGCATTTTTATGTCATTCAAATATAAGCTTTCCTAATACAGAGCCTTAGCTCCTATCTCTCACTTGGTTCATCCTGAAAATATCAAGGAAAATATGATGGAAGATCAAAGATGTACTGTGATTTAGCAGAACTTTGCAGTGTTCTGAGGCGACATTGGGAATTATATGCTTAACTAACTAGGATGCTCAAACCTGAAACACTGCCTTTCTTGGTCGCACTTTAGGATGTAGTCTGTGATTGATTGTTACCCAAAAAAATAAAAAAGCAGCACACTCATTAGCATCATTAATTGATAGGCATACTGTGGCATTATCCCATATGATTCAGCACGATTGCCCTCAATCTCTTCTAATGTTTTTCTCTTATCCCTGTAAAACATCATCCCACTTGCTTCTATCCCAAGTTCCTCATTGAACTTCATTGACGTAGCTTCTGATGCATTGTAATTGTTTGCCCTTAGTTTTTTCACCAATTTCCTAGCAGTCCACTCATAATTAGCTTCCCTGTTAATGTTCTGCCTTGCACAAGTGTGATTTTGACTGTGGGTCTTAAATCATGTAAGTGAGACCATCTGGGAGCAGTCACGTGATCAAAGGACAAACTGTGTATGATTGTGTCAAGAAGTCCATCCATTTCTGCCAAATTGCAAAATAACATTAAATTACAGCCAAATAGGCTACCTGTACCCTGAAACCAACAAAACATCAACATTTTTTCACATATTTTCATCAGTTAGAAAACAACAAAAAGAACCCTCAATCCTGCAAAGATCACAGAATCAGAGGGGATAAATGTCGACTCTCAGAATGACTTGACTTATCGGGAAAATCCAAAGAAAATCACAGAATCAGTAAAACAATTATTTTCAAAAAGTACATTACCCCCAAAACACATAATCACAACAAACTATAACAAATTCAAGTATCTTAACCCACAAACACAGAAGTCACAATAAATTGGGCAAGCAGGATTAATCCAAAAAAAGATGCATTTCTCCCTCTAATCAAATTGCTTGCTGTTCATGAATCAGAAGGAGACTGCCTTGATTAATGGCATAGCTCCTATGTCCATGCAGTGAGGCATGAAAGGGGAGAACAAAAATTATAAACAATGGCTATCATGGATTTATGGGGTGGTTGTTTATGTGTGTCGCAACTTTAGATTTCCATATTGTTTTCATTTGAGGCGTGGTTTATATAACATGTCATACAGTGCCATAACGTGTGAATACAAAAGCAGGATTTATTCATGACTTTATTCTCATTAAAGACATGAATTGTATTTTAATAAAAGTCCTTGTACACATACGGATTGCTCATGCTTGACGACATTAAAGGAAAATTCATTCTGCTCAGGTTTCTTATAACCCTCTAGTTTCGCTTTTGTTTGTTGACAACATTTGTGCAGTGCTTTCATATAAGTTTTCGGACCTTTTCACTTGTATCTCAGAAGGTTGCTCCTACTTTGTAGGCCAGATCTCTGGCCTTGATCACATGATTCACAATGATGATCACTTCTTTTGGCTGTTTTTCGGACCTCTAATCAAGTTTACCTAAATTAAAAAAAAAAAATCCTTCTAGAAGATTGCCAAACTCTTAACTCTGTCATGATCATGAAGGCTTCTGATACTTCAAAAGTTTTTATTTTATTCTTGACTTCCTGTCAATCATCAAGAACTATAGGATACACTCTTTGTTGACCCAAGTGTTTATTGCATTCGTACCACAGGGGACAAGGAATAAGACTCTTTCATTCTGCAGCAATTGCCAAGAGGCACGATACTGTCACTCTTGAGACTGTAGATGGCATCACAATTACAATTTGTGGTCTTATAAATAGGACCCTCTCACACCAAAATGGCTTTCTGGCTAAGGTATGTGAATTCTTTTGGTAAGATTCTCTTCATCCCTGGCTTATGAATCACAATCTCAAATTTATTTGCTGATAGCCCTATTTCAAGTGATCAGATTGTAATTTTTTTGGGTGAAACCAAAACAGATGTTGCAGATCCTGAATCCATGTAATGCAAACATTATTAATATTAAGAGTAAAAGCCTGAATGTAGCAGGGGATGCACATTCAACAAAATGAAATTGCTTTTATGCTATTGTTCTGATGTTGCATCCTCCATCCTTATGGTCTGGTTCTCCCCTCCTACAGAAAGTGAAAATTTTAAATTTGAACAGGTTTGCAATCATTTCCTTTTTGGATTTCCTTATGACTGGGAAAAGTATGCTACTCAATGTTTTAGTGAGGACTCTCTAACTGGCGCTGATAAATCACGGGTTGCTTGTTTAGATGGGTCCCACACGTCTCCAGATGATGACACAGTCAGTTTCTTGCATTTATCCATTGATGACCTCCCAGTAACCCGCACACGTGATCTCTTCATGTCCACACTTGGGGAGCCAGAGAATTGTTTGCTAACCAAGAGTATTTTTAATGATGTACTGCAAAAATGCAGTGACAATACTTTTGCACATAATGGATCACCATGTCATTCAAACAAGACAAGTAATAGTCGGGGAATGACAGAGGATATTCCAGACGAAAGCCCAAGTAACAATAAGAGAACTAAGGTTGACCAGAAATGTAAAGATGCTACTGGTATCTCAAATGCAAGACACATGACGACATATGGATCTATTTGTAAATCTGTGATGGGGAAGGATGTTCATAATTTAACCAAACGTGTAGCCACAAGAAGCATGACCACTTCCATAAAGCATGGGCTTAGTGTGCCACTTTCTGCATCGGAGTCTTCAGGGAGCCAATGTGGACACTCGGGAACCAGAAGAAATGCTTCTAGTGCATTGCATGCAAATACGTCATCTGAAGACAGAACAGAAGTTAAGCAAACTCCATTTAGATATGCAGCCAGGAGATTGAGGGAACTGAAGAATTCAAGTGATCCATCTTCTCCAGCAGAGGCACCTGGGGACAAATGTGAGTGGATGGAAACTAGGGTAAATGCTTCAAATGTATCCTGCACTAGCAAGTTATTTGGAGGGGAAACCAAAATGAATGCAATCCCTGATAAATCTGTAATCAGGAGATCAAATAGACTGAAGAATCTAAAGAAGCCAGCATACTAAGGAGTGGGAACCAGAAGATGAATACCTCAAATGATCTCAAACTAGCCCCGACAGCCAACACCAACTTAAGAATAGAAGCCATTGGTTAGTGCAACCGTGTATTGGTTTGTAATCCTGGAAAGAATGTGGCAAATATTGGAAAAATGTTCAATAATGTTTTACTGGCTCATGCATCGGAGTAAAATTCAGGTATTTGTAACAGATTGCTCTCCATATGTTCAGCCATAGGTTACGTAAGCTTTAAGCCGTCTAGACAACCACCTCTGCAGCCTAGTTGAAGGATTTTGTTTTTCTCTTAACTATAGGATATAAAATATCTTGAAGTCCTTGCTCTTTTTATGTGTGTTTTCCGTGCTTCTGCAACTTCATTATGTAATTTTTCATTTGATTGTCATTCCAGAGGTTCCTATTAACAAGGATGTTCGTTGGTTATGGTGTTGATGGAGGTCTAAAGCTTTTTTCTTTGAGTTGAGTTGTTGGATTAGATTAATGTTGTGTCCAAATTCGGTTTCTCCCATTGCCTTTCAAGTTGTTTGATGTTGATGAGAATTTTTCATCCTTAGGTAAACTAATAAAAGGGTAAATCTTTGTGTTGCAAAATTTGTTGTCAGTATAGTTTCTTATTGTAAGCTCATTATCCAAATATCAGTTTCTAATAACTTCCACCAGACATTTTTTTTTCTTTCAACGGTCAATTTATGTGCATCAAAAGCAAACCATTTATGTTAGAATTATGCGTATTGTGCACTTCTATCAAACATTTAATACATAGGATTTTGGCACATAATTTGGAATACAACATTTGATAAACAAGTTTAAGAGGTATAGTTTTATCCTGATGTTTAAATGATTTGAGTAGTGTATTGAGATCAATGAACTCGTGGTAATTAAATGAAATCTAAAAGCATAATATGTTCTTAAAATGATAACCAGAATCAAAACACAGTACACTAGTATTTGGTTATCATGATATGTATAAGGATCTCTATCTCAAAAGTCAGACTTCAAGGATGAACTATGAACCCATCTCTCTCTCTCTCTCTCAGATTTTGAGATGGGAAGCTGAGAGATTCTGATTACACTCTCTTCCCTCACAGTGCATGAACGCTTACATGAAAAAATGGACATCTTCTTCTTCGATCCAATCCCGACATCATCTCTACTTGATAACTTACCTTTTCCATTACTCTTGGTACACTCTCTATAAGCCATCAGAAAAGGGTCATCCTCTTTTTTAACACTTTTCCTGGAAGAGCTTCTCAGAGGAGCTTGAAAACCACATGGAGGAAGAGGAATCTGCAGATCATGAAACGCCGCCGCCCTAGCAGTCTCTGGCGGGCATGGTGGAGGCGGTAGCTTCACCACAATTTTCCGGTCATCTTCACGGCGGTCTGGAGCCCCTACCTTTGAGACCCCCGGTTTGTTCTCCCATGAAAAGGGCACATTCCCATGGGAGTGAACCTTATTGCTACTCATCTTCCTATGATAAAAAGCCTAAAGGTGTGGAATTATGAAGAGAAGGTATTGGTTATAGTGTTTTAAAGAGGGTTGTTCATGTATTTTATGCTCTCTAACTGCAAATCATTCACAGGCCAAGCAAGTAAAACGTGAAGGAAGAGATGGGTTGTGGGTTTTAAAGGAAAATAACAAGAACAGATGATGAAGAAATGGGCTAAAAGACTAGTAGAAAGACCAGGTTTTTTCTATGTCTACGTCATGAGGGAGTTGGAAAAGTATGCAAAGAAGTTAAGAGGCTAGGAGACAAAAGTTAGGATTAATGTTGACTCAGAAAATACACTACCACTTGGATATATGATTACAACAGAATCAATGTAGTTTATGTATATTTGTGGCTTAAGTACTCTCCATGTGGTTGGTTCATATACACAACCACCTGAAAAGTGCTGTAGCAGGTCAGGAATTCGAATATCCTGCAAAGTATTCATCTTCTTAAGGTTATCGTTCATAGATTTACCCCTTTGTATGGAAAAACGATTTTACACAAGGTTCATCACTAGTTCGGTGAGTAAACAGAATAATATACTGTTGTGATCCACTGGAACAGTTGGATTATTATAACTTAATTTGATAAAATTATTGCAATTGTTTTTGAGTCGGAAACTAAAACACTTTGTCTTATAGCCGAGACCAAATAATTCGGATTAATTTGAATTGACTTGTATGCTCACAAATATATTGCTTTTATGTGTACAAGGCGGCTTTGAAGTTTGTATGGTACTCATATTTTTTAAAATATTTTAGAATATTGATGCCACCTTACACTAAGCTGGTTTCCTGATTTGATTTGTTCATATATGCAAAGTGCAATAAGACACAAGGGGAATCGGTGCTGACCCAGTTGTCCTTAATCTGTCTATTTCATGCTTACCAACACATCAATATGGAGACACTTTCGATTCAACCAATGCAACTCTGCATAATTTTTAACGCCAGTGATAGTCGGGTCTAATTTGAAAACTTAATTATTATTAATTATTTTATTATAAAAACACGTGTAAATGTGTGGCCATGCCTTTGGTCTTAATAGTATTTAGACCTAATCATCTACTTGATAATATGTATGAATTATTGTTATCGTTGGACTAGTATAACGTTTCAATATCAAATGAAGTTCAATACCAATTTAATGATACTAATAATTTAGGTTATATGATGAATTTCAAGTGCCATTTACCATTTTTACCTATCATTTTGGATGGAAGAGATTCCCCATCTGAAATCTCTCTTCCACCAATGGATTTGGAAGTACATGAACAAATCTTCTTCTCAATCTTCAAATAATGATATTGCCAGTACCATCTAATAAAATTATAATAAATAAGTAAGTAAATCCCATGTATTATAGTAATTGATAATGGTGAGATTTTAGATATGAGCCGCTCTAATCAAGAGCCCAATAGGTTCAAAAGGCCTCCACTTGCAAAGTGGTCCAAACCGCTCACCCGCTGCTTGTCCACACCAAGATTAGAATAGATTGCGTCCAAAGGATGAAGCCCGACAGTATCTGAAGGCTTGAAGTCCAACCCAGCTCAACTGGAGATTAGCTCGGGATAAAGGAGCTCGGCTTCCTTGCCGATCTTGAAACACTCCCTTGCCGATCTTGAAACACTACAAGACAAAAGTTGATGGTCACACAGAATCAACAAAAAGGAGGAATGAGCTATAAAAAACCCTAGATGGATTACATTTATAAATAGGACACTATTATCCTAAGGAACAGGGAGGATTATCATCTTCCTCATTGTCTACACTGTAAACCACACAGATAAGTTTGTATTCTCTAAGCATTTCTTGTAAAGGCTCAAAGCCAAAAGAACCACTATAATAACCTTCTTCAAGCAATATAAACCCACAAAGAGTAAAAACTCTCTTATAGTGGATGTAGTTTTAGTTCTTTGACTAAGGTAAACCACTTACATAGCGTCTTTGCCTTTCTCTCAGTTTCACCCATTTCCAACTTATATTTTCATTATATCTCCTATCTGGGCCATCTGACTGTGGTTCTGGAGTTGGGCTAACATTTCTAAGCACCATCAGCAATCATCATGTCATCTCATAGATGAATTCAAGTGAGATTCACCTTATCGATTTATAAATTTATTATTAAATAATAACATTGTATATCAATGATGACGTGATATCACCGTTACACTAAATATTTACTTGGGTGGTTGGGGTCTCTCTCAAACTCATTTTAATTGATTGATGAAGAATATCCAAGTAAAAATATGATAATTAATGTATAATATTGGACATTAATTATGCCATCACATTGATTTTGAGATAAAACAATAAATAAATGAATTTTGATGTCACCTTAGAGTAACTGGCTTCTGATATGTCCTATGTATGTAAAAGGTGCAACAAGATTTAAATGGGTATCAGAGATGCCCAATCTTAATTTGTGCATGAACTCATGAACTCATCCACCTTCATGTTGCGGATCTCAGTGACTTTTTTTTTATCCTTTTTAAATTCAACGGTGTCTATATTAACTTACATGTATTTCGATTAATTTTTTTATTAATCCAGTCAAAAGTAAATCATTCACACTAATATTAGAATATTTATAAAGAATAAATCCCTCGTAACTTGATTCTAACAAATTATAAAAATTTGAATTCAAAATACTTAAATTTATAATTTGTTTCCGTTATTGTTTGAACTACCCTCGGAATTGGAACTCAGTGACTTGACCGTACACATATTTAGAAGAAACAAGCCGTAATTGAGCAATTAAACCTTAACCACTCTCTCTCTCGTGTGGGGTATGGGATGTTTTTTCTTTAACGGAATGAAAATAGCGTGGAGGGATATGCTTAGGTATACGTCTTGACTGGTAGTCCCTAAGTTTGATAAAAGCCTTGACATATTAAAATTCAAACCTGAACCAAAGAAGAAGAAAAAAATGTTAAGTTTGATTAGGTAAGAGAAGATTGATTTTTTCCCCATCATCCTGCTTTCTCGTTTCTCACGATACAGGAAGAATGAAATTCTATTTGTATGTATTAAAATTGACAACTGTTGGTGCGGGCTGTAAATCTAATATAGAATCGATATGAAATTATCTGGGGTACAAATTTATTTTAAATAAAAATAGGGTTTAAGCAATTTTATTCCTCAAAACAATGTTTGAGTGAATGGATTAATATAAAACTCAATTAAATTCAACACCAATCAAACTGTAAATCATTAGGGCTGGTCTAATGGTCAAAACTATCTTCTTGCAATTAAGAGGTCTCATGTTTGATACTTTTCACATTTATTAAGGATTAGTAGTTATCTTTACTGATGCACAAATCGATTTTGCGCAAAATTAATAGTCGAGTATATATAAGGGTATAATTAATGAGCCATAAATAGACAATCAATGACAAAACAGTAAATAAGAACAAATACACAGATTTATAGTGGTTCGGTCTGGATGATCTACTCCACTCTCGGAAACGGCAACGGTGGCCGGAGATTCTTTATTGATGAATAAAATTCGCTAAGAGAATATGCTTCAAGAGTATTACAATGTTTTGGGAGAGAATGTTTTGTGAGAGAGAAAACAATGTGTAGGGAAGTGTAGTATGTGTAGAGATCTCAAAAGTCTCTCTTTGTGGAGATAGCTTACATTATATAGGTTTGTTAAGGCGGTGACGTAAGGGAGAGGACTCTACTATTTAGGTAAGTACAATCACGATATGATTAGATCTCTATGAATGCATTTCCCGATATTCTCTACCACGTGCTCCTATCTCTTCGGGCTTCCTGGATCCTGAACTAAGTCGAACCTGAAAAGTGGGTCTGGGCTGTCTGTCAACTGACTTGGGCCATCTTGATTCATTGGGCCTGACTCAATTGATTTTGGGCTCATGAATTTTTGTTCCTCAAGAGACATGTTCTTAAACTAATTCGAGTTAAAATGGTCGCTTTAGAGTTCGAGTAAATAATCAACACAAGCCCGAAAACTCTGTAACAAAAAAAAAACCTAATTATATACAATAGAAATTCGACTATAGATGTATCCATTATATTAGAATATATCTATGTATATAGGATTATACCAGGGCAGATCTGTGTGTTTTATGGTGTCTGTGTGTGACTTTATGTGTGAATGTCTGTTTTGTGTGCAGATCCATCACAAATAGGGTTTTCTTTTTCATTTTGCCCTAAAAAATTGTGGATTTTTGTGAATGGGTTTGCGTGTGGGCTGTGTGAGAGTTCATGTGTGTTTTGTGTACAGATCCATTACAAACCACCCCTCTTTTTTCATTTTCTCCTAAAAATTTTTGGATTTATGTGAGTGGATGTGTAGAGTAAGTGTGTGAATTCGTGTGTCTATGTGTGTGAGTGTTCTGATCCATCACAGACCTCCCCTCTTTTTTTCATTTTCCTTCTTTATGTGAGTGAATGTGCAGGGTCTTTGTGTCTATGTGTGGGTTCGTGTGTGTGTGTTCTATTTTGTTATGTGTCTGGGTTAGTGTTCTGTTGGTTGAACTGATCCTCTCTCTCGAGCTTCTTGGTCCTAAAATCAAGGGCAACCAATAATGTAAAAAGTTATGTAATCTTTGATTGCTAATTGGAACACTTGTTTGTGTAGGAACCCAATCATTAGGATCCTCTCAATCTTGATGCTGCTGCTGTGTTGAAAGTGTTCGAGTTGAATGTGAGAAGGGCAATGGCTGGTGGGTATGTGGGACAAAGCTTCTTCCCTCGATGCTAATAGAGTCTTAAGGTAGCATCGAGTATGATTCACATCGTTGATGTTGTAAAGTTTAAAAAGTTGGATGTCAAACCTTCTATTCTATCATTCTGTGATTTTTCTGCAACATTGGTGACGGAGTACAAGGTTATTGGAATTTATGTGCAGAAAGTTGTTTGTATGCTAGTGTAACGCTGTGTTCGTTTCTTATGGCTAAATTATCATGTATGACACTATGGGTTTTAGGCATCTGCTTGGAGGAAATGATGATTATAGACTGCTTATGATTCATGTTTGCAACGTCGCCTTGGCTTTTTCTCCAACATTTATGACACTAGTATATTTATATATATGTGTGTGAATGTGTGTGTATTATGTGAGATTAATATCAAACTCTATTATGATGTCTTGAAATTCACCCGTTTACCAGCATTATCAAAGGTTACAAAACGACCCCTATTTTTTTTTTTAGTTTCATATTTATTTACTTCTTAACATGAAATGTGTTTCCAAAACCCAAATGATAGGGTATGAAGAGGGTAAAGAGCAGGGGAACATGGTGGAGATGATTAAGGGCAAAAGTCCAATGTGGGATGAGATTGTGAGAGAGAACAAATTGGTGCCAACCAAGATGGAGGAGGTTGGAGCTTGGTGGTTTGCGGACATTGCTTTTGCTTCTCTTTCATTTCACTCTTTCCATAAATTATGAATCATTATAGTCTTGTAAATAAAAGTAAAAGTAATGTATACTCTTGACCATAAAAGTAAATAAAGATAAAACTTGAAATAGTTACCCAACATGTTTTTTGTTTTTATTATCATAATCTGATAGATAAAAATAATTTTCAAACATGTTTTTTGTTTCAGTGTTTATCATAAAACAGAGATAAAAATTGTCTCTGTTTTTAATTTTTTTAAAACGCAAAAACTAAATGACCTCTTAATATTTACGCAATTATATTTATCCCAAAGGTAAGCTATCATAAAAGGTAGTCGAGTATTTTATTTCATCAAATCGAATTGACACTGAATTTTAAGCTGTCTATTCTCTCACCCACCAAGAATTTTCCACTTACCTTAAATTGATGTCCAAGCAAGTTACATCAATTTTTTTATATATAAATCGATAAATCACGATTATGATAAATAATCAAAAATTCTATAAGCTTTTTTAATAATAGCGATCAATTGAAGATAAATCTAAAAAAAGACATAATAAAATCCTCAAAGTGAAGGACATAAGAATTAAAGACAAAAATTGCCCTTTTAATCTTTTTTTTTTGTGACCAAATATACTATGCCCGAATATCAATTATATTTTCAATATAAAATATTACACAATCAACGTTTTATTATTGATACCGACGAGTGTTTTCAGACGTAAATTATTACTAATCATTCAATAAATCAAATCGAACTAAGCAATTCAAAGCCTGTATCTTCAATCCAACACTTTTTACGAAGAGGGAATTGTCATGTTTGAAAATTAGTACTAAAAAGATGATTTTCCAATTCATTCTAACT
>CM042193.1:4601336-4613168 GCA_023539305.1 Ilex asprella
GTTGGCGCGGCCAAACTTTTTTTGTTTTATATTTTACATTTTAAATTACAAAATTTAGAAGTCGATCCCTCTATATGAATTTATTTGGAGATAAGTCCGGCAAAAAATTTATTTGTTATGAAGTTCTTTTTTGTCAATTTTACCAAACTGTCATTTTTTTTCTTTAGAAGTGAAATAAACGACGTTTAAGGAAATCCTTTCACAAATGAAAGCAATTGACTCCTCCAACAACCAGTGCCTTCAAATTTGGCAACACCTACAAATCTAGCAAATATTTTTTTTATCACGATGTTTCCTTTTCAGACAAACATGTAACTGAAAATTTTCAAAAAAACGTTAAAATTCAAATTTTAAACTGAATCCATTCAATTAATACCATATTCGATTTGCTTCTCCGCTTTGTTGTGGAATCTATTGAAGAATTTGTTGTTCATTCTAGGTTTCAGAACATCTTATACATATTCTAATTTTTAAAATTTTCATTGATTTTTGTAATTTCAATGTGCAATTCAATGTTATTAAATTAAATGATGTAGTTTTTCATTGTGGATCGTTTATTAGGAAAAACAATCGAAAATTGCTTTGTTGTGTTATTGTGGAAAAACGTTAATGTTACTGTGATGAAATAGTAACTCAAATAGTAACATGATTAAATATGTACCAACTTAGTGAATCATTTGATTTTAGACGGCTAGGATGATGTTATATGTAAAAGTGATATGTTGTTATATGCAGGGTTGGGTATTATTTATATACTAGCTAATACCCGTGCCTGAAGGCACTGTGTGACACAACAAAATCGCCCGAATAAAAAATCAAACCCACAAAAAATTAGCAAATGGGAAAAAAATTTATGAACCAAAAAAGAAATCCTAGAATCCACAAATACTAATTGAGCTGAACTTAAATAACCATAATTAACTATTACGTCAATATTTTTCAACCCTATTAAATCTTCACATAACAACTCAATACTTAGGATCATCACGCATACACATTTCATCTTATAATATTACATATTATAGCAATACAACAACATTTTTCTCCATGGAACAACAAAAAATTCTAGGCTTGATTAAACATCAATTCTTACTCTTGAATAACTATAAAACCCATTAAGCTTGATTTAAAGTAGTCATAGTGGAAACTAAGCAACCAAATAATAACCAAAAACTCCTTAAATTAGTAATTGAAACTCTTGAATGGACTACACAAAGCTAGGTGCATACAAATTAGTAGAAACTGATTAAAAAAAAAGAAACAAAAATTGCAAGGTCAAACAGTAGATTGACAAAAATATACACAAACCTCCTAATTTTCATTGACCAAAGTTTTTTCAATATAACATGTTGGTCAAATGAGCAATTCGGCAATACAAAGTATTTTAATTCTATACAAATGTTTTTAACTTTACACTTTAATACTCACACTATGCTGAAATGAACCCATGTCATTTGATTTTGGCAAAAGTTTCCTAGAAAAAAAAATTCAAATCAACTCAAAAGTTAATTGTCAATTTTTTCCGGCCAATAAGTAATATATAATTAAAAAACATTTGTTAATAATATCAAAGATAATGTTCAACTATAGAGAAAAAAAAAATACCATAAGTATTGTGAAAACAATACAATTTTAAAGCCGCAACAGTAAAGCAAAGTTATAGCTGAAAAATATATATGGAAATAGAATACTACTCTATCAAACAGTGTACATTTGCAATTGATGATCCTGGAAATATCATCCATTAAAAAGTCAACATTATTTTAAGCCAAAGAAAAAGAGTAAGATTCCAAAGTCCACCACTTACCAAATATTCAGAAAGGAACCAATGCATGGCTAAGAAAATCAACAAGTAACTACATTCATCGATGTTCAATCCCCCATTCAAAGTAGTTATACACTAAATGCACTTATTTGACATTCATGTTTCATGTCGGTCCTAAAGTTGAAGACATATTATAAAGCAAGTAAAATTTATATCATGCATCCTAAACTAAAGCTAAAAATATATCATAGAGTTGACTTTTATGTATCTTATGAGGTCACCTCTCATATGTCATTGTTAGCTGGTTGAGGACGAAGTTGGGGAGGAAGAGGTCGTTAATTGGCCATTGGTCTGGTCATAATCTTTAATGAACAGAGATAAGTAAATAACAACCCTGCCAATACATTTCTGAAAGGGACAATAAAATACAATATGAGTGAATATTTAGTAATTAAAATGCAGAAACAACATAAAATGAATTTTTTATCCAAAAGAACAAAATACGAATTGTGGGCATCAAGTGGTGGGCACCAGTAGCATTAAGAAAGTATCCACCATTCTTAACCACTCATAAATTATCACCACGATTTTATGATTTTCATTTGGATATTTATTACATGCACCTTGAAGTAGCAAATTTAATGGGAGGTAAACCAATCCAAGTCGGAGCACCTTGAAGTAGTACTTTAAAAAATTGGAATATTGCTTGTGTTTGTCTTATCATGCCACTCTCAACTATGCACTACTTAAGTAATCCACATGATACATTTTAAAGAAATTTTGGGAAGGCAATTCAACACCATCATTGCAATCCACAGTATGCTACGCATTTTCGGCCTTCTGCGAACACATACGCAACCGCAATTTACACTTGATGAAGTATTCTCTAAAAGAAATGAAATTAGAAATCAACATCATGAAACTCAATTCAATGAAACACAAAAAGGCCAATGTGTAACATAACAATAACTTAGCAACAGTGATCAAAAGGGTAATAAATTCAGAGAAAAACA
The DNA here is from genome assembly GCA_023539305.1 of Ilex asprella. Lineage (NCBI taxonomy): Eukaryota > Viridiplantae > Streptophyta > Magnoliopsida > Aquifoliales > Aquifoliaceae > Ilex > Ilex asprella. The sequence goes on from CM042193.1 coordinate 4,604,115, forward strand.
ATTAGCAATTAACAATTTGGCTTTCTTCCGATAAAAAATACACCAACGGGATAACACTAATCCAATGTCAAGCTATATATATCTTTTTTTGTACATCGGAAAGACAGTGTCAAGATATTGACACCATAAAATAAAAATCTGATAATCATGAAGAAAACCCACATGCATAAAAACAAATTAAACATAAGGTAGAAAAGTTTGGCTACATATCATAATTAGAGCATGACAAAAGATCTACCAAGGAAAAGAAAATGTCTAGATAATGTTTTCTTCCCAAATGTCCTCAAAAAGAATCCTATGATTGGGAGGGTGTTTTGGAATGAAAAACATATGATTCAAATGAGGGAATTGAGGCCATTGTATGTTGGGGTGTTGAGAGTGTTAGTGAGAGAAGAGGGTAGCAGCAGTAAAAGAATCCCTCAAAATAACCAAATCCGTTTTCAAAATTAAATTCCATCAACCTAATCACAAAGAATTTGTTGAAATAATAACCTAAGAACTCAATGTCAATTTGAAAAATTTACCGAAATAATCATTAGAATAGCTACAAATAATTTATCAAATTCCTCAATCTTTCCCATCTTCTGTTTTGCTCTAAATCCACTACCACTAGTAACAAGATAGAGGCCTTGGTTGGCGACGATCTGACCGAAGAGAAAAGTTAAAAAATCTCACACAACACAAAGAACCGTTAGAAATATGAACAATAACTAAGAACATGGTTCAGTAATAAAATGATCAAAATATAAACAAACAACAAATAGATCTAAACATATAAGGTACCTAAGCCGAATCCATAAAAAACCCTAGAAAATAGAGGTTGGACACTTTATACGCATTTTATTGGACACCTTACATACAGATACTCTCGCTGCTAATCGACATTCGAATGTCATTTTTGCTACAAAATCCAAACAAAATTTAACACACAAATTCAGCAAGAGAATTTGAAAAGAAAAAACAAAAAGAAAACTCATATCCTCAATAGATTAAGGGGCTTTCAAACAATCTGGATGGAAGAATTTTTGTTACATCGATTATCAGAGAGAGAGATTATGTAGACGGGTGACCGGAGAGAGGGTTTTTGGGTTAGGGTTTGGTTGGGTAGGTTTGGGGTTTGATTGGATGATGGTCGATGGGTTTGGTCAGTGACGATAGTTTAGGCATGAGTGGTATAGATGAGAAATAGAGGGAGAATTAGAGGGGGAGAGAGATATCTGTCAATGATTTTGTCTTTAGCGTTTGTGGAAATAATTGTTAGAAGTAATTTTGTGCGTGTGGCGTTGTTGGAGCTGGAAGACAATGAGGGAGGTGAGAGTCAGAGAGACGATAGAAGAAACAGATTCGAGGGTGAGGAGAGAGATTAGCAAAGAGACATAGAGAGAATATGGGACAGTTGGAGATTTCTGGCTTTGAGGTATATTTTGAAAGGGGAAAAAGAGGGAAAAGTGAGATTGAGATGAAATTTGTGGGGATGAGTTTAGAAGGCAAGGAGAGAGTGGGAGAGAGAGAGAGAGAGAGAGAGAGAGAGAGAGGTGTGAATTACGAAATGTCGTTGGCACGGGAAAATAAAATTCAGTACTCACTGTAGACTGTCGGATCAGTATTTATGAGATAATCTGAACAATTTTTTATGTTGGGATTATATTGTCCGTTGAATATGTTTATGTATTGTCTTAAAACGATCTAGACCTCTCGTTGTCTCTAAAATTCAAACTCAGCTCTATTTTATTATATAGATATTTATTTGAAAAATAAATGACATTATGTCCAAATTATCAGTGCAAAAAATAACATGAACAGTAGCATAACTTAAATTTGTTCCTATTTAAGAAATCACATGATTTAAGAAAATCTATTTTATTGTTTCATTTTTCAGTGAGTTTATAATATTGTCGCAAGATTAGTTACTATTTTATATTAGTACATGAATAGTAATATCAACAGTAATATTAATAGTAACATATACAATAACATTAATAGCAATATGACTCAAATCTGGTCCATAAGAGATAAATATTAAACTGATAACTTATCACACTAGATGGTCGTGATATTCTCAGTCAGTAACATGAAAAACACCAAACAAATAGTAACTCGAAATTATACTCCAACTTCAAAATCTCGAACTCAGACTCATAGTCCGACAGCAAAATCTCGAATTCCAACTTCAACTCTCATCACTTTCAAATCACCCCCCAAATCTCTAATTTATAGAGGATCGTAAAGTAATTCGCAATAGAAATTCCGGCAAGTAACATTGAAACTCCAACAATCGCAAATATAACACTATTACTTATACAAGATAAAGCAGTCAATTACAATGAATATCTCAAAAAATCTAAATAAAAAATTGTTCCAACATATGAAGTCAAGATCAAATAATAAGTCGAACTCGAACTCTAGCTTCAAGATCTCGAACTCATACTCGTTACTTCGACTACAAAAAACATCGAACTCCAACTCCAACTTCAACTTTTATCACCTTCAACAACACCCTTGGAGAATTTACACTAAAATATCTTAAAATTTGTCACTTAATCATTTAGATTCTCTTATATTTGAAATATTATATATAGACCCCCTGAAGTTTGTACATACATAACACTTAAATCCTGTTGTCAATATCCATTAGAATATTCGTTAATAAATTGTACCCCCCATAAAAAAATGTGCACCCCTAAAGCTTGTATACATGTAACACTTAGGCACTTCAAGTTTAAAATATTATATTTAAACAAAAAAATACTCCAATCAAATATAGAATATCAAATATTTTAAATTTTACAATCAAAATTCATGTTTTATTATGTTATTTATTGATATAAAATAAAAAAAAATCTAATTTTAAAAAAATCATAATTAATATACAATTATACTATCTATCGAAATAAAATAAAAAAATAAAAAAGAGGCCAAACTGTAATGAATATAATATTTTATTTTTTTTTAATTGCGATAGTTTGGTTGTTTAATAGATAGTATAATTGTATATTAATTACGATTTTTTAAAGAATTAAATTTATATTTTTGATTTTATATTACTAAATGATATAATATAACATAAATTTTGGATATAAAATTTAAAATATTTGTTATTCTATCTTTGATTGAATTATTTTTTTATCTAAATATAATATTTTAAATTTGAGGAGTTTAAGTATTACATGTCTATAAATTTCAAGGGATTTGAGTATAATTTACTAACGGATATTCTAACGGACATTGATGGCGGGGGTTTCAATATTTCACGTGTACAAACATCAGGAGATCTGCATGTAATATTTTAAATGTCAAATAATCTAAGTGATTAAGTAATAAACTTTAAACGATTTGAATGTAATTTTTCCAAAGAAAAAAGAGTATACTTTATTTCAAGTTTAGTTGATTAAGAAAATATTTATATAGATGAAAATTTAATTTATAAATAATAAATTTTACTTAAATTCAAGTAAATATAATAGTCTGTCAACAAAGCATCTACTAGTATGCTCCATTAAGGTATCATTGAATAATACATCTTCAAAAAGTTCATTCTCTAAAGCAAAGTATCAAAAACTATCTCAAGTCATCAAATATACCGACATAAGTGTGTTGCTGATTAAAATCTTTTGTATTGCTGATCAAATATACGAATTACGGATAAAATTAAAAAGTTAAGGAGCGAGGAATGTTACACTGCATTTTAAAAATTGGTAGTTATCCCCACCTATTTTTTGAACACAACACTTACACAACTCCTTAAAAGGAAAAGTGCTATCCCCACCTATTAAAGAGGAAATTATCCTCGTGTCAAGGAAAAAGAATTAAATTAGCTAAAGTCAGAAGCCAAATGAGTTTTTGAGAATTAATAAAAAGAATACAAATTCTATTGTATGTAACGAGTCTCTTCATACATTAATTATAAATACTTCCATCAAAACTAGGTTACACATACCTTCTGTGCCACGAAATCTTTAACGGTCCCGCGCAGTGATGGTTGGACCCCTGGCTAGCCTATGGTGTGCGGTCAGCTCTTTAAACAAAATCGAATGAGTAAATTAAACATAAATAATATTACATTGATAAAATTTTAGGGCTACATTTAAAGTTTAAATGACGTGATTATATATTATTTAAATTTTTTATTTGAACTTAAATGATATGACACCGATTACAAAAGTCCAACTCAACTAACATGTCATTTGAGCTCTAAATTTTTTTCCAAAATTAAATCAATCTAACATTACACATTAAACATACAATCCTCAAAGCGTAATGGACCCCAAATTCACTACGTAATTTTAAAAGGGTAGTGGACCCCACAAAGAGACGGACGATCCAAAGGTCCCCACTTTGATATGTGGGACCTAAATTCCACGTGTCAGTTTTTGATTCGTTTAATCCTCAAAGAACCGTTGTATGACGTTGTGCCCGCGTAAATTAATATAAACGCCGAACAACAAAAGCTTAGACCAAACGCCAAAGCCCTCTCAGGTGTCTGGTTCAGTTCAAATTCCTTTTAGTAACACAATCACCCAAAGTTCTACCAGAATTTACGAGAATGCCATTCTCCGACCCGAAACACCGCCGGAGCCCAAGAACGACCCCACTCCTCCCTCAAAAGCACGATGACTCCGTCGAGAACGGCTTCGACGGAGCTTCCTTCTCCGGCGCCGTATTCAATCTCTCCACTACCATCGTCGGAGCGGGAATCATGGCCCTTCCGGCGACCCTAAAGCAATTAGGCGCAATTCCTGGATTAATCGTCATCGTATTGGCCGCGATGTTGACCGAATCGTCGATCGACATGATATTGAGATTCGGCAGAGCTTCAAAATCCGCCTCCTCGTACTCTGCCCTTGTTGGCGACGTATTCGGCGGCGCTGGACGGACCCTATTGCAGGTCTGCATTGTGATCAATAACGTTGGCACCCTCATTGTCTACATGATCATCATAGGTACGAGCCATGCACCTGTTTTTTTTCCCACTATTTACCAAGTTCTATTCTTTCCTCGATTGTTGTCAAGGATGATTTTTGATATAGAATTTTAATCGTCAAAAATTGAGTTTGCCTCATTCAATTTCTTTCAATTTTCCTATTAACTAATAGGGAGGATTCGATTCTCTAAAGTATGGTTCGAAATATCGGTTTGGTCGAATCGTGTCCGTTTTGGCAAATTTGAAGATGATATTGTTAAACGATATGGATAAAGTCTCGCATAACTCGGTTGAGTTGTATTGGAGTCAATTTCGAGACGTCAAAATATAGTCACCGAATTGCCGGATATGGTTCAACGACCAGTGATAAGACCTGAATTTCTTGACTTGTTCAACATTTTTTTTTTAAGTCGTATTACGTGGATCTCATGAGCATTACGTCATGGTGTGACAGGTTACCAAAATTGAGGGGGGGGGGGGAGATCCAAGCTATGCCTTGTGTGACAGCTTAGCAGTTAAAAATTCTTTTTTATGAGGCAACTGCGGGCGTGTGCCTTTTATTTTTCAAATGTGGAAATTCTGATCTTTTGGGTTAATGTGGAGTGGAAATTCTAATTTGGTTGTTGACGGCTTGCTGCTATATAGGTGTTTGATTAAGCGACAAATAATGTTAAGATTTGGGTCCTTTGATTACAGGTGATGTGCTATCAGGGACATGGTCAGACGGGGTTCATTATTCAGGTCTGATGGAAGAATGGTTCGGTCAACAATGGTGGACCACTCGACCTTTCTTATTGCTTCTAACGACACTGTTTGTGTTTGCTCCTCTGCTTTCATTCAAACGTTTAGGTGAGTGAGTGTCCTCTAATCTACTGGCATGCCTTCTGTTCTTTACCTTTTCTCAGTTTTTTTTTCACCGTGATCAGTATTTGTTATTGTGTTATTCTTCTATGAACCCTTAGATATTTGTGACCCTGATTAAGATGAATTCAATCCTTAGGATAGGCTGCCATGGTTTACCAAAAAGAAATGTTGGCATGATTGATTCGGAGTATGTAGGGAAATTTAGTAACGTATGAACTTAATATTTTCCTGATTGACCTTCCTAGGTAAGGGGGGGCTTCATAAAGCTAAAGGCAGCTTAAACTTGTGTTGGGCCCAAGGGTTCACATTTGCTTTGTCATGTGAAGAAATGGAGTCACAAGTGTATCTGTGTTCACCTTTGTCATGTTAAGGTATTTAGCTGTATATGATGAAAGTGTTCACCTTGCAGCTTGAGGTGTCTGCGGAAGAATGAACAAAGCTTTGCCAATTGACCTTTCTAAAGTTGACAAATAAGCATCCCTTAATGTTTGGTGAAATATTAAACAAGCGCCTCTGCAGCTCGATGTTTTGCCATCAGACCATGATAATAGGATTACACTGGAAAGGGGGCCAACAAGATGGTGCTAACTTCAATTTCTTTGAATTGACACCATGTTTGGTTACTTTAGAACAACTTTGGTGTGAGTGATGGATGTGTGTGCCCTCAACTTTCCATGGGCCGGCCATCCAAGGGCACCTATGATCCACATAGTTGCTTGCTTGCAATCTAGTGAATGGAATTGGAAGCATTATCTACGCCATTTTACAATATCGTACTCTATTCTTGCTTGAAGGGTAAATTTTCAAAAGTAGTTCCATGAGTTTCTTCTCTTCCATGTTGTTAGAGGGAATAATTTTCAAAATCAAATCATAGGCTCGAAGAATTGCACCGTTATTCATACTGCATCCATTTCAGTTGCTGTATAGTAGCTTTGCTCATTTTTGTTTCATTTGGTGGTGCAAGATTCATTGAGATATACATCAGCTTTGTCGGTTGGTTTGGCTGTTGTGTTCGTGGCAATCACTGCGGGAGTAGCTGTTATTAAATTGATTGATGGAAGTATTGTAATGCCACGTTTACTGCCTGACCTTGTTGACCAGGCATCTTTCTGGAAGCTTTTCACAACTGTTCCAATTCTAGTCACTGCCTATATCTGCCACCACAATAGTAAGTTTAAATTGTAAACCTTCTTTCATTTTATCCCGGTTCATGATCCGCAGAGTTGTTTTGCTGATAATTATAATTCAATGTTGTATAGATTATATTGTAACATGACCTGAATACTTAAGTATTGCTTCACACTGGATTGTCTCTCTGGCTTGACAAGATATCAAACCAATCTACCTTGTTCTGGAAATGTTATTGTATACTGAAAAACAGTTATTACGATAACACTTGGTGTATTAGGAATGAAAATGGAAATTATTAGTCTCAAAGCATTTGGCAATGGTGAGCTGCTTCGACGTTGGAGTTTAATCCAGCTAAATACAAAATCTAATCGCTTAAGATGGCAGCAAAGAGTGCACAATTCAAGAATAAAGTTTTAGGACATTCAGTTGCTAAGGTTTTGTTGAATTTGACCTTGCTTGATTTGTTCTTCTAAAATTTATTCTGATGTTTCTTGTGAAATGCATTATAGTCTGTCAAGTTGATTGAGATGCCAATACAGAGTTCACAATTCACGAATAGAAGTTTAGAATATCAAGTTGCTAAGGAGCTCTTGTTGAGTTTATGTGTCGGTGATCATGTAGTAAGTCTTCTGAATGCTTTATGGTGTGTTTTTCTTGTATGGATTGCTTAATCAGAACACGGGCCAATTCTCCAATGGATTAAGGAGAGACATTCTCATGTTTTCCTCCGTACTGGCAAATTTTTGTTGAACAGTGAAGTTTAGGGCTACTTCCTTTTGATGTGCCAATAAAACAAGGCCTTCTGCAACTTAACTGCTTATTTGTCTGAACCACAAATTAACATAATAACCAGTTATTTGAAGCTGGTAGAAGGTCTCGATTAATGGTTCTTGCTCTTATTTGACAGTGTGGTACCTTTAATTTTTTTTTTTCCTTCTCAGATGATTTACTTGCTTATTTACACTTAAAGTTTGTTTTAAGTGTGTACCTGTTTTAATCCATTTTGCAGTTCACCCAATAGAGAATGAGCTGAAAGACCCCACCCAGATGAAGTCAATAGTCCGGACATCTATCACATTGTGTTCATCTGTCTATCTTGCAACTAGTTTCTTTGGATTTCTTCTGTTTGGGGATCACACGCTGGATGATGTACTTGCCAATTTTGATGGTGATCTTGGCATCCCATATGGATCATTGCTTAATGATGTTGTGAGAGTGAGCTATGGTATCCACCTGATGCTTGTATTTCCGCTTGTATTCTTTTCCCTTCGCCTTAACCTTGATGGCCTTCTCTACCCATATGCTATTCCTATTGCCTTTGACAACCGGAGATTCTTCTCAGTTACAGCAGCTCTCATGGGTTTCATTTTTCTGGGAGCAAATTTTGTGCCTAGTATCTGGGATGCTTTCCAGTTTACTGGTGCCACAGCTACGGTCGCTGTGGGCTTCATTTTTCCAGCTGCAATCACCCTTAGGTGAGTAAGAGTGATGCAACTTTGTAAACTTGCAGCATCATACACAGAAGTATTACATTTGAAGTACATCAAGCATGCATGCGAGGTTGCCTCTTAGGTCAAAGTCTTCTCACCTGGAAGTAGTTGAGCTGATGCTTTTTGCAATGAATTTTCTTGTTGCCGTGCAGGGACACTTACGGAATCGCAACAAAGAATGACCAGGTAGTGTCATGGATAATGATATTTTTTGCTGTGTCGTCGAGCACTGTGGCTATATCCAGTGACATTTACAGCATTTACAATGGCAAAGGAGTTAAAAGTTAAATTTTACAAGGAATACATCTTTAATGGCTTGGTTATCATACAACTCAATTTTGCCCCCAGTCATGCATATTTGATTGTCACAGAGATACTCAGCTGCAGTTGAACCAATGCTCCAGCGCCCGTATCGATTTCAACGAACAACTTTGAATCTTCTATGGCTCAAGTGAGTCTGAGTACACTAGCCTGACAGTTTTATTTCAACTTCTTTTGCTCCCCCTTCCCTTTAGGAAGTTAGGATCTTGGGTGAATTTTGGAGGTGGACAAAAGAATTAACTTCTGAATGTGAATATTTAACAAATTATAATACTGGTGGTGACTGCAATTGCTCATTCTGGTAACCAGTTTTGGTGTTTTTTTTTT
>CM042193.1:4622020-4632524 GCA_023539305.1 Ilex asprella
GTTCGAACTTTGATGGCAGCCATCTTGTGCATATAATATCAATGATTAGGTTTATATCAAATCTAACCCTCCCAGCCCTCTAGTACTGGGATATAAACTGGCACCCTCACAAGTTGTCTATGGGTTGGTCACTGTCATTGTTCCTTTGGAGCTCTTGTGAGATTTGGCCAAGGAAATGCTTGACATGCTCCAAAGTTCAACTAGTTCATTCATTATTTGCATCCATATTTAGCATCAGGTATTACATGACATGTTGTTTTGCCATAAAATGGATTTGAAGTTTGGCTGTGCCTAACTACATCAATGGTGTACGGTAAACACTAGAATGGCCGCTAATTCAATTGTGGAAATCTGTTTCTAATTTGTGCAAAGTGAAAGCCTGTTGTAGAGCATACTCTTTTCAGTTTTTATATGGGAATTGGACGATGGAACTCAAGAAATATGTTACCTAATAAAGCTGGTAGATTCACGGTACTCTCATCTCGTGTAAATGATGTGTTTGTCATTAGAAATTTGGGTGTCTTGCCAATATAAAACATGTAGGCGCTGGCTTGATTAATTTCATAGCGCATTAGCCTGGGTGCCTCCTGAACGGTTTAGTGCCTTTTACATTTGCCATTGTGTTTTTTTCCCTTTTGTTCTACTTCTTGTTTTGTCGGGATGAGTAGATGATATGTGTGGATGGCATGCCAATTTTTCGATAATCTGAGTAGGTTGAATAACCAAATGGGTCCTAAAGGAATGGCATTGCAAATTTGTTTTTTGTTAGTTAAATTTTGGTACATTGCTCTGTGGTGATCAAACAGGGGATGACTATGAGGCATAAACCAAAGTGGAGCTGCTACATTTTTTGGTTCTTCACCACTGTTGAGTTGATGTCTGGTTATCAACTTTGTATGTAATTTGATGATTATGAGTAGTTGGAAAGTCGATCAGAGGAGGTTTTGGATGCAAATCAGGTTAAATGGCTATGGTGGTTCCTTTATAAATAGGCCGTTAGTGCAGGTTGCCCAACCGTGGTTAGAAGGTCTTGCCGTGCAATGCCTTGATATTATTGAACCTTGCCACTGTTATTAAGATACCAAAAGCATGCTCTATTGAACCCATGGTTTAAATGTTTGATCGGGTTGGATTGGATTTTACATGTCTGATTTTGCGTCTTAGACTACGAGGCTCATTCTATTCAAAGTTGACTTGATGATGTTTAGGTTGACTTGGCTAAGTTGTTCGAGTTATCTCATCAGCTTGCAATATATTTTACACGGCAATTCGTTGGTGATGCCATAAACCTATCGTTTATGTCTATCATTTCGAGTTGTATCATCCGACACTATTCCTTGATATTGTTAATGATATTTCTTTAAGTGTCTTTTGAGTTGATAGATGAGAAAATGCTCTTTAATCGCGTTTGAGCCCAACAACTACGAAGTCTACGAGATGTTTGAAGACAAGCTTACGTTGTAGGGGAGGACTTAGACAAACCGATTTCCTGGTTTGAAACAAATATTTTGTACTGTTTGGCAAGTTAAACAGGAGATAATACCCATAACCACACTGGAGGGTAACAATATTTAACTCTATGTTCAGGTCTCTTTGAGAATAATTTTAATATTTTTATATCTGCTATGATGATTATGATCTAATTTGAAATATGTACTAAAAATATTAAAAAAATTAAATGATTATTTGAAAAAATTTAGATTTAATTTTTTGTAAAATTAAATTATATGGATAATATTGAATTGAATTGTTGCACGGGATTTTGAATTGTTAATGGATGAAGATATGAACTATAAAAATAAAATCTTGGATAAAATGGAAGTCGGTTCAAAAATTTAAACCAAATTGAGTTAAATTAAAATAGGAAAAGTTATCTGGGTAAAAGTGTATTTTTTAAGAAAATGACCAAAAGGTTATTTGTTAAAAGGAAAGAAGATTAAACTCCATTTGGATGTCAAACTGCAGTCTCGGCTTAGATAAGGAATCAAGCGACAAAAAAAAAAGAAGCATTAAATCGAGGGTACTTTTGTCTTTGGCATTTTTTTTAAATTCGAATGGATTTATGAATAGATTTTGGAGATTACATCAAGAAATAATTATTTCAAACCGAGCAATGTTATTGAGACTTAATTTATTGATCTAATTTGTTGACATAATTTATTATAACCTTTGAATTGACTGTGGGGCTATCAAATATTGGAACTTGGTGTTGATCCAATAGTTCTATTGCAGTTACATCATTATGTCAGTAAATTAGGTCAGTATTTTAAGTCCAAATAGAATTACTCTTTCAAACCCTATTGAGAATCAAAAAGGGTTTTTTGTAAGGAAAGGATGAAGAATAAAAAATCCTATTTTCTTGTAATTGTTTGTGTAATTGTTTTGTATTTTGGTTTGGTGTAATTATTCTCTGTCTCTGGAATCCTCTTCTCCAGACATTGAAGTTCAACTTCAAGGTTTCAGCCCCGATTTTTAATAATTAATTTTAAAATTCTTCTTTTTGCAAATTTTGCTTAGAAGAACCTAAACTAAAATTAAAAAACATTAACAATTTCAAATGAAAATAACGAAGTTGAATTCTCTTTATGTTGAATGAATATATAAAAAAATTAAAATTTTAAAAACAAAATTTAAGCACTTACACTATTTTTTTTGTTTGTTGTAACATTGTGGAATAACTTTATTTGAGATTCAAGACATTTGATTCGTATATCTGTTTTAAGTAATTGTTTGATGTTATAATCAACATTTGAATTGCCTAACAATACGAGTTTCTTTGTCTTTTTTTTAGTTCAATTTTTAATTTGATAAAATTTAAACTCAATTTTGTGAAATAAAAATAATAAAATCGAAACTATTTGGTACAACTCTTTTGATACATATTTGTTATAATTCTTTGATTTCTTTATTTGTGTAACAATTTGTTTGTAAATAGTTAATTGTTTGGTGTAAAAATTTACCTTCAAGTCGGTAATAGTAATCATAATTTTCAATTTTCCTTTTGGAGAAATCCTTAATTGATTAAGAAAATAGACTTCAGAAGCAAACAAAAATAAACTAAGAAAATGCCACAAATCAGAGAAGTGAAATCGTCAAGTCGGATGTTGAAGGAAACAATATATTCATATACTTTCTTTCAAATAAGTCTAAAAAAAATATACCCACACTAAAAAAAGCCTTGAATTTTTTGTATAAATGGATTCGAATTTGGATCATTGATTCGTGGACATGCCTAAATGACATCGACCACCTGTCCCGAAGCCCAGCCCAAAGAGCATCAACAAATCCACTGTTCTCTCCCGTTCAAATTCTATTTCCAAAATTCAATAGGGTCCCACAAAAGCTGTTGGGGGCGACGTGATCGAAAGCAAACTGATCTACACCATAAAACCGATTACCAACTCTTCCCGTTTCCTTGTTCCTTCTATGGTGCAGCGATTACTCTTCCCATAAACCGCCTACTGTGTGTGTGTGTGTGTCAGTTCTTCGGAAGCCTAGAGAGAAATTGGGCTACCCACCAACTGTAAGTAAGCTGGTGAACAATGTTTATGGTGAGGCAAGCTCCTCCTCTTCCTCTTCCCGGCGGAGCTTTATCTATAGAGAGATGTGCCCTTAACTCTGCCCTTCAATTCATCCACCAAAACCCACAACCCCTATTGTCCAATCGCAGACCTCCCAAATTCCAATCCACAAACACCTCTCGCGCGACAAAGAGGCGTTGCCCCAAGCCTCTCACCGTCGCTAATGCCGAAGCCAGTGGTGGTCCTACTGCTGCTACCAGATACAACCCCACAACTAATAATGCCGATGATGCGGTATCTGTTGTTGGTGAAGAGAGCGTCCCTCTCGAAGGTGTTATCCAGTTCGAAAAACCCAATTCCTCTAACCTTCTCAACAAATGGGGGTAATGTATATCTATCAATTTCCTCTCACTCAATCTCTCCTTCTAGCTATGTGTGCATATTTGGATTTGTGCGTATCTGAGAATTTGTGGTCTTGGTGGTTGTGTTTCAGTCGTGTGGCTTTACTTGCTGGTGGGGATGTACTGGCTTTGCTTTTGTTCTCTGCTATCGGAAGGTTCAGTCATGGGTTCTCTGTTTTCGATACCGAAACCTTACGCACCGCTGACCCTTTTATTGCTGGTATGTCTATTTTCCTTACTGGCTACTGTTGCTTTTTCGTTCATTATTCTTGCATAAATTAGAGATCAATGGATTAAGAATATCGATTTTGGGGTGGTTTTTGGCAATTTGCAGGATGGTTTCTGAGTGCTTACTTCCTCGGTGGTTACGGGGAGGATGGCCGAGGAATTAACGGTCAGTCCAGTGCTGTTATTGCTGCTGCCAAATCATGGTCTTTGGGTATTCCTGTAAGCTCTCATTATTATTCCTTTATGGTTTCTTATTTACTTTGTTTTATTGATTCATTGGATGAATCAATTTTAAGTAGTAGTAGTAAAGGATTTGATATGCACTCTTTGGTTCACTTATTTTGGATTATATATGTGTTTTGAAATGTCATTTTTGAAATATTGATGAGATGCATGACCTATTAAATTAGACATTACACTGGCAAATATTGATCAAATAGATTAATTATATTTGCAGTGATTGTAACTGACACAGTTTAATATCAAAGTAAATCATAAGTTGTTACAATTAATTTGTCTATAGTCATAAGGTCATTATCTGAGTTGGTTCCGATTAACTGAAGAGTATTGGGATGGGTGGATTTGTTACTATTGTATTATATTTATAATGCTCAAGTGGCTACCTTAGATTTGAACTCATTAACTTGTTAACCTCCACAAACATAAGTGAGTTGAATTTTGAACTGTTTCCTAGCTCGATTGAATCGGCTTTCTTGAGTAAGTATGATGGAGCCTACGCATGACGAATAGCCTCATATGGCTAGGCAGCACTACACATAAAATTTGTTATAAGTTTTGATGATTTGAGAAGGATTCCCATTTGGTGGATTCTACACTTCGAAGTCATCATAAAATTGAATCAACAGTTACCAAGTTTTCTGAAATTGCTTTCTGTACTCCTTGGGGGTTCTGATTCTGAGGCTAGTTGGATTGTTGTTTAGAAGGTTATGGGGACAAGGCCTGTTGATTGTGGAATTTGACATGAGACAATATTGAAAATTGAACTTGAGTGACAGCAAAATAAAAGGTTGAAGGGAATGGGGGTACAACGAGGAGAATGGCTATGTAGTGACATGAGAATGTCATTATTCTTTAATTATTAGAAGATAAGCCAACTCCTTTGTTAGGCACATGTCTACGAGGCTGTGCTGTTATTGACTTTCATCTTGCTTTGACTTTTCCATGTCATGCAACTTTTATCCTTTTTGCACCAAGAACTTTGACAAGGTCTAGCGTACAAAAAAGAAAACTAGTAGGGGAAGTTTTGGCTAAATATCCAAAACGAAATCCTGATCATGTCATAAACTGCTATCCTATGGGAGATCATTATGTTAGGTTGCCATGTCAAATGATATTTGTTGGTGTCAATCACCTATTTTTTGTGCCAATGTCCTTGTTTCATTATGAAGCTTTGGTAGCAGTGTTGTCTTGGAAATGATATCCCAGGAAATGGTGAAGTTAGAGCGAGAAGCATACACATTAAGCATGATTATCACATCTTGAGAACGTGAAAATTTTGATATGAAGCATGAGACTTTGACTCTTTCATCTTATGTTTGCAAGTGTTTGCATGTCATGCATTACTTTGTCTGTCTATGTTCTCTCCAATTGTTTTAGGTGTTGCATATCTATGAACTCCACCTTTGATCTGTTTCCCTTTGCTGGCAGTTGGGTATATTCATAAGGGCCACAACATTGGGCCATATTCCACCAACCAACTTTATCTTAGTTACCATGGGAAGCACTGCTATATTACTCATCGGATGGAGAGCACTGTTGTTTAGCATTTTCCCTAATGATAAGAGCAAGAAGGATGATATGTACAAGCATGGCAGCCCATTTGAACTGTTTGAGGTATCTATCTTTTTAAGCATCTGAAATTCTGGGTAGATTGATGTTACTTTATAGGTTCTTACAGAAGATCATGTAGCAAAGAATGCATATGACATATTTGTGTTGCACATTCTTTGATATGATGTACAGATTAGCTTCCATGAGATTGTGGGCCATCTCTTTTATGCTTCTAAAATATCCAACATGCCAGGGAATTTGTTTTATGAGCCTCTGGTTTTTGTCTTCTTTGGTTATAGACTATGTATGCATGAAAACTTCAAAATGGACCGAAAATCTTGTGAGACATCCCTTCTACACAAGAAGTAAATTTTTTATTAAATTCGTGGAGGTGTAGTTTACGACTGAATTTTCTGACATTTGCTATGTAATCTAATTTTTTCATTGACACTGTTATTCTACCAGCACCTAAATGGAGCACTAGACACAAGGAGTTTTTGTAGATCATATTGACCAGTTGTTAAGCATTTTCAATCAAATAACTGAAAAATGGAAGTCTCAGTTACTTTGTCAAAATCTCCCGAGTTCTTTTATTGCTATGCTGGTACAGGAATTGACATTATAGACCTAGGCAACAAATGTCTCACTTTGTCAAAATCTCCAGAGTTCTTTAAATTCTATGCTGGTATAGGAATTGACATTGTATACCTACGCAACAGATGTCTCTTTAGGTTGCTGCTTAGGAGTTAGCATTATCTACTCTGTAGAAAATACTTAGGAACTGAATCCTAATATAGCTCAATTTTCTTTTTCTTTTTTTCAGTTGCTCACGTCATTGGTACGAAGATGGTGATGATGATTGCCTCTACCATGTGTTTGTATAATGATGTTCTTCTTTGTTAATTTTCCAATGTACCTCTTTGAATATCCTCATATGTATCAGCAACAGAAGTAAAAGCAGAAGTGGCAGGTGAAAATTGTAAGAGGTAGTTATTTTTCCAATTTATCAGATTTGAAGTTACTAAACCGGAATGCCAGATTAGCTGATTTTGTACAAAATTATGTTTCCTCTGTCTTCTATTCTAAAGGATGTTAACTAAATGCCAATCTGAAGAGACATAGTTCTACTCCCAACTTTATTTCATCTAACTTCCTGACTCATTTGTCCATTTAAGAGCTTATATATGCCTATCTGTAATAGGGCATTGGAGAACAACGTCGTTGTTGTTGCATCACGTGCTGTGTTAAAGGTGGTTTTGGGATTGTCTTGTTGTAATGCTTTTTAGGCCTTTGCGGAACTTCTCAAGTTCGAAGGAATGACAGAAAAGCTGATATTGGTGGATAATATTCAAATTTCTATTGGGAAGGAGTCCAGATTGACTAAGTTCACAACTAATCTCAGAACAAAAATAGTCGAAGGTAGGAGTGTAGCTACAGGTAGTATGGCATAAGTGATATAATCTTCTGAGGAATAATAAAGTGGTTCTATTGATTTAGTGTGAAATTGCTCAGAACTGAACTATTTCCAGCCACATCTTTAGACAATTTTGGTCAAGCTTGATAATGTGAATTGAATCTTGCCATGAAGTGAGTGCATCAAAGAAACTGGCAATGGTTCGGTTGCAACTCAGACGAGTTTGGTTCAAGTATTCCCGTCTAGGTGATATTGTAGAGCCAATAAAAACATGCTTGGGACTTGCGTTAAGCTGGAATAACTGTAACCTGTGAGAATGTTATTGTATTAAAAGGTTATGGAGTTCATCCCAGAGAAGATATTCAGATTATCCTCCTCTTTCGAAAAGTAAACGATTTTTCTAGAATGGCCATTGCATATAGTGACACCAGTTTGATGGATTTACAGTTTAGAGGACTGATCTTGTTATTGAGACTTGGAATGCGCAAAATTAAATCTTCTGATGCAAGTTGATAGAAAGTGTACAAAATGAAAGATAAAATGTCTTAGCTGTGTCACAGTTGTCTATTGAAGGGAATTTTATGTGAAATCCTGTTGTTTGATAATTCTGTAACTCTTGAGGACAAAAGGTGTTACCCCATCCATGGAAATTCGAGAAAAGTGTTGGGAAAGGCTTGAAGTGTGCGATCATTTGTTGTCTATTACAAAGGTCATTTATATGTCCATTTCCTTCTCATATTGGCATTTTGAAGGTATGATACATTTTTAATAAAAACTTTTTATGGTGGTGGTAGAGCTTTGATTGCAAGATGAGGAGGGTTTTCACCTGAATAAAGTTAATTTTAAGTCCTTCAAGGCAAATATTGTTATCCTGAAACAATCTGTTGATGCTAACTCTGGACAGTTTTATTCATGTTTAGGAGGGATGTTGTTGGATTTGCAGACATGGTACGAAGGTGCATTTAAAAAAGCTATGGCAATAGATAGAGCAATTTTGAGGTTTTGAATTGTTGCAGCCATGATTGGAGATTGCTATGGATATGCTCACTACAAATGTCCCAGAGAGTTTGCGGATGGCTAAGTGCTGATTATAACTATCATGGGGTTGCAATCAAAGGCTGTATTTAGCAATTTACTTGCAAGTCTTGAATCCTTGCGACTTATTCTAGTTGAAAGTTATAATATCACAATGAGATTGATCTGTCATTGATCATTAAAGTACACCCTTCTGTGGATAATCTGGGGGTCATGTAAGTTATTAGAATCACTGAAGTATCCATCCCCTGTTTTGAGTTAATTTGGTGGAGTGGATAGAACACATAGTTCTTACTTCATAGGCGGTGGGTTCCTTCAATGGGATGGGTGCAGGGAAATCTGTAAGCCTAGTTCTTACTTCATAGGCGGAGGTTTTCTTCAATGGGATGGGTGCATGGAAATCTGTAAGCCTTCGGCTAGAAAAGAATTCCCCTTCATCCAAACAGAGCTCGAGTTCATCCACAAGTCTCTCGTGTGTGACCAAACAAACATAACAAAACTCGCTCCACTTTTTATCCAATAAAATTGCAATACGTGTAATTTTTTTATTTATTAATTTTTGTTATCTTTACAATTAATAGCTAGAAACAATCGGACAAAATTTACGATTTTAGATCAATTTTAATGTAGTATTCTTTATTTTTTTCTGGGTACTGCAGAGTTTATCTCCAGTATAAAGAACTACAACTTGAAAGGAGATGTTAGGCCTAGGTCGGCTTGTAGCTATGTGGTCCAGTCTGTATTGCTGAAGTTGTGTCATTGAGCCGTCAAGCAATTGCCAATTTGGAGATAGATGAGAGGCAAATCCCATCATAGGGATCATGTCACAGCCAAGATGGTGTAGTATGACTTTCCTCCAATGCTGCCCATCAATCCTTGTTTGAGGATCATAGGTACTTTTCTTGATCATGTGGTCATCGAAATCTCATCAAATAATCATCATCCGATCATTTTAGTAATGATACTAGGCTACCTACCCCAGGTTCAATTGTTCTAGCAAGAACCATCCCTTTTGTTAAAAAAAAAAAAGCAAGAACCATCCCCTGATTAATTATACAGAGACCCTATAATTATCCACAGTGATATAATTTCCAAAGATATTTGTCTCGTAATATATGTAACCCTCGCATGATTAAATAGTAATATGCATGTCACTGAGTTTAGTACATATAACTTAAGTGAACTCTAGAAAATCTTGTAAGACTCAGAAGTTTTCTATGTACTCTCACATGTGGTGGTTTGGTTTCCTCGTAGGTGTGCTGATAAATATTATTGAAAATTGTCACACTTAGAACAAAGAAATGCCTGATGCCTTAATACCAGTTATGGCAACTGTGGAAGGGTATGGTCTTGGCTTCCCTTTTCAGTAACATTCTGGGCAAAGTCCAAACATGTTTGCTCTAAAAATGCCACTACACTTACTGTAGTAAACAGCTCTTGAAGTCTCTTACCCATTTATAGTGAGAAGAAAATGGCAAAAGTAAAGCAATTTAATAAGATATTCAGACGATGTATCAGCAAACATTGAAGGCATGTCATGTGCGTGGTAGGGTTTGAACTTTGAAATGGAGTGGCTTAAATTATCTGTGGGATGGGGAGCCCCACCCACCTCTTTGAATTCTTTGAACCAGAAGGCTTAAAAATCTTTCACTCCATTGGGGCCCTATTAGGGCATGGGGTGGTGGTGTCTTAGTATAACGTGTTGTTTTGTTGATTTGTCTTAATGGGTTAGGATCCTCTTTTTATATATGTTTTCTGTTCTAGGTTCTTACTCTATTTGTGATAGAGAGGCTGGTGGATTTTTCTACTCATCAGGAAGAAAGAGAGAGAATCTAAGGTGACTGTGACCAGACTGTAAGGCTTGGATTGTGACATATCATTTTGTAGACAGAGAGAGAAAGAGAGAAGGGTGTAAAACAGTAAAAGATAATGTATACTTACAATTCACAATTAAGGGAGCCTTATCTAAGTGTTACTCCAATGCAAGGAGGTTAGAGAGAGAGAAGGGTGAAAATAGATAATGTTTACGTACAATTAAGGGAGCCTTAACTAAGTGGTACACTGATACTTCAATGTAAGGGGGTTAGTATCTGTCTCTTGCTGAGTCGAGAACG
>CM042193.1:4632924-4644635 GCA_023539305.1 Ilex asprella
CTTATTAAGTCTATTTTTTAAGTTTCAATAATATTATTCTTAATTTCTTGTTTCGGGTCTTATATGAAAAATTAGTTTCTACAATAAAGGACCTTTAGAATTTTTTTCAAGAAATTACTCATCTCTTCTTAGTTAAAAAAATTGAAGTAAAAAAGCCAAATAAATTATGCACTACAAGTCTACAGCACCTTCTTGCTCAATTAAAAAAAATTATGTCCACGCACTCCATTGAATGGTATTTTTTTTTGAATGGTATTATTATTTTTAACGATAACTATAACTAGAGTCCTTTGTTTTAAACCCACTTGACTCTTCTCCAATCGTTCTTTTTGGGACTCGATCATTAATTATTTGTATATAAGGAGTTATAATCTATTCAATTAGATGCACGTAATTTGCAATTAATTGCATGTATTTTGAATCTTATACTATCATTGTATGCATAGTTTAAAGAATAATTGAGAAAATATATATATAATGAAAATCAAAGTGAGGTCTCTTAGCCAAGGATTCATTATTTGATGGGCAGAAAAAGGGAAGTGCTTTCTGTGGCTAGTGCTGGTGGATTCACTCATGATTGCCATATAATCAAAAGAATCCCACTCCCACTCCATTCCCACCTCTACGTGCATAAACACTCCATAATGCTTCCTTTCCCACCCAAAAACTCAGTCTTCGTTTCAAAGGTTCAGAGACCAAATCATTAACATTTGAAAATCTGTCTCCATGGAAAAAAGGCTTCATGCACAACTGCATGGCAACATCCCTCCTCCTCACGAAAAAGAAAGTACCACTACAAGCATCGAAAGTGAAGAACTCAACAAAAATAAACTTTAAATTCACCCCTCTCCCACACACAGACACCCCCACCCCCACTCACCTAAAATCTACACACACACTGACATTTATCAAGATAATCGAACATCGGAAGGATTGACGAGGACTTCAGAGACCATTAATACTTACTGAACCATATGGTATCTATTGTAGCTTACATTTGATGTCATTGGGTGGGAAACAATGCCACCCTGATTTGGTGTCGCACCTCGTGATATTGTTCGGGAAGTAAGAACATTTACTTAGGATGTGATTTGATCTCGCAGTAGTATGAGTATAGAATAAAGGTATCGCCTCGTGGTTAAACTGGGAAGTTCATTTATTTGTTTTTTTTGCCACCCATTTGATATTTTTCAGTTATGAAATCGTAATCTCAGTCTAGTAATAATTTTTTTTAACCAAATAATGATCAATGGTTGATGAATTGCCTAAAATGGGACTGTATCGTAGCTGCCTCCAAAACAAAAATGGGTGTGTGAAAATTAGTATTTAAGGATTGTGAAAAACATTGAAATTGACGTATAGTTAACACCGCGGGACATTAGCTATGCCTGTTTTTTTTTTTTTTTGTCAAAAGTTATTACAAAACTGATAAAGAGATCGATATACCTTTGATCTAACTACTTTAGGCGTAACGTAAGACATTCTCTAGTGACTACCACAAGAAAAGTATATAAGGCATTCTCTTTCAAAGCAACATATGGAAAAACAGCATATCCTTTGAATAAAATATAATATAAATTAAAATAAAGCTATAAGATGGTAAACAAGGTAGCATTTTTCAGAAAAAAAGGCTTGTTTTTTAGGGCCCTTTGCTCATCATTCTTGGAATATTTTGAGCCTGCGAGAGACCCACCTCCTACTTTCTGTCTCAAAGCAGGTGTTGACTACCACACAAACATTGCCTTAAAAGAAAAAAAGCAAAATAAATGTTTTCTAAGGATGGCTTCTGTTGTTTTCACCAACAAAAATGTCAGAAACACAAACCTAATTTAAGAGTTATAATTTTTGACACGATGATTTTTTAAAGTTGTTAACAACTAGTTAATTTCAAGTAGCATATAAACATTATCTAAAGAAATCAACAATCCCTGAACGAAAACCTAATTTCCACTAAATATTCGTTGGTGAGCTAAGTGGTATCGAAGTAAGACCCTTTTATAATTTTTGATAAATTACTTATTATGAATTTAAATAAGATTCATTATATTTGGATAAATTTATTACCAATAATATATAAGACTATTTGAAAAAAAAATTTGAATGGGATCTAATAAAGAACCACCCTCCAAGTTACTCACAGTAGATTGGGGCTGTAACATTGCGTGTTCCCATTTGGATCTGAAGTGAAAGTTGGGAACAAGCTGGAGGAAAGAGAATTTACGTTTAAGTTGAAAGGCAAACATTTAG
Organism: Ilex asprella; assembly: GCA_023539305.1. Classification (NCBI taxonomy): domain Eukaryota; kingdom Viridiplantae; phylum Streptophyta; class Magnoliopsida; order Aquifoliales; family Aquifoliaceae; genus Ilex; species Ilex asprella. Next base: position 4,635,172 of record CM042193.1, read on the forward strand.
TTTTGAAATTGGAGTGTTTGCTGCAGAGTTGCAGTTTTGCAGACCCGCTGGGTACAGAGAGCTGTACTGTATGAAGTGACTGGATGGGCAGATGTCCTGCGCGTCAAATCTATCCAAGCCAAGGCCCTGTGGACTGTAAAAAAAAAGCAAACTTGTTTTGGCTACTACCCTCATGACCTCTCTCTCCTAAAGTCCTCACCCATTGGCCCTTATATACCCACTAGATTGAAACGACTACTGATATGAGAGAGAGATAGAGAGAGAGAGAGAGATAGAGAGAACAAAGGAGTACGATGGGCAGAGTGACAGGCAGAGAGAGAGAATCACTTATTACTTCATAATAAATACTGCGTTTTGGGATAGTAATGAACAAGTCTAACTAGGTCATTAGAGAAGGAATGGGTTGTTTTTGGGTTTTGGTATTTTATTGTATACTGGGTTTTAAGCAGGGTTTAAGGGTCTGTTAAGGGGAAAAAAAAAAAGAGGTGCAGAGAGGGAAGACGATGTGTGAGAGATAAAAGCAAAAGGCGTGGTCTTTCTCACATATACATACACAGATCCCTATGGAATGCAGGGGTGCTTCCCAGCATTGTTGCTTGCTGGTGTTCATTCCTTTTGTTTAGTTTAAAGGGACCAGCTGAGAGAGAGAGAGAGAGATTTTGCCGGGGGGGTGTGCATAGATAGATGAGAGTTTGGCTGGTGGGGATATTTTCTTAGCTTCATGAGTTCGTAGCTGACTACAAAAAACCAAGTTTTTCAGCCGTGAGAGCTTTGAAGCAAATAGATTTTTGAAATGATTACTTTATTTGCTCCCCAATGATTGAGCTGCCTTGACGTTCAGGAAATACTGCTAAGAACCTCCGAAAGAAGCAAAGAGAGAGAAAGGTAGAAGATGAAGTCCATGAGTGATGATAACAATGGCAGTAACAATAATAATAACTGGCTGGGTTTCTCTCTCGCGCCCCACATGAAAATGGAAGCTACTTCAGAAGCTCATCATCATCATCATCAACGGTATAGTCATCAATCTGCTGCTACAGCTGTCCCAACAGGTTTTTATCTCTCTTCTTCCCACCTCAACAGCTCTGCAATCTGTTACGGGGTGGAAGAAAATTGTGGGTTTAACACCCCTTTGTCTGTTATGCCTCTAAAGTCAGATGGTTCTCTTTGTATAATGGAAGCTCTCGCTAGATCGCAACCAGAAGGTTAGCTTCTGTTTTCCACTCGTGTTTATTTTTTATTTTCCCTGGGGTATTAAACGCTTTTTTAAACTCTTTTATTTCTTGTAAAAAATTTTATGTTCTTGTGTTAAGTTATGGTGCCAAACTCCTCTCCCAAACTGGAGGACTTTTTGGGTGGTGCAACAATGGCGGCCCATCAATATGGTAGCCAAGAGAGAGAAGCAATGGCTCTCAGCTTAGACAGCATGTATTACCACCAAAATTCTGAGCCAGAGAACAACAGGCAACACTCCCTAGACTTTCTTCAAGAACCCTTCAGACAAGAACAAGAGATTCAAGTTCAACACCACCCATATTATGCTGGACTGCCATGCCATACTATGTACCAGACACCTCCAGGAGATGAACCTAAAGAGACTCAGCTTCCAGATTGTGGCACTCAAATGCCTCCAATGCCTGGGGATGATCCACCTTTCCTGAAGAACTGGGTTGCGGATCATCATGAACTTGGCCAACCGATAAATAACAGTATGGTTGATGCTGGTCCAATGGGTGTTGGTGATTTACAGTCTCTGACTTTGTCGATGAGCCCTGGTTCTCAGTCAAGCTGTGTGACAGCTTCAAGACAGATCTCACCCACTGGAGCTGATTGTATGGCCATTGAAACAAAGAAGAGAGGAGCCGGAAAAGTTGCAAGTAAACAGCCTGTTCATAGGAAGTCCATTGACACATTTGGTCAGAGAACATCGCAGTACAGAGGTGTCACAAGGTCAGTACACTGAACTTTATTTGTTTCCCTTGCGTTGGATGAGTTATCTCTTTTTGAATCTCAATGTTTTTGGCTTTTGTTTTTCTCTGTCTAGTCTGCAATTTTTTTTTAATCTTTCCATTCAAATTTGAAAGTAACCCATCCCCATATACTCCGGACAGACATCGATGGACAGGTAGGTATGAGGCCCATTTGTGGGATAACAGTTGCAAGAAGGAAGGTCAAACGAGAAAAGGAAGGCAAGGTTAGCGAACAAAACAAACTTCTCTTACACTTGGTTTGAATTTAGAGCTTTTGACTATAAATGTTGGCCTTTGTGAACATGATCTGACTGTACCTACTACTGTTTTTCATGTTCAATTTTTTGCCGTGGATGTACTGTTCGAATCAAATGATACATATTTTAGTTTATCTGGGTAAGCCTTTTTTTCAAACAAATCATGACATTATGATAAATGATTGTGTTCATATCTTCACATAATAGAATCGAAACTTTGCAACTTCAGGGGGTTATGATATGGAAGATAAAGCTGCAAGAGCCTACGACCTTGCTGCACTTAAGTATTGGGGTTCTGCAACCTATATTAACTTCCCGGTATGGTTTGATTCACTTCCGGGTGTGTCTATTGTTATGTTGATGCTTTCCGATGACTAAAATGAAAGACAATTCGTGTGTTATTTTTACAGTTGGAGAATTACCAGCAAGAGCTCGAGGGGATGAAGAACATGAGCCGTCAAGAATATGTTGCTCACTTGAGAAGGTAAATTTGATGAGTGAAACCATTAACATGGTTCCTAGTTTATATGAGGGTAATAAACTGATATACAACTCAAATTTCCCTTTGATTTTCAGGAAGAGTAGTGGGTTTTCGAGAGGGGCTTCGATGTACAGAGGAGTAACCAGGTTTTCTTAGATTTTTCTTTCTGATCATCACCATTTTGTTAGTATATATTGTTCATCCTTCTGAGGATTTTATGTTTTATAGGCATCATCAACATGGAAGATGGCAAGCTCGAATTGGACGGGTTGCAGGAAACAAGGACCTCTATCTTGGGACGTTCAGTAAGTTCCTTGCTCTGTTGGCTTTACAGTTTTCTTACAATTTTCAGTGTTCTAGGAGTTTTAATCCAGCTTGAGTTGGCTGATTTGCTTGTTGGCCTGTATAATTTGAGTAATAATATGATTGGATTGTCTATTAGGCTCTTGATGAACTACTGGAACAGGAATGAAAGTTTATTCTCTCTGCTCTCTTGTTTATCTTTTTTGAGCCGACAGTGATACTTTTGTAAGGCTGATTATCAGTAACTTTTGGACTACACGCTACTGATTTAAAGTAACAGTGGACTGTTTTTTAAGGCTGTTCTTACAGATCAGATGTCAAAGAGCATCAAAATAGTATCCTTGGTACAAATATTTGATTAAATGGCTGAATTGTTTTTGGTAACGTCTTCCAAGCTATATGCTCTTGGAATCTTGTACAAACTTCTCACTAGGTGTAAATTTCAGGCACCCAGGAGGAAGCTGCTGAAGCTTACGATATTGCTGCGATTAAGTTCCGGGGGGTGAATGCTGTCACCAACTTTGACATAACACGATACGATGTGGAAAGGATTATGGCCAGCAATACTCTACCTACTGGAGAGCTTGCTAAGCGAAACAAAGAGAGAGAACCAAACACTGAGGTGATTGAGCAAAACCAATTAGCGATAGATTGTGAGGAACTTGTTCAATCGGAGAACAACGGGAACGGTTCAGATTGGAAAATGGGCTTATATCAGTCCCCACTGCAACACCAAAATGCTTGTGTGGAACCACTTAACGAGAAAGCAATGACTATTGCAAATTATCGAAACCCATCTTTTTCAATTGCTGTACATGATCTAATTGGGATTCATTCAGTGAACTCGAGCCAAAGTCAGCTGACGGGAAATGAATCGAGCAAGCTTGGGGCTCAGTTTTCAAATCCAACCTCGCTGGTTACTAGCTTGAGCAACTCCAGGGAAGCTAGCCCTGATAAAATTGGTGGATCCATGCTCTTTTCGAAGCCTACCTTGGCAACTAAGTTCATTAGTCCAGCAACCCCTTTGAACTCATGGGTTTCCGCAACCCAGCTGAGGCCTGCCCCAATCTCCATGGCTCACTTGCCTGTGTTTGCTGCTTGGAGTGATGCCTAAGACTTGATGTGTTTTGTTACATGTAAGTTTTGCATGAACAAGAAAGAAAAAAACAAAGAACTTAGTGGTGGTGGTGGTGGAAAAGGAAGATGTAGGATTTTAGCTACTTTTTTGTTTTTTTTAAGGTGTTAGTGGATGACATTGGGGATTAATGAAAGAAGGGTGGGGACCAATTATCTGTCTGTATGCAAGTGATGGAAACTTTTTTCAAACCAAAACCTTTTGGCTCATATTGGAATGGAGACTTTGCAAATCGGAGGGAAATGTTTGAGAAGTCTCTGGATTGATTTCTGTGGTTTGATGTTAGAAGCACTTCGATCCTGTTTTTCGTTTCATGTAAATTATTAGTCTCACTCAATTTAATCGAGATGGGCGAGACATCTTTGAATCAAAATCAAGAGTTATTAGAGGCATTGTTATGAAATTGGCTGATAATTGTTATTGATGTCATGATATGACCCCATTTATGCATAGTAGTAACATTTGAGATTTGATATCCGATAAATTTTATCCGAATCATGGTAATAATTTACATCCGAGTTGATATTGTAATCTTGAACTATGGTTTGGCAAAATATTGACATGACCCAGGCATAATTGAATCTGCTTTTCTTCTTTTGAAGGGTGCTTCTAAGTACAAAACTCAGCTCAATGCCTTCCAATAATGCAAAAGGGTATTGGTTTGACTACAATATATCTTTTCTGGTCCTCAATCTGCATTACACCATCATTGCCATTCCTCTTTTCTCATCTCAGCTTTCCCCAAAGGCAACAGACATTCTCTCTCATTATTCAAAAAAAGGGTGAGAGAGATTCGTAAATTGGTTGGTTTATTCTAAGAATTAATAGTCATAATTAGGTAGGGACTTTGTCTGCTTTTTTATATAAAGACTTTCTGGTTAAAATCTCTTTAGCTTTTTAAACTCCACTTGTTGTAATATTGGACCTAAAAGTAATTCCATGTCCTGGTGTGGACGTGCCAAATAATTAATCAGTTGCCTTGATTGTGAGAAATCGCACGTGTGACCACCACCTATTGTACACGCTTAATTGATCCCAGTGGTGATTTTAGATTTAGTGGTCGAATAAGAGACGAGAGAGACATTATGATATTAGTCATTCATAACTGCATAGCATTAGCGCTTAAATAATGTGCGTGAGTAGTAAGAAACTGCTTGCATTCAAAATTTATACTACAGTAAATATCACTATTAATAAAGAGAGAGAAGAGGTTTGACATCCACTCTCATAAAATATTCGTAATACTTCGATTTTTTTTTATTTAACCACTAATAACTCTCTCTATCCTCTCTGAATTTTTCTATAGTTATTAAAAATTTTCAGTCTTTTGAATCCTTTTTAATCACGCAAATAGGTAACCAGTGTTTTGCCATCTAATAAGTATAAAAAATATATGGTTGAGATGATTTTCTCTCTCTAGAATCTAAAAAACGGTGACCTTGGGCTACAGGAACTCGCATAATGGGGGGTAGACAATGAGGGAATGGTGCCGGAAAGGCTGGAAAAGTTGAACCAAAATAGAGTTGAATAAACCCCACATGCATTCACATTATCTCTTAGGAGTCTAAATTAACAGCAAAAGTTGATTGTGAATGTGCAATCCATTATTCTTATGCTTCACATTAGGCAAAGTGATTGACATGCAGCTACTAGTTTCCCAAAACTAGAGGGGAGGGGTTGGCGGGGGGGGGGGGGGTCCTTCCCTAGCCTTAAGGCAAACAACTACCACAGCCTATATCCAGCCTGATTATGCAATCTTGATGTTATTGTCGTATATATTAATTTCAAAAAGTTTCATATAGGTGAAATAATTGCAGATAACCTATAGTGCTAATCTCTGAAGCTAAGATGGCACTAAGCTCCTTAAGCCATGCTCATTCCCCACCGACCAATTGGTCTAGTGAGTAAAAACTTGAATTTTATCGCTTAATACTTGGGTTCGAACCTCCACAACTACGGCAGCTAAGTGGGGGGGGCTAAATCTTCTCTTTAATACCCAAACGTAGGTGCGGTGGGGTCTTCTGCGGATAGTTTGGTGGTGTTAAAGAATAATAATCGTTGACGAATATATGGATTGACCTATTTATATATCTATTTTTTGTAACAAAAAAAAAAAATAAACCTAAAGGCAGTCTCATCAAGTATGGTTTGAGATGTTTTAGAGTGTGGCAACTCCAAGACTATAATATGAGGTTATGCCGGTGTTTAGTTAAATAGTCGGTGTTTGGCCTTCCGGTGATTGTATTCTGGCAATGGAGTCAACATTTATCTTCCCTTGAAGAAGCACTGGTGTCCATTTCTCGGCATCCTTCTAGGCTGCATTTATTTATCTAATTTACGAACCTAAGACTTGGATATCATAGGAATAATGATGGTAGATCTCATCTAATGCAAGCGGAGGACTATTACTAATCAAAGGATGACAGTATTCTAGGTCCTCAAAATATGTACCAAACTCGATAAACACTACGAATATATTTTCCTGGGCCTTTTTTTTTTCTTTTTCTTACGGTTTTCCCGGCTTTTGGTAAATGCCAGTATTTTTGCTGTTTTCATTAGTGGATATCATTGTAGGGATTTAGTTGAATGCATCACAGGTCAGTGAACATGGAGAATCCTTCTTTTTCCCAATACATGGAAAGAGAAATGTAAAACAAACAAAGAAAAGAATAAAAATAAAATGGTAATGGACCTTGATAGGATAGAGATGGGAAAAAAGAGGGAATATAAATAAAAGGCAACACTCCAAAGAAACATAACATCTTAGCAGCTCAAAAGCCAACAGTAGAGAGTTTAAAGATAAAAAAAGATCGCTAGTCTTGTGGAAAATATTCAAAAAGCAAACAGATACTTCTTCATTTATGACAAAAAGAAGATCAAAAGTAAAAGACCCATTATTTGGTTTAGTCAACAATCATCATTACTAATTTGTTGTGGACAGGTTGGATAAGTGAACACTTGTTGTAAGACAGCATTTTTTTTTGGGCAAGGGGGGGTTAGAGGTGTTAATGAAATTTAATTTTCTGGCTCTGCATTTGAGTTTGACTCTATTGAACTTATTTTTTTAAATTAATTTAAAAAATTATTTAAGTTCGATTTATATAAAATCTAAACTCAAGATGAACCCAAATAGATCAATTATTTTATATATAAATGAGTCAAATTCTGTGAACTCCTGAACTTTTTAAGTTCATTTTTTTCTAAAATAAACTAAAAAATTATTCAAGTTTGAATTGAGTTATATCTGAGTTTGAATTTGAATGCGAATAACTCGTCTCAATTGAAAATCATATCATTTTAACTTTTGTGCACGAGCTGCGTAATAGTAATTTGCAATAATTTGAAGACTAAGTCAAGGAAATTTCATGAAGAAGATCATGTAGATGATTATGAAGGGAAAATTGAAAGGAAATTTGTACGGGGAATCCGGGGATGGCTTGAGAATTTCATGGTGGCAGGTAAGAGGGGGCCACCCACTAAATGATTCTTGATTAGAACTGAAGATAGATCAAACAGATCAAATATTTGGAAATATTTAGATATTTTTCACTTACATGTGTTTTTTTAAGTGTAAGTTTTATACATTAGTTCATATCAATCGAATTTGGTGTTAGTCACCACATCAAATATGTAATAAAAAACAGTATAAAATACTAGTCACTATAGCTGAGTCATGGAAGGAATCCTATAGGCTTCTTCCAGTGATCGAACCCAAGATGCCAAAAAAAAAATAAAAAAATACTTGGGTTGGAAGCACTATTGTTCAGTAAGTAAAATCTATAAGTACTTGTCAAAAAAAAAAAAAATGTATAAGTACTTGGGTTCCATACAAATAAACAAACACAACATGTAAACTTACAGCAAACACTTGCATAATGTAAAGAAAACAAAAAATAGCCTCTAAGCATAGGAACGAGAAATCAAAAATAAGAATCCAAACTTAAAAAAAAAAGCTTGAACTTAAAATATTCATCTCTGGTCGATAATTAAGGTATGTTAGTACATGGGTCCTCTTTATTTGGGTATTATTGGAGAGTACCGGCATTGTAGTATCACTTTCATAGGAAAACATGGACAGCTAAACTATGGTAGTGAAAGAGATGGTGCAAGCAACCTTATGATTTCGTTTTTTGTTAGATTCTAGGTTAAGTAGTAGTATATTATATGGGTGTGTTGCTCCCTGCGGAGCAAGCCTGCTTCATACTATGAAACTGGCCTCGTACTCCTCGTTAGATGGTCCTCCGGGGGGACCTTAATTGCCTGTCTCTGTGACTCTCTGCCTGTGCCCATTGTTTCTCATTGCTGGACTTTGTGGAAGTGGTCCTCCTCCTCCTCCTCCTCCTCCTCCTTTGCGGTTTTACTGAGTTGCTCTGGACAATGATTGTATTGTGATTAGGTAATTGTTTTGAGCTTTATTTGATGGTCGGTCACATGATTGCAACCTTCTCAACGAAAAAATCTTAGGTGTGACACTACGTCATCATTTTTACATAGTGTCACCATTTAATAAAAAAATAACAAATAAGTAAGTGAATTTCATATATTATAGTAATCACTCTATCATGTACTCTGGTAGGGTTTATCGTGCCCATTTATAAATTTTTATTGTTTGGTGACTTTACGTGTTTACACCCAATGTTTACTCTTTCGCAACAACACTTAGATTTTGGAACCAACAAATACTATACAGTTGCCGAACACTTTACTGTAACAATTGTATTGGTAGTTGGCACCAACAAATATTGAGTTTTTTAGATCAATTGAATGACAATGATTGATTAAATCAACAATTTAGGTCACGTCAAAATTGTCGTGGATATTTGAGCCTTGGTAATGGGCTGAGATTATTGGGCCTATCATAGACGGCCCATGGTGGTTACGGATGTGGAAATCGGGCTAGGCTGTCCAAATGTTCCACTGTGAAATGGAGCAATAGTTGAGTTTCTATTGGCCAGGTTATAATGGGGGATTTTTCTGAACCCTTTTTTTTTGACATATCTGAGCTATTTTGACTTTTTCTTTTGAATTTGTTTTTTGAAATTTTATTATAAAGAAATTAGCTGATGTGGACTTACTTGACGGGCAACTTTTCATTGGGCTAGTCAGTTGGGCTTTAAAAAGCCCAAAAACACATCCAATGGTTCTACGTACTGGGCCATTGACTTTATAGATGAAAAGGCTGAGAATTGCTAAAAGTTAATTAATTAAAAAAATATTATTTAAATTTAATTTATTAATCTTATTTACTTCTCTAATTAATACATTATCCTTGTAAAATGTATCTGCTATGTCATATTCCTTGTCCTACTCAGGTGGGG